>JAAGKR010000158.1:33290-218980 GCA_011419295.1 Clarias macrocephalus
TTTCTAATGACACTTGACTGAGCGCAGACTAACGGAATCACTGCTGTAACGTAAAAATAAAACAGATTTGAAAAGAATCGTGACAGAGCAGTTTTTTTTGTCTAGAGCAGAGAGAGTGTATGTGTGTCTGTCTATGTGTGAAAGCGACGGGAGCGGGGAGTGTGTGTGTGTGTGTGTGTGTGTGTGTGTGTGTGTGTGTGTGTGTGTGTGTGAGAGAGTGCACGGTGTCAAATGACACGCACACCCTGCAGGCTGATACTGAGAAGGAGCAAATGGATCTTTAACCTCTATAATGAGACTTTCTTTTGCTTTATACGCGCGCACACGTGTGTTATAATAAACAGTATATGCGCGCTGTACACACACGCTTACCAACACAAAATAAAAGATGTTTTACGCGCACACACATGGTCATAGTGTTACAGTAACCAGTATTCGCACGGATGTTGATTATACCCGTGAGGGACAAGCACCAAGACCGAGCAGGGGAGACGATTACCCACAATTCCGCAGCGCAAGAGAGAGAAAAACCACTGGCTCAGTTGTGATCAGGTGCGCTTGGCGTCAAAACAAGAAGCGCATGCGTGATATTGCATACATGATACTCGGTACTCCTAAACCAAGACTTGCTCGTTTTTCAAGTCACAATTTATTAAAAATCTTTGCTCGTCTTGCGGAACACTCACAAACCACGTTACTTGCAATCCGAGGTTCCACTGTACCTGGGTATTTTTAAAGGTTAATGAATTGTTATTCACTTAACCGCTAAGACAGTATGAAGAGTATTTAATATAGCTTAATAAAATATCCTATGCCACTGCATACAACATTACTCCTAAACATATTAAAACACCCAACAAAGCTTTCCTGATTTCTGGCCTGAAGTAACAGCCTGAGCTCTGTCTTTGTGCACAATTTAAACGTTTAAAAGTTTTAAAAGTCTTAAACCACTGTTTTATTTATAGACGTGATTTAAGAAAATACTGAATTAACAATTTTTTTATGATCACGCTGTCAAAGTCATTTACTTAATAGTGCTCATGTTCAGCGCTGGAGTGAATGGGACGTAATCTGCAAGCACATGGTGTATGATTTGTATTTGCTGTCATTTAAGATTTTTAATGGAGTTGTACAGAAGGTTATTGGTAATGTTAAGTAAGGACTCTCATAAAAGACTTACAACTTCTATGAATAATTTATGATTAACTTGATCAGCATGAATGGGCACGGTACTATTGCAGTTTGCTGGCTGTTTGCACTTCCGTGTGTAAAGTCTAATGGGAAAGCAAACTTTTAAACCCACGAGCTTTTGGAGCAAGAGAGCCTCAGAATGAAATAAAGCTCACAGAATCTGGTTGTTAAGTTAGTCCAGAGTCATAAAACAATTATTGGCGAGTAAATATGATATCCTTGCATGCTTGCCAACAGGCTCCAGAAAAGATGTAGTTAGTCATCTGCAAACAGTTTATTTCTGTGAAAGCTGGTTCTGTGCCACATTTATTGAGAGAAAGTGCCAGACCTCTAGAGAGAGAAAAAGACTTTCAAGGCCAGTTTTGCTTTACTTTTTGACATTTATGACCTGATCTGTTTTGACAAAACTGTTCATTTCTGAAACATAAACAGTGGACCCAAAAACAGTTTTTACACTACAGAGTTAAGACTAAACTTACATACACAAGCTCAATTTCATCATGCACCTTTGCTGCAGTTGAGATAAGGAAATGAGGCAATCAATACAGCTGTTCTGCTTACCGATTTCGTTGAACAGTAGGTGCTAGGTCTGAAACCTGTTTGGATCCAGATTGTTCTCATCTCACTGGAGTATCATCTACGTATCATCTAGGTATCACATTTTGGGGAACACATTTTAAGGAGTACTTGCTCTGCTTTCTAAAAAATCTACAGCTGATTTGTTCATTTTAGACAAAACTAGGAGTCTTGAATATTGGGGGAGTTTGTGAACACGTGAAATCTTTGAATAGAATAACTGGCTAATTGTAAGCCGGACATTATTATTATTATTTTACGTTGAATAAAGAAAATGCATGACAATAAAGGAACATGCTGGTTTTCCTCTGAGGTTTTTGCATGTTGTATGATTATGGGCCTTAGTGAGATGAGTACAGACTATATCACAGGTCCAAATAGTGGTCTGTAGCCGCACATGAAGCACATTGGAAACATACAAAGATTTAAAAAGATTTAAAAAGTCCTTCACGGTCCATAAAATTAAATGGATTTTTTTTCACAAGGACAATATCTGTTTACCAATCCATACAGTCATAAACATTACATTAAATTCAGTAACTAGCTGTTAATCCTAAACAGTCTTTATAAGAACAACAATTTCATGATCCTAAAAGGTATTTTTCTGATGCACAATATGTCTCACAGTATATAGATTTGCTGCATTAAATGCATTACAAATAATAATGACTATTTATTATTGTTAAACCAACTTACTTGTATTCTTCATAGTAAATATTTGTAAGAACATAAAGAAAATGGGGGAAAAAAGCTTTTAACCTCAGCTTTTTCCAGTCAGTTTGTAATAATAATAAAAATAAATCACAATATTTACTATACTTCAGAAAAGTGTTTTGTGATGATCTTGATATTGGCCCATTCATCCAACTGTTCATCCAATTTCTGTTTTAGCCTTGCCACTCATGGGAAATGAAAGCCCTGCCAGGCATTGGGAAAATAAAATTTGATAGTCTGTTACAGTAAAACAATGTCTCACACATTCTACTTACCGTCTGTCCACAAGGATAAACTGTATATCTGTCTTTGTGCTGTAAATGAAATGACCCAACAGCTGCAGAAAGTCTAGCAATGTTCAAGAAAGAAATTGTGCATAATAGGTGACCTTTTAAAATGCACATTATTATGCACAATTTCTTTTTTTGATTATTGCTGGACTTTCTCATGGGCTTTGGTTGAACACACAAAGAAGTCATTTGTATAGACCCACCTCTAGATCAGTGCCACCAAAGAATGGCTAACAGAAAAACATTATGCAAACCCCCAATGAGTCCAAGTGAGTCCTTATGATTCTCAAGAACTACACAAGCGTGTACAGTACAGACCAGAAGTTTAGACACACCTTCTCATTCAAAGAGTTTTCTTTATTGTGTTCATTATTGTGTTCTTTAGCCCAAACAAGTCTCTTCTACTTGTTGCCTGTCCTTAGCAGTGGTTTCCTAGCAGATATTCTACCATGAAGGCCTGATTCACACAGTCTCCTCTTAACAGTTGTTCTAGAGACGTGTCTGCTGCTAGAACTCTGTGTGGCATTGACCTGCTCTCTGATCTGAGCTGCTGTTAACCTGCGATTATTGAGGCTGGTGACTCGGATGAACTTATCCTCCGCAGCAGAGGTGACTCTTGGTCTTCCTTTCCTGGGGCGGTCCGCATGTGAGCCAGTTTCTTTGTAGATGGTTTTTGTGACCCCACTTGGGGACACTTTCAAAGTTTTCCCAATTTTTCCAGACTCACTGACCTTCATTTCTTAAAGTAATGATGGCCACTCGTTTTTCTTTACTTAGCTGCTTTTTTCTTGCCATAATACAAATTCAAACTCTTTGAATGAGAAGGTGCGTCCAAACTTTTGGTCTGTACTGTACACCTTTTCAGTTGTTTACCACTGAACCAAACCACTGATTGATCCATTACCGATCAATAATTGCGTCTGTGTGTGTGTCTGTGTGTGTGTCTGTGTGTGTGTCTGTGTGTGTGTCTGTGTGTGTGTCTGTGTGTGTGTCTGTGTGTGTGTGTATAAAAGAGTAGCTGAAAAGAAATAATTATTTAAAATAGTGTTTTTCTTTACTCTTACTTTATTCTGAAATAAATATTATAGCATCTTCGCTTCTCCTGTTTTGGGCTGTAAAGACTTTCTCTTCTCTTTTCTTTTACCCTTATAAATTACAGTAGTTAAAACTTAACATAATTACACATGGTATGACAATATGTTGATTTTGAATCGTACAGTATGTGTTTTTTTCCTGGATATTGTTACTCTATATTATTCATCACTGTTATTATCTCATGCAAATAATAACACTAGCTGTCCAGCCTGTGGGCAGTACTACGTGCTTGCTGTTGTGATGCATTAATGAAGTGTTGGCATCTTTTCTAATTTCAATCTTCAACACCCTGCTGAATGAAAAGGTGAGAAGTGCTTCTTTTCACACTGTCCTAAAATGATGAATTACCAGTGTTGGGAGAGATGAAGACTAAGCAAGATGAATGTTATCTCCATTAGAGCAGGTGTGCTGGCTTGGACCATGAATGAAACATATAATTTAAATTCAGAGAGGGAAATTTTTTTTGAGCTGAATTTCCTTAACATGTTCTTACCTGAAGATCTTTATATTGAGTAAGCGATCAAGTAAATTGATAAGATTAATTAATCATTTATAAGATTGGTCTATCACATTTTTAAACTTTATATATTTATTTTTTCTCAAAGAGGACTTTGACGTTTTTTAAAGGAATTTTAAAGATTAAATTGGTTCAGAATGTCAGATGTTGCCTTTATTGTGATTTAAAGATGGATTTTCTTTGAGAAACCTATTTTTAAAAGCAGGTATACAAGTGTTTTGCTAATCAAGATTCTTCTGAACAGCTTTTGTTTAATTTAGGGTTACACCGATCAAAGTATGTGGGCTGGGCGATAAAACGATAACAATATGTATCGCGACAGGCACGTGATCGATATCAATAAAAAATGTGTTTGATAAAACGTTCGATATGTTTTATTCTCTGTCAGAAGAAAAAAGAGGTTGCGAAGCTAGTTTGGTTGCATTAACAAAGGCACTCGCTCTCTGGTAACCTAGCAACGTAGGGAATGATATGCTAACAGCCAATCATGTAACAGTATCACGTTTGGTTGCGCCATATCGTTGTCTCGTGCTGGTCTGCTGGATTCCTCTTCATAAGCAGAAAATGAATGCCGCAGCGAGCGAGGAAATTGTAAATAAAAGTCAGGAAAAGTCAACTCGCCAGTATGGCAGTTTTTTTGGATATTATAAGTCTGACCGTAGTCAGACCAACGTCGTCTGCAAATTATGCAAGACCGTCGTCCCCGCCAAGACTGGTAATACCACAAACTTGATGTACCACCTTAGACCCCTATATGACCTACACGGTCTTGCGCGGTGGCCGTAAGTACGGTTCATCATGATTCACCGCGAGTTTTGGTGCTGTGATTACGTTTCCATCTTTCCGCGCGAAAAATTAAACATCTTTAATTTTTTCTGAAATTACACGTTGACCGAAATTAAACATGCTAAATTTTTTTAAGCATGTTTTTATTTTAAGCATGTTTTAATTTTTTTTGTCGTCCTTGCGGATGCTTGCAGACCTTGCAGAACTTTGCGGAACGTCGGTGGGCAATCTTGGCGGCTCACGGTGCCTAACACCGCATCTCACCGCGAGTCAAACCGCATAGGTGAGATAGGGGCTGCGCTCACCCTTTGGAGCACAGCCGTATTCAACCAACAGCATCTGTAGCTGCAACACCGCACAAGCAGCAGACCACCATGGAGAGGTTCTCTGCATCAGTGCCTTATGACAAAGAATCTAAATGGTACAAAGATGTATAACGGAGACAGTGGCCTATCATATAGCCAAAGACTTCCGCTTAGCACTGTAAAGAAGCCAGGTTATAAAAAGCTTATACTAAACTTGCACTAAATTCTCAGGTTTCTCTGTTTATATTTAACACTTTGCACTATTTTATTACACTTTATTAAGAATTTCTTACATTTTCCTTCAATTTGCACCTTAAATGTTAAGAGATAATTAAGTGTTAATTGTGACTTTAATTTACATTTAAATTATTTGAGTTTTCCATGTTTGTTGACATTTATGTCTTAATAACTGAGGGGATTATGATCAGAGGAAGGTTAAGTTTAAAATAAAAATGTTTAAATGTAATATATTTTTCTCCTGGTTCTTATTTTAAATGGGTCATAAAAAATGTCAATAATTATCGATATCAATCGATATGAAACACTGATATTGTGATACTAGGGTTGGGCGATATGGCTGAAAACTGTGTGTGTGTGTGTGTATATGTATATATATGTATATATATGTATGTGTATATATATATATATGTATATATATGTATATATATATATATATATATATATATATATATATATATATATATATATATATATATATATAAAATATTGTGTGTGCATATATACTGTATATATATACTATGTGTGTTTACTATGTGTATTGATTGTTCATGACCATTAGTATTTTCTGATCATTAGGCCATTTCTGAGTAGCACAGAAACACATTCCTAATCCTGCTGCAGCAGTCTGTAGCCAGGAGCTGTCAGGGGAATCATGCTGTATTCCTGCCTCCTAACAGAGGATGTGTAGTAGTTCTATAAGCTTTTGTCTCTGTGGAAGCAGATGATAGCCTTCACCTTGTTTGTTAAACTTTCATTTTCAACTGAATTTTATTTGTACAAATAACCTCAGCGCAGTAACCTGGAGGAGGCCCTGTAGCCTGTGCAGTTTTGGAGAAAATGTAAATAAATGGTCATAAATGGTTGGCCAAAATCAGTACTGATCGTGTGTGAACTTCAATTTGTTGTTTATTTTATTTGCAAAAGATTATCATTATTATTATTTAAATAATAGTAATAATTATTATTATTATTAGTATTTTTTCTAACTTTAATAATGTCATTATCACAGGATTTTATTTGGTGGTCAGACATCCTGAACTGTCACCAAGTAGATTTAACTAGATGCCTGTTGGTGTCCCTGTTTCTGTGTTTGTCTAGAGTAATTAAAGTAATCGTTTTACTCTTTGATTATCTGTTATTCCTTCCATTAATTGTCAAAATGACCAATTGTTCTCAAATTAAATCACTTCTGGTTTGAGGTGGTGCTAAGATCAGTAATGATTTGCATTTAAAGAACATTTTCTGTATACATTGAGAATTGCATTTTGTCAGTGGCAGAGTATGTTGTATTGATGTATTCTGTTGAGGGAGCATTGGGTAATAGTAGTTTCGCTACTAACTTCTTTACAACACCAATAATTGCTTTTTTACACCATTATCATCTAATACAATAACTGCATGGTCAGTGATTTGAAAAGCACTAGGTAACTCCCACAGTAATAACAAGCTACTAAATGCATTGATGTGTCATGGGCCTTTTGCACGGCTCTGCTGGCAGTGCCGGCGCTTTGGTAAAGATTGCACAGTGTCTGGCTGTGACTGGTTCTAGTGTTTATTGTGTTAATGAAGGTCACCCAGAGCAACAGCTGGACTTATTCATACTGTTCCCACATAAACCCAGCAGGAAGGCAGGGACTCGGCTGCTGCCCACCAGGGCCATGGAAATGCCATATGCTCCCACACTACCCACGTAACGCCTCGCTTCTAGTCTGGTTATGAATTGTCTCTGCATTTGGGGGGTTGTATTGTTGCCTTCAAACTCTTTTTATTTTATTTTATTTATTTATTTTTTTTGGCATGATGTGAGATAACTAGATATAAAGCTAGACAATGCACAAGGTTGGAGCTGTCAGTAAAACCATATGTGCTGGAGGAGATTTTCATTTCTAACAAATGCAGTGGAAATTTATTTAGTCCACCATGTCATATCTGGAATGGTTACTAGCAAAATATAAGTTATCTATGTATATTATCTAAGTATTTTTAGACTCTTAGAGATCCTTTCTCTTCTTTTACCTTGGCATCATTTGTTCAGTTTGTTACTACTGGCATGTATGGGGGCACGTAACTATTGTGTACACCGTGAATTGGCTGATAAGGGACTCGCAGTCAATTTGCATAGATGATAATTGACCCATAATGGCCTCTAGAGGTGGAGTCCACAGAACAATGATGTGTGTTTAGCATCCACGTTCCTGCCCACATGCTTGTGAAACTCAAATCAGCTGTTGAAATAAAGCTCTGTATCTCATCAGCATCTGCGCCATTGCCAGCAGGGCTCTGGCTACTGTTGACAGGCCGTACTTGGGTTAGGACTCTCTTAAAGGTTAGACAGTACTATAACAGGCATTTCTCTCTGAGAACTCCTGGCATTGAGCTGAAGCTACAGACAAGGCACTGCATGCCTCCGAGAGCTTCCTCCTCTTGTGGGTCGCCTGGTGCCTCGACATTTATGAGTTTGGTATTTCTGTTGAAGGGCACTGATGGGAACCCTCCCTGACAGCTTGGACATTACTGGTAGATAATTTGATTGGTCTCTGGTCTAAGATGGAAGGGCTTACTCAAATGATGACCTTTAAAAAAAAAAAAAAAAAAAAAAAAAGGTCTTTTGAAACACTATATTGCCAAAAGTATTTGCGCGCCTGCCTTCACATGCATATGAACTTGTGTAACATCTAATTCTTAAATCCATAGGGTTTAATATGATGTTGGCCCAACTGAAACACTTCTGGGAAGACTTTCCACAAGGTTTAGGAGTGTGTTTATGTTACAGTAATGGTGGAACAGGAAGCGGACCTCCACAAAGTTGGGAGCATGAAATTGTCCAAAATGATTTGATATGCTGAAGCATTAAGAGTTCCTTTCACTCGAAGTAAGGTCCCGAGCCAAACTTCTGAAAAACATGTCCGCACCAGTTCCAACATGACTGCACAACAGTGGGTGAAACAAGGTCCATAAAGACATGGATGAGCTACTGTAGTGCGGTGTGAAACAACTTGACTGGCCTGCAACCTCAACCAGGTAGAACACCTTTGGGATGTATTGGAGTGGAGACTGTGAGCCAGACCTTCTTGTCCAAAATTGTTGTCTGACCTCACAAATGCACTTCTGGAAGAATGGGCAAGAATTCCCATAAACACACTCCTGCTATAATAGCTGCAAAGGGTGGGCCAACATCATAGTAAACCCTATGGAGTAAGAATTGGATGTTACTCAAGTTTATATGCGTGTGAAGGCAGGCGAGTGAATACTTTTGGCAATATAGGGTATGTGGAGTACTCTTAAGATGCTTTTTTTTTTTTTCAGGTTATAAATCTTTTGATGTCTTATTTTTTAACAATATTCATTCATTAATTTTCAGTAAGTGTGTCTTCATGGTAAGAGTTGAGCCTACTCTGGGAACTCGGTGGGAATACTCCCTGAATGGGAGGCCATTCATGAAAGTGCACCATGCACATACAACCTTGGTGATGTTTAGTTTAGCCAGGTCAACTCCCAGCATTCTCATTCTTGAGAGGTGAGACGAAATCCACATAAACACAGTGAGAGCATGTGAAACTACACACAGGCAGCAACCTGGGCTATGGATCAAATCTGGGAGCTGGAATCTGTAGAGCTGCACACTGCTTCTTATTTTATTAGTCATGCGTCAGTCCAGCTCAGAATGCCAAACTTTTTCTTTACTTTTTTTTTTTTTTTTTTAAATCTGAAGACTAGCTTTTCCAGCTCCTTCAGTAATATTTTCCAAAGAAGGATATTTTACTCAAGCACATGCTTTACTTGTGCTTTATTTCATTTAATTACTCTATTCGTTGTTGTAACACAGAGGAAATGGTTTAAGGGGAGCTTGGGGGGGAAAAAAAATTTCACTTTCATTTCATTTTCACATGATAGTCTTGTGACCCCACACAAGGGCGCTGTCTGTCTGGTCATGTGTTAGCTCAACATGTTTTCAGTTTTAGCCTCGCTGCCAAGCCTTCCAGTGTCAGACTGAAAAACTAAGTCTGATGTGCAGTTCCTTTTAGAAAGATGGTACAACAAAAAAATGATTTGTCTGTTTTTGGTAGTGATGTGAAGTTCCTGCAGATGAAAAGCCATCAGTCACATTTTGATATTAAAGATCTAGGGCAGTATGAAAAATGTATTGTAAAAAGAATAGATTTGGTTTGGAGGCTTGCTATATTGTGTGTGTGAGTGTGTTTGAGTAAGCCTCCTTACTATTCATTGTTTTCCAATGAGTCTTTAGTTCTACAGTTTCTTACTCCCAAATAATTATAGCATTTCATTTACAAGCAGTTTTAAAAAGCATTCATGCATAAGAACAAATAATGATTTGTGCACTTTATCAGTCGAAGCAAATTTGCAGAGAGCCTACAGTCAGCCTAATCCAGAAAGTGCTAATATGTGTACGTTCAGAATCTCAGCCTCCATGTTATAGGGAGTACCAGGTGTCTGTCTTTTCCCTTGTAGATGTGACAACTGGTTCCTGTCATATACTGTATGATGAATTATATTCTTACTATGCAAATATTATTCAGATCCTCCTGTAGTTTCACTTCACTGTCAGGTCTGCAGCGCATATATATACTGTATATGTGTGTGTATAGAAGGTTTGAGCGGTTGTTTTTATTTTGGTTATTGCTTGATTTGTGACTTTGCGAAATCTCTGTAAAGAGCCCAAAGTTTGCTTAAATAAAACCAGATGGCCAAGCAGAAAGATGGGCCACGTGAAACACACTCTCCATGTTATGTGACGTTTTCTACATTCCATAAGGAACTCATTCAAGGATATGCCTACGGCAATAAAATACACAACAAGATCAATAATCATGGTCTGTATGTGTGTGTGTTTATCGGTCATAGGGAATTGGCTAATTATGTTGCCTTTGTGTACACATCCTGATTGTAATTTCTTTCTCTTAATTACTCGCGCATGCTTGCCCACACCTGTTTACAATGTTTATACAGATTGCTCACTGTCATGTCTCAGAAAATAATGATACTGAGACTAAAAGGTAAGCTGTTTAATGTAAAACATTCGAAGGCTTGTCTCACATTCTTGGACCTGCTTAGATGTTAACATATTTGAGATCTTTCCAAGCACATCTGGACCTGCATGCTGAAAAGGGTATACAGGCAGAGGAGGAGGAAAGGGGCTCAGAGTCATCACGACACATTTTCATTACGACACGTTTTTTTTTCTCTCTCGTATATTTAAAGCGCCTCCGATTTCATCACGACTAATATAACAAGAGTCTAAGCGTCTTCATTAGAATGTGTTCAGAAGTAGTGGATCATTTCCACTTTATAAAGAGAGCAGCATGAGGAGGCTGTAATACGAGAGAATTTTCTGCTCTCGTACTGTGTGTGTTTGTGTGTATGTTTTGAGATGTTGCTGCCTGGAGTATAAGATTGCAGTGAATACAGCAGGTGCAGATGTTTGATTTATTTATAAATTTTTGTATTATTAACTGCTTTGGGATAAAGTTGGATGTTTTTTTTTTTATCTTTTAAAAACTATAAATTTGCATCTGTGACCTTTCTTTCTAACAATTTAATTTCATGTCATGCTGTTGTTGCTTCTCATGTATGCATCACTTCTGTTTGCACTACGGGGGGAAATCATCTATTGTTCAATCTATTTGCTCTTCTGTTTTTTTCCAATTTAGATCCCCCCCCCCCCCCCAATAATTATTTATGAAACCCATAACGTGTTTTTTTTTTTTTTATGCTGTGTTCTCATCATGCACATGAAGCAGTTCCCAGAGGGCACGCTTGGCTTCAGTTTGCCTTGTTTGACAAGTTGTAATGCGATAGGCGAGACTGCTGATCAGCATTTAATGAAAGTGTTAAAACAACTTTGTCTTTTTCCATTAAACCCAAAGCTCTAGGGGAAGCTTGTAATTCCTTATTCCCCAGGTCCAGCTGTATGATTTCTCTAATCATTTGTAACATGCTTCTGCCGCAGTGAATGATTCTCTCCAGCACTCTGGTTCTTTATTCTCCTGGTCAGTGACTAGAGCTTTTAATTAGCTTCTTCAGCTAGACTGCAAGGGTGGCTTTAAAAAGTCTTTTCAGCAGCACCTCAGTAAAACATTTGCTGGGAAACACTTTGACCTTGATGAGCGTCACACTGGAGAGAAGTCTGGATCTTCGTTTACTGATGGAGTCCCTCCCCACAACCTTCTGTCTTTTAATAGCTTTGCTACCTCATTTTCAACTCTAAATGGATACAGTTATGCACAATTTAACAGATTTTGACATTAAGCAATATTTGTGATCTGCCGTTTTGTATGCCCGTTTTTCTTGAATCTTTAATGTATCTTCAAGCCATTAGCTTCTTTTGTTTAACAGTGTTTTGTAGGAGGTAATGAGGCAGAAAGCCTTTAGTGCAGCGCAGTAGGGTGGGTGATGGGGTGGGCGATGGGGTGGGCACCTGTGCATTAGCTAACACACATAGGAGGCCATTATTTTCCCCACTCTGCCAACAAAGCTGTCAAACTTTCACTGAGCTTTGTTACAAAAGTTTTAACCAACAATAATGTTATCTCCTGACTGGTGTATATTGTTGTATTCCCCCTAATGTGACAGAGATTTTTTTTTTTAAGGCTGTCTGCATGCATAAATTTGATATTTTTTAGAATTGGTCACTTTTCTATGTAGTACAAGATTGGATATCTGTTTCGCTGACATCAGTCAGTACTGGCAGCTTAGGGATTTCATAGCAGTGCTAAAAGCTGATGAAACAGTTAAACGAAGTGTATAGCTTTCTTACTTTTTCTGGACCTCACCAAATATAGCCGACTAACTTCTTGTCATCCTCCAGAGCAAAACTGAATCCTAAAAACCGCATGCTAAAGTTGCATCCATTGTTTGAAGTGAATGAGTACTTCAAGAATAACACATTTTAACCCATATCATGCAAGCAAAGACGTGTCAATGCGTGCTGTGTCAGGAAAAAAAAAGATGAAAGTTACTTGTAATTATGAATATGAAACATCATGACTTGCAAACCCAGCCAGAATCGAACAATATGGCTTGTAATGTGAACATAGACAATGACCACCTGCCCGATATCGAGTAGGTGCCCCTTCTCTTGCCAAAACTGCCCTGACTCATCGAGGTGTGGGCTCCACTAGACCTCTGAAGCTGTGCTGTGGTATCTCACACCAAACCGTAGTATTAACTGATACTTCAAATCCTTTGATTACATTCTGTAACGCAATAATTTCCCTCACAGGATCAACACGGTCTATCTATCTAATCTATCTATCGCAAGGTGGAGCTGGCAGATTTCTGATTTGTTCGTCCAGCAAATTCTACAGATGTACAATTCGATTAAGACCTCGAGAATTTCAAGGCCAAGTCTAAATCTCAAACTCGTGATTTGTGTTTCTGAAACCGTTCTTGAACCATTTTTGCTGTGTGGGAGGGCACATTATCAGAGAATACTGTTTACATGAATGGCAAGATGCAAGGTTTTACAGCAGAACTTTGTCCAGAGTATCATACTATCTCTGCCAGCTTGCCTTCTTCCCATACTTCATCCTGGTGTCGTATCTTCCCCAGGTAAGCAATGTGCACACACATTTAATTGATATAATAAGGTAGTATGCTGAATCCAAACAAAAGGAGGAAGCCAGAGCAAAATTTGTTTTATTGATCAGTCAGTGCCATCACAGAGGGTGTTGAGAGGAGAAAATCAGACTCCAGAGTCCAGGGCACAGACACACAGGCATTGTGGCACTTGCTGCGTTTAATGGTCACAAATGCTTTCCAGCTTCTTGCTCTGATTTCCGAAGACAAATGTGTTGTTTGTTTTTGTCTTTGGAATACTGGAACAACTCATTACCACAGCCTCAGCAGCCTCTGTAGCCAGCCTCTAGAATCACCATCTCCAAATTACTATTTCTCAAATTACTATAACTTCCTGTTTGCCTGTCCTTCCACTGCTTTGTGTTCCTTATCTTTGCTGGCAGTGTCCTTTCATTTGAAAGGTTGGCTGACTCACCACATACTCGCTAGCTACTTACTTAGCCTGAGGCTAATGCTAGCTAGCAGCTGACAAGTTACAGCCAGATGATTTCCCCCCCCCCAGAGGAAACAGAAGTGATTTGGTGGCTGCATGTGTTACTTGCAGTCCAGTGTGTGTTTGCTTCAGTGTACGCTTGTGTGTCGACTCGCCCCCGCAAAGCTCCGACATGCAGACAGAAGAGGAGGAAGAGAAAAAGGGCTGCTTCACCCAAAGGATGCCTTAATAAACTTAATTACATGATTATTTTGGTACAAACATTTACCCGCCATGTGGTGGAGAACCCTGACATTTACTTGCCAAATGGAAAATCTACCCTCATTTTGCTCTTGGCACTTGAGATATTAATTTCAGAACCTTTATCCATCTACCCATCAATTTATATTCAGAATGCTGGGTTTAATATATTATACAGTATAAACTTTCTCTTTGAGGTGAAAATTTATCCCAGATTTGAAAAATAAATACAAAGTCTAAAAGTGGTGCATGATGCAGAAGTTGTGAACTACATGTAACTGTCTTTCAGGCATACAGTATACCTTTCTCTTGAAGGTCCATGTTGTTGCCAAGGCATCAATGTTGCTTCTTGTGGAGAGACATGTTACAGTAGGGGTCTGGCAGCCATCTTGCCTAGTTGGTATAGTTTTTTAAAAATATTTTTTATGATGGATTGCGAAACCAAATAATTCAATTACAGAGCTTGGAAGTGTGATCTTGGGCCAATGGGTCAATGAACTTCATACCGTTCTTGGAAAAGCTTTCATCTAAGAGCATACAACTACATTGATGTATTTCACAAATATTGTCCTCATACAGTACGTCACTTCTTCAAGACCCTGTTGGAAGCTTTTTGCACATGTACTAGAAATGCTTCTGCATGAGAAAGAAACCATGCATGAGAATTTAGTAATAACTAATAATAAGAGACCACCCCCCCCCCCCCCCCCCTGGTTTGTTTGTTTTAACATCAGGCTATTTATTTGCTGTCCCTCTGTGATATGCACCAGTCTGACTGAGTATTTATCATTGTGTCAGGCAGATGAAATAGTATGTTACTGATCTAAATTGATTGCTAATACTCTGTTCATTCTTTTAATTTTTTTCTTTTATTCTTTCTGGAAGGTGTAGCAAAAAAAAAAAGAAAAGTGAATCAACCAAGGTCATGCTTCTCGAGTGGTGGCAGTTTCATGCTGCAGAGTCACAAACTATTCCTACAATAACAAAGGAAGAGACAGGGCCTGTAATTAAAGGTCTATTTTAAATGACTCTGTAAATGGTTTGCCCTTTGAAAAAGCCCTTGCAACTAATAACACCTTAGTAAGCACCCAGGTTCCTGTGCCTGCTGATGGAAACACTGAGATAAGTCCAATGATCCCCATGTATCTTTATCAGAAGAGCCCGTTTATTTGTGCTGTACTGTATATCAAAAAGAATTCACATTGACTTCACATCTTTTATATGTAGTTCGGAACAAGACATTTAAAATAACGAAAGGCATAAAAATTGCCTTTGAAGATATTATATGGGGATGTCCTGTTCACATTTATAGAGAAGATGAGGAATATTACCTTTCAGTCATCTGTGAGTTCATTTGTCCGAAGTGTGTTAAAGATGGCGGGGAAATGGATTAAATTTATCAATTCTTTTGTGTGATTCATGTATCGCTACACTGACTCCAGAATTTATTTTCTAAAATTCTTTTTTTACATTTATAATGACGATGCACAGATCTGTTAGCCAGTGACCCAAATTAGCTGGTTTACAGCTTGATGGGACATTACTGACATATAAATAATACTACACTCTGAAGCTTCAGAGTGCTACAACAGATACACATTTTTATGACGTTACCTTATGAAAAAGCGGTGAGTGTTCCGATCAGCCTTTTTCTCCAAACTCTGTAAGCAAATTAGTCTCGAATCCCACTCATTACACACACGTACTCCAGTCTCAAAACACAGTGAGTGCAAATTAGTCTCCAAACTCGGATGCATGTGAAGTCGTGCTTGCCCTTGTTATAGTCCATACGCTCTCACCTGCAGCTAACAGGCTCTGAACACTTGGTCATGGTTTTCGGAGACATTTGAGGGGGTAAAACATCACTGTTCCTTTAGGAACCTACAGATGATTTCGTCTTAACTATTCACACATTTTCATCCCATGTGGTATGAGTGAATTATTTATAATTCTTTTTTAGAAATAAGTTATTGGGATGACATAACAGATTTAATTTACGTTAAATGGTGGCTGCCCTTGGTTTTTAAGGGAGACATCTAATGCTGTAAGGATTGGGCTAGGTTTAATTATTCATGTTCATGTTCAGTTGTTCACAAAATTTTTTAGTTCTAACTTTTTTTTTTTTTTTTTAAAGGTTCACGGTTAAAATTGTAACAAAATCTGAATAAATCAGGATTTTTATAAAATTGTGATACAGAATTGCAGTACAAATCAAATCGGTCCTGAGGTATTGTGATTATCATATGGGGTGGTGGCTGGTCAGTTCCATCTCTAGTAATCACAAATTCAGTTTGCAGCTGCCTGATGTTTTTCATGGCGCTTCTTGATGCTGCTTTTAAGTGACATCTATTTCTTAGTGAAAAAAACAAACAAAACTTGTAATGTTGTTTTAGAAGAGCAGATTGTTTTAATCTGTTGTAGGCATGTTATTGTGTTTGTAGATAAAGCCTCTCGGGGATTCAGGAGTACAGCATCAGCTTTCACGCCTATGCTGACAATACATAATTGCAGTTGTGTATGTATCTATTGCAGCAGATTATTGCTGATGCTCTGAACTCATTTACTGTGTAAATGTGCAGACAGCATAATGAATGCATGTTAATTTCCTTTATATTATGCGCATTTACCCAACAAATGTTTTTTTTTTCTTTTCTTTTTTTCTTCTTCTTCTTTCTTCTTTCTGTTTAAGGATCTTTGAACATCAGGGCTTGTGCTCTGCATGTCAACCCGGATATGAACATATTTGATGACCACATAGTATTTCACAAATAGTATTTTCCTCATATCAGTATGGATGGATGAGTGACAATATCTTAATAGAAATATTATCACACACAAAAAATCCTGCTCATATCTAGAAGAAACTGAAAATTACACGTTTCAATATGTTACCGTGGTTTTAATTTGACAACATGCTCACAGAGGTTCAGTATGACATTTAGTAAAACCACACCATAGTATTCTGACACTGAACACAACACAAAGTGCTTCAATAACAGTGTGGATTAAAACCTGGAAAAATAGGAGCACTAAAATAGCCTTTTTTTTTTTACCCCTCTAGTAAACCAATGGCCGTTTGGCTTTAATTATAATAAGAGCATGGAGCAAAAACAACCAAGCATTGGAAAACACTGCTGTAGTCCTTTATATTAAAAAGATCACTGTTCTGTGGTTCAGGTTTAAACGGGTTCCATCTCTCTTTAAGGTTTTGTGTGAAACTGGATGAATCATGATGGCTTTGATTCAACAGATTTACTTTTGAGTACTTAAAGGGTTTACTGAATTAGTGTTATGGACCACGTGTTGTATACGAAACAGGATATACAAAACAGTCCTGATTACTTAAATGGTTAAGTGTGAGTAGGATATAATTTGGGATTCAGCCTTACTGTCGGTAAAACATAGATCATCTTGTTTTTGAGCAATATTTGTATGTTATAATGAACCTTTAAATAAAGTAGTATAGACCCAATATAAGCATATGTTCATAAAGCAGTTGTGTAGTTGTTCTTGGCTACCTCTGCATAGAAAGTCTTACCATGATATGATCTCTGTGTCGTCAGGTCACCTCAGTTCATATTGCACATTTAAGGATGCCAAAGTCTGCACCATAGAACAAATTCGGTATGAATTAAGATTATGGTTTGAAATCTTTCTTCTACAAGGAGAGTTAAACCAGCTTGAAAATATTTTGGTCAAACTTGCTCACATTAATCCATAATGATTAATTAATTCATTATTAAGTAATGGGGACCGAATGTAAACACATCTTTTAATATATTCAAAAATTAAGTGGTGGTATTAAAACATGAAATCCTTAAGATATTAAGTTATTGTATTTTAAGAATGTTGCATTTTGTATTGAGTACATGTGTGAGAATCGAAACTCAGCAAGTTACAAGGTATCCCTTGTGTCCCTCCGTACAGCAGGGGAAATTAACATAATTAAGCAATTACAGTATATGCATAACGCCAGATGTGTTAACACAAGTTCATAACGAGTAGCAGTGATAAATCTGGAGTTGTCTACAAAGCAACGGCAATTATGTAAGTTACAGTTGGTTAAAAAACAAAAACGTTAATTTCCCCTATGTATAGAGACTTTTGAGGCACACTGTAGCTGATGGTGTATTTCCCTTCATGTTCCTATTAATTTGTCTGCGGCAAATAACATAATAAACCAGCAGTACATTATATATTTATTTATATTTGTTTATCAAAAACCAAAAGGCACACATATCAAATGTATACAATTCTAGTTAAATCCCACTTTCATTTTTAAAAGATCATATATCTCTGCAGTTACAGGGGCGAATAATTGTCTGGTGTCATATTCGTGTTGAAGTTTATGGTATGTTCACGTTTTTTTCCCCTTTGTTTTTCTTTTATTTCCAGGAAATAATGAACCACAAATTAAACTTGTTTTGCCTCTATTTGCCAGACTGTATGTTGTGCTCCATTAACATTTTTTTCTGCTGAGTTATTTTTGCAGTAATGTATCCTCTGAAATTCATTATTTTTCCTCCACTTTCAATCTTACAAATTCTGATTGGTTTCTCACGGAGAGGAGTTCTAGTCATTACACAATGGTTTTGTGTAATGCTGAGATTTTAAAAACAGGATGTTTTAAAGTTTTTACATTTGTTTGTAGAAGACTGTTTCAGCATTCAGAATTTGAACGCAGAATGTATTAATATATACAGTAAAGTCAAGTAACTGCTGTTATATTAATAACATTATTTATTATATATAAAATAACCAATTTGCAGCAATTGCTTATAAATCGGTGAAACAAGCAATTTAAATCGCTCAACACAACCAATAGAATAAGTGATATCTCCAAATTTAACACAAATGGGCCCTTTTAATTTTGGCTGTACACCTGGACTTTCTAGAGGGTTGTTGATGATTTGACCCTGTCAGAAATGGCAAAGTCAAGCCTTGAACAAATAAGGACAAGGATGTAAAAAATATAAAAAATACTAAATGTTCCTAGAAATGCAATAGGGAGTTTATTTCACAAGTTCAAAGGAACAGTAGCTACACTAACAGGACGTGGCAGAAAGAGGAAGCTACAGTATCACCTGTTGCTTCCAGACTAATGAGGAGTCAAGTGTTGAAAAACGCTTGATTGACTGCAAAGGACCTACACAAACATTTGATGGCAGCAGGCACTGAAGTTTTACTCGGCGCTGTAAGGCGCATGCTGAACACTGAAGGTCACCCCACGACATGCTCCGCTATTGACACTTAAACAGGCTTAAATCTGTTCCAATATGCTAAAAACCATATGGAAAAAAACACAGAAGTTTGGGAATTGTGTGGGAAATCTATGGACTGATGAAACCAAGCTTGACCTTTTTGGGCCTATACTGTATATCAGCAATATGTTTGGAGGAGAAAGAATGTTAGCATATACAGAATTGTGCACCCTGCATACAGTGAAGCATTGTTGTGGCTCGGTGATGCTCTGGGGCTGCTTTGCTTCCTCTGACACAGGAAGCCTGCAGTGTGTATAGGGCAAGATGAATTCAAGCAATTTTCCTTGAAGAAAACATCATGCCATCTGTGAGGTGGCTGAAACTTTAGTGTCATTGTAACTTTCAACAAAGTGGTCATCACGGTCACCTGTGCAGTTGCAGCACGCAAACCCAAGAATCTCACTGAAGTAGAGGCTATTGCCCATGAGGAATTTGCTAAGATCCCTCATTTGTATCATTTGGGTTTTTTACAAAGCTGGTGCCAAATTGATATCCGTTTCTAGGGTTGGGTACCAATTTGGCACGGGTATCGTAAAAAAACACAAATGAACCCTGAACCCTAGAAACACTGCCTTCCCACTACCTAATGTCTGGCTATATATTGTTTGCTTCAGTAAAGTACTGAAGGGGTTTTTCACCAAGGGGTTGAATAATTTTGATCCTGTAATGTAATCAATAAAAGTAACATTTTGTGCTGACTTTGGAGAAACCACTTTTCATATTAGTTGTGTTAAGCTGTTTAAATTGCTTGTTTCACTGATTTATTACAAACAGTTGCATGTATAAGTTTAGCCAAAAACAAATTTTCAAGATTGGTTGAATAATTGAGTGCAACTGTGTATGTACAGTATGTTTTCTATATATATAGTACATACATACATACACACGCACGCACACACAGTTGTTCAAAAGTTAGTACCCCCCCCTCCCCCTTTTAGTTCAATGTGTTTCTGTGTGAAAATTTAATAAAATTAGTATTAGGCAAATGCAACCTCAGACGAATAACAACATATATATTTTTTTTCACTGCGTCATTATTCATTTTAACAAAAATGAAGACCAAAACAGAAGAAAAACGAAAACATTTGGGCAACATGTGGCCCCATGATTCAATAGCTTGTAGATCTACCTTTTAGCAGCAATAAAAAAGAATTAAAGTAATCGTTTCCTGCATGACTTGTGTAAAGAATTGCATCCTCTTTAACAGACATCGTAATGCCCTCCTGATGGCGTAGCTATATTTATTCCTGACCAGTTTCCACCTTCTCACAGAAGATCCAGCATTTATAGAACTCTTGGGAACTATCTAGGTTTTGAAATGCATTCCACTGTGTACCAAGCACTGCTCTGCTTAAATCAGACCGCTTTGGTCTGTCTCACCAGGAACACAGATACTCCCTATGAATGATAAACAGCAGAGCAGACTTGGAATCACAAGGAGAAATTGAGCAATGCACTCTAGCTTGAATGGGGCTGTGATTGAGTTTCTCATCAGCAAGCAGTTAACTGTCTTCTAAACAATAGCTGTAGTAAAGTACTTTAAGCTGACTTGGTGTTCTCTTTGAGCTCTGTGGATTTCTGTTTTACATGAGAACAAAAAGCTTTAAAGTGGCCTGTAATTTCCGGCTCTAAGGTAACCACGTTATCGTAGCCTATTCTCAAATCTGCACGCTAAGGCCAGATTACTGTATGCCTTTTGCTCATGTCATGATCAGGAGTATAGCACAATGGTGGTAGATTTTAATTGTGATTCATTGTGATGATTGTTAGATCCACTTTGATGTTAACACAGACTGAAGCTCTACCTGTCCAGGAGTCTAGAAGTAGTAGCTCAAGAGAATGGATTGGATTGTTTTTGTGAAATAAGTGTGTTGCACTGCCTTTACTCGGGTATTCAGTTGAGATTGCTAGCATATTTTCATGTACACCTTCATGCTTGTTTCTGCTTCTGAGCCTCTGAGACACACGTGCTTCACTGACTGCTAAACATAACCATCCTGTCTTTATGTATGGTAGTTTAACTCAGGAGTACATTTATTGTTTTAAAATCAGAATTTTGGTACAAAATAATTTACCATGAATTAATGATCTGTATATACACATCAATATGATATTTTCATAGACATTTATGTAATATAAAAATAACTGATTGTTTCATCCTTAAGTCTATCCTACTGTTTTTTTTTCTTTTTACCCTTGTTCCTAATTGCTCCATAAATTACATAGCTAATCATGTAGTAGGCCTTACTGTAGTACATGTATACTGCCTGGCTAAAGAAGTCCTTGTTTGGATTTAAGTAAGCAAATACTTAATTACCTTTGCATAATTACTTTAGTGATTTAACATGTTTTACTTGGCAACATTTCTTTTAACCCTTGATCAGCCTCTTAAACAACATCTCAAGTGTCCCATGGCTGCAGAAAATATGTTTCAATGTTGTACAAGGGTTAAATTATTGGATTACATTAAGCAAAGAAAACAGCTAAAGAAATTGCGGAAATTACTGGAATTGGACAACTCTCCAATGCAGTAGTGAAACCTGGAAGGGTGGTCAGGAAGAAAGAAAAATCATCTTTGACCTGAGATCACTTAAACCCTTGGTGAAATTGCATCAATAATAATAATAGAAAGTAGAAAACAAAGCTACATTTAATAATCATATAATCATATGATTATATGATCATAAAAGCATTTTCCTATACATGGTGCGACAAGAACACTCAGCATTGATACCAAACAGCAGTGCACCATATGAAAACCACTTGTTATTGAACCTAATCTGGATAAGAAACTTCTACAGAAATGGAGCAATAGATAAGTCATATGGTCCAGATTTGCCCTGTACCATAGTAATGGATGCGGTAAGATGGGCTGCACATGAAGAGATGCACCCATCATGTTTAGTAGCCTTTGGAGTCAGTGTTATGATGCTCCAGTTGGTGAGGGCTAGACTATGCAGTGTTATGTGGCAATAAAATGAAGTCAGCTGAATGTCCTGAATAACCAGGTTATTACATCTATGGATTTATTCTTCCCTGATGGCGCAGGCATATTCCAGGATAAAAAGTGCCAAGATTCTGGTTCAAATCACTAAAGTAATTCTTGGAGCGTGAGAATCATTTTCTCACATGAATTGGCCACTACAAAACTTTTTTGAACGTTTTTGGGATATGTTTGAGAAGACTTTTCAGAATGGTTTGACTCTCAAGTCTCTCATCAGGCAAGAGACAAGATCTCAGGCAAAATTAAATAAACTCTGGACAGAAATAAATATTATAACATTTCAAAAGGTTGTTGAACAATGTTGCACTGAATGCACACTTGAATAAAAAAAAAAGCTGTTTTTTTTTTTGTTTGTTTGTTAGTTTTTTTGTTTTTTTGTCCAGGCAGTGTCGCCATAATGACTATTCAAATCTGAAAATGTACGTAACTTCTCAGTAATATAGGAGACGTTATATCTGGTCCATGAATGTGCATCACATTGTGTCCAACAACTGCTCTCACTTTGGCCCAGGTTGTTACTTGGCAATCTTGTAGTTGGGTAATTTAATGAACTTGTACAACAGTCAGTCAAAACTGGCCTACCTTCACATGGAAGCCCCCAGCACTTACAGTAAACCAGCTTTATCTGTAATGGCTCTTGTTTTGGATGCTGGTATGTGTTATACATTTAGAGGGTGTATTTTCACCCATTAGTGACTAACTATGCAAACATTTATTTATTGTAAAAAAATCTTCTGGTTATAATTATTGACTTGAAAGATAAATGAAGATGTGAAGTTTAAAGCACTATAAGAGGAGACAGCTACATGACTCATCTGCTTAAGTGTTTGCAAAAAATGTTAACCTAAACCCAGCTGTTCTTCAGCGATCTCATGAGTGTTGTAAAAAGATAGACCCTGTTCGAATATTCAATCAAATATTGTTCCAGTTTTAAACACAAGTGTCAGATCTCGCATGGATATTAAAAGATGTTTTGAATAATACCTCCCATGCTATTTAGCCATTACGTAACTGGCTTTTGGATATTGGCTGCAGATTACATTAAAACTGTGCTGGCCACAAAAATCTGTGATTAACAGAAAAGCTGTGAAATATGGTAATAACACATTTGTCAGTCAAAGCTGTTGAAGGTGAGAACAGAATGTCGGCACTTCTTGAATGATACACAACATATTTTTATTCAATCTATTTTTTTTTTTTTTTTTTTTTTTGTAAAAGTCATGTTTCTCTCTTTGCAACTGGATTTGATCCAAAGGAGTTGTGGCTTTTTGCCAAGCTTTGTACATGTACTGTGCCTTAGACGGACCTGATTTTGGTGTTTCAGAAAACTGCTCACATTTTTTTAAATTGCAATGTTTCTCAAAGTATAATTTCTTCAGTTATGGTATGATGAAAATACCGTTTTCGTATTATTCCAACACTCCCTCACTAGCTGTGTTAAAAAGAAAAATTAAGTTGGAACATCCATAAACTTTTTTTATATATTCATCCATCCTCCAAACATACTGTACAGCCGAGTCATTACTGAATGCATTACTGAACAGAAGGTCGGCGGGTCGAGCCTCAGCTTCGTGAAGTTGCAAAGCAATTTTTTAAAACCTGCTTTAACCTAAGCAAGTATAGATTTAACCTACACTATGACCCCAGCCCCTAAATCTAGGATATGTGAAGAAAAGAATTTCACCGTACAGTAATGTATATGTGACCAAATACTTTTCTTACCTCAAGTCTTTACCAGAACACAAATTCTACCACAGTCTGCTGTGTTAAATATTGTTGATCCCAGATCTCGGGCTGATCGAGTATACCTGGGATGTGCCAGAAAACAAGGGGGTAATCCCGGGGGTAACCCACAGCACCCAAACGTTCTGACACAAATGTCTTGGTGCCAGACACCACAGTACACTGTCGGATTTCTCGCTCTAGGTTTGCCAAGAGCTGCTCCAGGGGAACCTGCACAATATTGGGCTTAATGTTTTGTGTTTTAATGTAATGGGTGATCAGTACACACACAGACATATACACAGACTCACACATACATGTGTACATACATGCGTATAAAAACAAACAATCTCTACCAATGTTTTGAGTTATTGCAGATCGCTCTGTAAGTATTCGTAGACCCTCACAGCGCCCTGTATTGCTGTTTTTGTAAATAATTTGTATTATCTGTGCCCTTACCATATCAAATTGTTAGAGTATCTGTGACCATATGCACCGCCGCCATATTTTGCTTCAGTGATTTGTTGCTACACCGTAGCTAACGACGTCAGGGGGTCACTGAGGCATGGCAGGCTGCAATTCTAAACCCATAGCAAAACATGAAAGTGGGAATTGGGCTTATTTGACCAAATTATTTTAATCAACATTTAATCAACCTTAATGTAAGGAATAATCATTAGCAACTCTAAATTGGTGATTCTCTAGAAAGTGCTTTTCTGCTGTTCTTACAAATAGAGCACTTTACTGAGTAATCTGCTGTGTGCTGTTCTAAGCTGTATATTTCTGATTAATGATCTTCACTACCTCTTATTCACTTCCAGTTTAGTTGGGAATTCCATACGTCTTCATTAGCTACTCTGACGCTTTTATTAAATGAGCAAATTAATATTCATCAAGCATATGGGACTCGTGCAAGGCGTGTTGTTGTATATAAATGTATTTAGGTCAAATTGCAGAACTCTTGTTTAAAATGTAATATATTTATATTCAGACATAAGTATTTAAATAGAAATTTATTGTATGCTGCCTTCATTTATAAAGCTGCATTTACATAGTCTGTGCAGTTATAATTCAACTTTTCATTTGGAATACTTCTAAAACTCTTCCTCCAGCAGTATGAGGGCTGAGGTTGGAATTGGCCATGTAGATGAAATCAATCTCTTGGGTTCACAGTAACCATAAACAACAAAATTCTCTTCCAGGTGCCAGTTTAAAGGTGAAACTGAGATGAAGGAGGGAAGTCGACCAGCACAACAGGGTGGGAGAAGGAAGTGGAAAAATGTGGATGAGAAAAGATATTAAGGAGGGAAAAGAAGACATCAAGGACACAGATGTTTCTATGAACAGTGGAAAAGCAGAACCTCCTGTGAAAAGTTTGCTGTGGGTTGGATCATAGTGTGAAATGAGAGGGCAGAATGAGCGCTGAACTCCTCTGAACGTGCTGGAATTGTGATTCATTAGATTAATCATCTCATCCGACATCACATGGCAGTGATGGTATTTACATCAGCCTGTGTCACTTTAGACATGTAAGAGTTTCTGTAGGATGTTGAAAGTAGGGTGCAAGTTACAGTAGATGGAAAAGTATCCTCAGTACCGATCAGGTGAATGGCACAATTTATCAAAACTCTCACACAGTATCATCGGCAGTATCTGAGACGAATCACAATACTGATATTTCATATTTATGGACCACCTCAGTATGTTGTCTTCATTGAGAGCGGAGTAAATATTCTGGCCCCATAACCTCAGTTTCCACCTGCTTCCACACATACACACACTGTGTAACACCCATTGCCTTTATTCTCTGTTTAGTGACCAACAAGAAGCCAGCAGAGATTTCTATCACAAAAGTGAAGCAGTTTGAGGGCTCTTCCGCTTTTGTCCGGCGATCCCAGTGGAGTCTTGACCAGCTGCGGCAGGTGAACGGAATTGACCCTAACAGGGTGAGTCACATAATCATTTAAAGTCCCAGTGGGTAGCATTGGGTATCTTCTCCATTCTTGTTTTTATCTTTTTGTTCTTGTCGTACTTTTTCTCACGTTATCTCACTCTTTTGCTCTGTCCTCGTCACGTCACAGGATTGTCCAGAGTTTGACCTGACATTTGAGAATGCGTTTGATCAGTGGGTAGCAGGCTCAGCTGGGGACAAGGGCGTGTTCGTGCAGGTACTGCATAACACGTGTCAGCGCTACAGTGCAGAAAGGAAGCCAGAATTTGTCAATTGCCAGTCCAAACTGCTGGGAGGTGAGCATAAGCAATGTGCAGTCACATTGCCATACATTCCTAGAGATCTGTAGCTCATCAGGTACAGTGTCACAGATCTGCTCCATGACATTTTTCTTTCATTATACCAGACTGCTTCTTCTGAGGTTTCCTTTTTTCCTGAGCAGATTGTGTTTTAAGTGTCCTGTGCTTTAAGCAAAAAAAAAAAAATGTTTGTGTTGAATATTGCTCAAAGTTTTAAATACATTTTTCCTCCCATAAATGTTTTTAGAGATTGATGAAATTGAGCCCTTTGGGGTAATTTCCTCCACAATATTTCATACTTTTGCTTAAGAAGAGTAATGACTTTGAGCTGTCAGAAAAAGCAGTCTGATTAAAATTAACCCAAATAATACACTGATAAATATGTTAATGTTCATGTGAAGATCTTGTTTGAAATTTACTTACTGTTATTGCAAAACTGTTGATGGTTTTTCCCCTGAGAGTCACACTGATGCAAGCTGTTGGCTTATAAAACTTTAAAATCATTGCTCAGTTATTCACCTTCAGGAACTACTATGAATAATCTAGAATAAACAGTAAAGATAATAGGCTAGAGGTGTAATTACAGAGGGAGGAATGAGTTTGAGTAGTTAACCTAAACTGATGTTCTCAGGAGTCCTCCTCCCTTTCCCTATGGTAATATCTCAAGTTCCTCTTTACTCCATAAAGTGCAGCTGGAAATTTGCTCTTACATCTTTGCTGAACCCACAGAAGCTCTGGTGTTCTCAGGGGACTGGATTAGTGTGGACAGCCGTGTGAGGACGGCCACAGGAGAGTAGGGACTCACAGCTGTATCAGACACATGCCTGGCGCAACATCAGCACCGAAGAAACTGAAAAATCTAGATAGTTATAGTTCTGTCTTTTAAATGACATGATGCTTAAGGGCCTCAGAGGGTCAGTATACTGCGTTAAAATTAATGAGGACATGATTGCTTAGAAGAAAGACAGACAAAGACAAGACGTTTGGCTTCAAGGCAGTAATAAAGGAGGAACCGTTCTGTCTCTTACAGTCTAAGTCTCACACCAGTGCAAAACAAATATCATGAAGCTGCTCAGGTGTGGGACAATAACTGTGGGGGATACATCATCTGAAGCTTATAATGTACCTGAAGTATTACACATTGGATGTTATGGTGCTTTGGGACATAATTGCTGCTCAAGGATCCTGACCTGACTCCAATACAAATTAATACCCATATGGACCATTACACAGCATTCATTCTTGGCTGGTATACAGTACGGCACTCTGCCTCAAAGCTGTATGTCTATTTTAACAAATATACATAAACATTTAAATAATCAACGAAGATGTCACTTTTATTGACTTATTTTCATCATTAAGGCTTCAAAAATTATTTCTGGATTCCTCGTAGAATTTTAGGCTTCTTTATGTGTGTTGTTCTGAATACAGTACAGATCCAGACATTACTGTCTATAACACATGCATCTTATTTTTTAAAACTCCTCTTAGGCTATTTTCTTAGGGAAAATTATGGTGATAAGTAAAACTGCGTTTAATAGGATAAAGCACTGACTTTCTGCATTTGCTGAATTATTCTCTTTTGTGGACAAGATTGCTGGTCAGCTGCCTGACTTTTCATCAGCATGCGAAATGTCTGTTTAATCATTTTTTGTGTTTTGTGTATGAGTAAACTGTAGACGAGTATTTCAAAACGGTGAATGAGTAAAGTCCCTGCAAGATCTATTAGTATTTCATGTTTTTGTCTTGTTCCTGCCAGTTTATAGCTGCACCTTTTTCTTGTGATTAGGAATGTTTACTTTGATCAGAGAAAACCCCACACTGCATGTTTAGTCAGCAGTAATTTCCACACTTTGTTTCCTACAATTCAGGTAGTGATGCATTAAAATTTTTTATTTAATTGTGTAAACTATCTGCACCCATTTGTGCGTTTGTGATAAATGTTAACATAATGTTATGTGTTTTAAGCTTACTTTTCATATAAGTAGGACTTCTTTCCTCTGGTTTCAACATAAAAAATCTTTTGCATCTTTTGCTGTTATATTAGAGGAGAGATGAAACATGGTGAGATGATTACATAGTCATCATCTGGAACTTTGACTTGTTGAATAGGCATCTCTGCTAGGAGTCAGCAATAGATCTCAGTTTGTTATTGCTAGCCGTTTTGTTTGGCTGATTGCAAGTCCTCAAGAAAGAAAATTATTAATAGATAGCTGGGAACTTTGTGACGCAAAGTAGATGTTGACTTTCTTCCTTAAACCTGTATTTAAAACAAAGCCACTGGAAAATAATGTATTGAATAAAAAAATAAGTTCTGACCACTAATTTCTATAATAAATTAATGTTACCTAAATAATTTTTTTTTCCTGGAAAAATGTATGTGCATTAAACATGTGTAATCTTGTGGGCTAAATTTGCCAAGTCAATCATTTGTTAATGTACAATCTTAAGTTAAGCTTTAACATATTGACATGAGAAGAGTGGGTTCCCTAAAAGCTTTTAAGGGATAAGTTATTTTGTCCACGTTCTCATTACCAGCCTGAAGTGACTCATTTTCCGGATTTTTTATTAGTTTTTTTTAAACCCTAATGTGACTCTCAGATCAGATCTGAGTCACTTTCATATGTGGTCCCAGATCGAATATACACTACATTGGCAAACGTTTTCACTCGCCTCCCTTCACATGCATATGAACTTGAGTAACATCCAATTCTTAATCCACAGGGTTTAATATGATGTTGGCCCACCCTTTACAGCTTTAACAGCTCTTCTGTGAAGGCTTTCCACAATGTTTAGGAGTGTTTTTGTGGGAATTTTTGACCATCCTTCCAGGAGTGCATTTGTGAGGTCAGACACTGATGTTGGACGAGAAGGCCTGGCTCGCAGTCTCCGCCCCAATCGCCATGTGAAGGCAGGCGAGCGAATACTATTGGCAATATAGTGTATATCCTAGTGTAAGACATACTGTATGTCTTCACGCGACTTGAATGAGAATGGTCAGATCGGAATTCATCCAATTTCATTGGAGTGCTAGCAAAAGCTGCTAAAATGGCCAGAGAGAGGTGTCTGGCTTTCTTCAATTTTTGGACCTCAACAAATACAGCTGACAAAATGCTTGCCAATCTCCAGAGCAAGAGCAAAATCGCAAGGAATATTTTCCTGAAATAGCATCCCATTGATTGAAATGAATGAGTGGCCGCACAAATATAAAATTTTAACTGACCAAAAATGAGTAACGTGTTTGTAGCCTTTAAGGCCAATGTTTCAACCTTTTGTATTCATATCACTAAACTGAAGTTAAAAAGAACAATACAGGAAAAGCAGTGCAGGGGCAGCTCAGTGGTTAAGATGTTTCAAAACTGTTTAGAAGGCCACTGGCCACAGCTCTTGACATTGTAAATGGTAAATGCAAAAGAACAACAAAAGCTACATATACAGTACCTTTATATATATTCACATTAAAGCACTTTTTGTAACAAGAGCATCTGCCAAATGCCTAAAAGTTTTCATCACTAGATGGATACTTACACTGGGTTGCTAGGTTATTAACTAAGTGCCATCAGTCAAACACAGTTGGAAAGACATTTATGTATACTCTATTGTGCTCTATTTCTGTCAGATTGTCAAATAGAGCTGTTCCCATCTTTAGTCTTCTTGCATCTGAGTTATGTCCCTGAACAACTAGAACAACATAACACTGTTTCCGAGAGAAAACCTAAACCTGTATAGTGAATAAATAGTAGAGATTGTTGAATAGCAGTCTTGTGGGGGCAGGTAATGATTTGCCAAAATTTAAAGTATAATCTGTGTAAAGAGTAATCCCATTTGGCAGTCTAGAGCTTGGCATTAATGCTGGGCTGTTGTCATCTCTCTGCACCATGAACCTGCTGCTCCGCGTTCACTGAGCATTAACCATATCAGGATCTCCGAAACTCGCTGTGTCAGGAGCTGTAACCAGGTTAATTTGCACCAGTGTTTTGCAAATGACTTTGCTTAGATTGTTGTACAGTAGAGCTGTACAATTAATTGCACAAAAATCTAAATGATCCTTAGCAATTATTTAATCGCAAAAGGCTACAGTTTATTACAGGTAATATATGCAAAGTCAGGAATTTATGTCGAGTTTTTCAATAATTTAATGATTTGTTACATTTGAAAAATACTTTTAAGGTGATGAATAAATATTGACAAACATCCTCTTAATGAGAGATAATTTGTTTAATTATTCATTAGCCTAGATAAAGACATTTGGGTAATTGGGTATACATTTAATAGTTACATATTACAGTTTAAATCACAATGTGTCAAAATAATTATATATATAATTATATATATATTATTTTAAAGAAAATCATACAGTCTTACTGTACATCTGCTCAAAAGATTTTTGTATACTGTATGAACAATATACAGATGAGTGTTTATAGACAAAGTACCAAGGGGAAATTGTAACCAACTGGCAACTCTAGTTTATAATAAAATGTACAGTACGGACCAAAAGTTTGGACACACCTTCTCATTCAAAGAGTTTTCTTTATTGTGTTCTTTATTGTGTTCTTCAGCCCAAACAAGTCTCTTCTGCTTGTTGCCTGTCCTTAGCAGTGGTTTCCTAGCAGATATTCTACCATGAAGGCCTGATTCACACAATCTCCTCTTAACAGTTGTTCTAGAGATGTGTCTGCTGCTAGAACTCTGTGTGGCATTGACCTGCTCTCTGATCTGAGCTGCTGTTAACCTGCGATTTCTGAGGCTGGTGACTCAGATGAACTTATCCTCCGCAGCAGAGGTGACTCTTGGTCTTCCTTTCCTGGGCCGGTCCGCATGTGAGCCAGTTTCTTTGTAGCGCTTGATGGTTTTTGTGTCTGCACTTGGGGACACTTAAAGTTTTCCCAATTTTTCGAACTGACTGACCTTCATTTCTTAAAGTAATGATGGCCACTTGTTTTTCTTTACTTAGCTGCTTTTTTCTTGCCATAATACAAATTCAAACTCTTTGAATGAGAAGGTGTGTCCAAATCTTTTGGTCTGTACTGCAGATTATTACAATTTGCTAAAGTGAAAAAGCCCATCTGTGATATGTGTTAAGCCCACATATCAGAAGCTTTAGAAACCAATTTCTCTTGAAGTTTCCACCCACAGCAGATCCTGTTATCTGTGGGATGCATAGCAAAAAGGTCAGAATATTCAGCTGGAGCAATCATAAACACATTTGTGAGTGTGCACAATAGCAGCATTAGCATGGAAAATGTCAGATAAATGTCTAATTTTAAACATGCCTTCGCCGTTTGGAATGAATACAGGGAATACAGGCATACGCTCTCCATAAATTTTTTTTGTTCATATCAGAGCCAAAATCACAATTGTTTGGTCTTAACCAACTTCTGTTTACATTTACGGCATTTGGCAGACGCCCTTATCCAGAGCAACTTAAATTTTCTTTCATTATACGTCAAAGCAGTTGAGGGTCCAATAGCGGAAACTGTGTTGGAGTTCGGACTTAGGCCCTTCTGATATAATGCCTTAACCACTAAGCTACATCTGGCTCTATGAGCAAACAAGTAACCTCGGTTAACAAAAAATCATAACCGATGTCGGTATGAAGTCATTTTTTACAGATAATAAATCAACATTCATAAACCAGGTGGGAAGGAAATAATTACACTCTTCCTACTTCTATAATAATTAAGAGAATAATTAGCAATCATGTGTTACTAATGAAATGCAAAAGATTAATTAACAAGCTTAGGAGTGTGACTACCTGAAAAATCAGACCTTTTTGGAGATTTAGAAATGAAGAAACTCCATGCCAAGTGACCTACATAATGGAACCATCAGGCCTCTATGAGCACATTGTTTATGTTCATGATGGCACAACTTGTAATCCATGGAATGGTGGCTAGGAAAACGCCTGTTTTCTCCAAAAAAAGAATATGGAAACACAGCTTGGGGTTGCAGAATTGTAAACGAACAAACCACGAAAGCTGTGGAACAATATCCTCTGCAGCAACAGCGAAAAAAACAAAGATGTGGTCGGTGGCTTCACATGAAGAAGCATGTGCTAGTCTGTGCCCTCCCATGTTGCTCACGGTCATTGATGGGGGAATGCCTTAAGAGACGGATACAAAATTGGACACTACTAAACTGGGGAGAAAACTGGGGGAAAATCCCACAGGTGGGCGGGTGGACAGGCTAACTGTCTGACTAACTAAATAACTGACTAACTAGGACAACATAATTGTTATTTAGCCCTCGAAAAGTAAAACCACTGAATTGAAGGAGGGTGTTCTTTTTCCTTGTGACTGTAGTTTTAGGAGGCCGCCTTACTGAGAGAACCATGTAAAAACATTGCTTAGATCCACTGAGTGGCCAAAAAAGGTTGCACACAGTTTATTTCATTCAGTTACATTTAGCTTTGATTACAGTACATAAGTTATTGTGAAAATGATTCCTCATGCTCCCAGAACCACTTTTTCACAATTTGAGACCAGGAATATGGCCATGCCACCTGGGAAGAAAAACTCCATAGATGTAATAAACTGATCATTCAGTACATTCAGCTCATCAGCTGACTTTTTCTATTGCCATATTACATTGCTGATCCTAGAGCTGATCTACTGAAGCAAACCCAGATCTTAACACATTGTACAGTGGCCACATGCACTTTCCTTCTTACGCTGACACACTCATCGCTCTGGAATAGGTTTAAATTCATCAGACCGCATGACTTTTTTTTTCCATTGCTCATCTAATCCTGCGAGATTTCATCACTTTGTGTGTACTGTATATAAAAATGCTCTTCCTTCCACTATTAAACATAACTATGGTTTTTATAGTTGATTTTTTTAAAACATGCACATACATTTCTTCCACAAAAATGCTTGATGTAGACTAATAATTTGATCATTCTGAATGGTATAAAATCAGAAGTAAATTAGGGAAATGAGTATGAAAAGTGTGAGAAAATATGCATAGTGAAAAATTGAGATTGTCCCTGATGAGCAATTCAAGGGTGATGGTGTCAAGGAAAAACGAGATGGCAACAGGAAGAAATCTTGGGAGGAACTGGACTCAACAGGGAACGCTTTTTCATTTGGATAATACCAGATAGCAGGGATTGATTTGCAGTCCTACTGTGTGTTAGGAGGCTGGAAGTACAATATAACAGGAGAGGTTTTTAAGTTAATATGAAATCCACTTTGTTATTGGAGGCTCAAGTACAAAACGGTTTGTAGGAATTTTAGTCCTTTTATTATTATTACTATTATTATTAATTTGCTATGCTAGACCATGTTATTGTGTGACATCTCATGGAGAAGAAGTAGTAGGTATGAATTAATTTCATAAAATTGTCAATCATCCACCCGATATGTTTTTCACAGTCCTCCGGGACACATCGTGATCCTGATCTTACCAGTGTGTTCTTCCTTTTAAATAATGTATGCAATAGTTAGCATGGCCATGGCTAAGATCTGAGGAGAGGGGCCACCGAAGACAAATTTTTTTTCTACAGTAGAATAAAAAACTTTACCTTTTTATTTTTAATGCAGAACAATATTTCAGCCTGTCTGTGTGTTTGATTTAAATGTCAGATTGCACATATATTTAATAGATTAAGTCAAAGAATAGATGGTTTGTGTTGAAAGACCACCTGACATCTGGGGGCAAATGAAACCTTTGTGTTTTCAGCTGTCTGATCCGTCCCATCTGCTGCCTTCCGACATTTACATTGTTCTCTGAACTGATCTGAAGCCGCTTTTTGTTTTCAAAATCTCCTCTATTGTCCTGACTTGTGTTCTGCTTCTGTGAAGACCCATTTGTTTTCAACTATGAGTCCTTCTTTTCATGCAGCGGGAGAGTGTTTGGTCAAGCTGCAGTGTGTCTACAAAAAAAAACAAAAACAAAAAAACACACCACTCTTACACATACTGTATAAGGTGCTAGATATACTGTATGGTTCTGAACTGAAGACATGTGGAGCACTATTTCTTTCTTGGACCACTTTGTTAGTATAATAGCAGTGGCAGTCTGGAAGCAGCCCAAATTATATAGCTTGTCAGTGGGAACATCTGCAGGGTTGGGCTTGTCAGAGGGGAAAGCATAGTCTCCCCTGATCACTACGGCTCTGTTGATATGGCGCAGAGACGTCCTCCCGTTTCCATTACTAGCTCATTCCCTGAAAGGAGGGGAAATGGGGAAAGAGCTACAGAGCTAAGAACAAAACAGTGTCTTGTGTGGCAGAGAGCCAAATTTGTTTCAAAGTCTTACAGTAGAAGCCAAATGTTTGTATATTCCACTTCGTTATGCAATTTTTTAGCTCAAAAAATATCAAATGTTTTTGCAACCTCACCTACGTAAAATATTTTAGATAATGCTTGAATGTGCTTATAGTCAAAAATGAACTTTGTCGTTGGTTGAAGATGCATCCTTAAGCACAGTCTGTTACACATTCATATACACTGATTAGCCGGAACATTTAAAAACATTAAGACCACCTAGGTTTTACTGTAGGTTCCTCTTGTGCCACCAAAATAGCTCTGAACCCTCGAGGCATGATCTTGAACACCTCTGAAGGTGTGCTGTGGTGTCTGCTACCAGGGGTTAGCAGCAGATTGCTGTAGGAAGTGCTGTAAGTTGCAAGGTGTGGCCTCTATAGCTCAAACTTCAGAGCTCATCCCACATATGCTTGGTCGTGTTAAGATCTGGGGAATTTGGAGGCCACATCAACAACCTTGAACTTTTTGCCTGCTAAGCCAGATACTCAAGCATTTCTATCATAGCCAGCATCAACTTCTTTCCTCCATTTTCTTCTACATTAGCTTTTCTGTAGGATCGGAACAGACAGGCTATCCTTTACTCCTTAGACATAAATGAGACCTGGCTACCAATGATCCAGTCATCTGGTTACTGGGATATAATTGATCCCCAATGTTATTCAGTTCATCAGTAAATCAGCTTATTTATATCTTCTCTTTATTCTGCCTGTTAAATTAATAATGATTATTACAGCTCAGAGTTCATGCCTGATGTAATTATTATTTATTTCTTTAAACAGAAATTGTGATCTAGCTTTCTGTCCCTTGGGTTATCCTACTGCTGTGTGTTTGCGTGTACAGGTAACAGCATCCTGCACTCTGCAGCTGACAGTGTGACTAGTGCAGTGCAGAAGGCCAGTCAGGCACTGAACGAGCGTGGAGAGAGGCTGGGCCGTGTGGAGGAGAAAACTGGAGACATGATGAACAGTGCTCAGCAGTTTGCAGATACTGCACATAAGGTATACCGCTTGCACTCTTCCACTAATAAAGAATGAGATCTTGACATTATTTGGCAATCTCTTGAAACTAAAGTCATGACTACTGTCCAACTCCTAAACTTTAATGGACACATGATCATATAGAAAATGAAAATATTCTACATTCACCCTGATAAAATAAAGATCCTATTTTTAACTCTTTTTATGCTCAAAAATATATATTTTTAATGAGAAAAAAGGGCATTAAAAGTTCCGAGTAAGCATTAAACACACTTTCTTCAGCTCTCATGTTCTTATCCCATACCCTGGCACCAAAGTGCGGTTTGCTTTAAAAGCCCTCCCATGTCACACATCTTTCCCACTCAAGTGTACCCATCCATTCTAATTACATACCAGCAGAAACACATTAGCTTAATTTGGTTTTGCATGTCTACTGGGATTAAATGTCCTACTGCTAACGTTGTCAATGCATGTTTCATCTATTTTAACTAATAATATTGTCACTCCCTTGGGTGTCTTTTCAGAAATAATCAGTCGCTACCTGCTTTCCTGCTATTAAAAGACATGCTCGCAACAACATGGGAGCCTAAGTAATGTATTTATAAACCTGTCCACGTTCATGTTTTATAGCAAAGGAGCACATAAATGAAATGGATGTCAGTGTAATAGTGGGGTAAATGAATAGTGTATGTTTTAGTGCATCTAATCTTCCCCCATATGAATCCTGTCAGGTGAAGCTGAGGGGCAGGGAGTGAGGAAGATTGCTTTTTGCCATAAAATAAGAAGACCCATAAAACCCCACTCTAACTGCTATCAATTTTTCTTTGGGTTGTTTCTAGTCTGGGTGGCATCTTAAATAAATAAATAAAATAAAATAAAAAAATAACTATCCAATTGGTTTTAATATCTTTTAAACAAACGTCTTGCAAGAGCCAAACATTATTGGACCGACAACGCAACTGTGTAATTTAAGTTAAATTAATTCATTTGTTCAACTGTTGTTGTAGTAACTGTATTTTAAGAGGGGCCAATAAACAAAATCATAGACATATTAGTCCAGTGAAGGTACTATTTAAGAATGATATTGTGCCCTTTAAATTTATAGCGTTATTTTCCCATCAGGCTAGTCCTCTTAGATCCTCGGTAGTTGGATGCAGTTACTGCGCGCCTGTATTTGCGTCTGCATGCACGTGTGTGTGGCTCTGCTGCCACCGATTGTTCATTATGTGCATGGCAGCTCATGCAGCTCATTGCGTGTGCAGTCCGTCCAGCTGTGAATGAGATTGGTGCTCGTGCCCTTTCTAAAATGAGCTTCCCACTGAGCCAGTTTGAGCTCTCATTAATGAGATTAATGAACTCCTAGATGAATGAGACAATAAAAATGGAGGTCTCCAGAGGTTTTGGAAAGTTTTGAATGGCAAACATATCAGACCTCGAGGACACTGAAAAGCCAAAATGAACAATGGTTATGTGCCAGTAGTGCCACTACAGTAGATGTTGGAGAGGGCTGCCCTGTTCTGATGGACAGCCTGTGATCACTTAGCAATTACAAGTAGTTCAGTTTGCATTTGCGTGGGTTGAGAACGCTCTGCTCGATCTTCATCACTCACTGATACTTCCTGGAGTCTGATTTTCAGAGTGACTTTTTCTCTCTATTCCCCCCCCCCCCCCCATCTATACCCCTTTCTGTCTCTATTACAGCTGGCCATGAAGCACAAATGTTAATCTGTGCCAAATCACTGAAGGTTCTGCCAACGACGCCTGGAAATACATAGAGTGGACAGACTTTAGATGATCATAACACAGGAAATATTTAACTCTAGTATTATGTCTTGATTTTTTTTACTTATTATCGTGTTTTTTTTTTTTTTACATATCTCTGGTGTTTTCAGAAGAGGAGTTCAAGTTGGGGCAAAAATTTCTGCCTCCTGACTGTGTATTATTAAAAAAAATCCGCTAGTGAGTTTTAAGTTTTCAGGCGCTTCTCTACTGGTTCCTTGCACAGATGGGAACAAGTGCCAATATTACTGGAGTCCTGAAGCAGGATTATCTTACAGATGGCAGGTGTGTTACATTTAGGGCCAATTAAACCAGATATACAGAAGACACACCAGTTCTAAGCAATTGCCTAAGGTTATGATTCATTCATCTCTGAACCCATAATGCATTTCATGTCCTCACTGAAAGCTAGCTGGGCCTTTTTTTGAAGAGGAATGAAAGTGAGGTGTGATGTTACCCTTTGCGTAAAAACATTTTTTTAATACATGTTGTGATAAAGTGACAAAAACAGAACCAGTTGTTTGCATTTAAAACAAATGTTCGTGTTTGGTCAATGATTTCATACATTTCAATCATGAAAATAGACTAATATAATATAAAGTTTGCTATCGAGCTGAAATAAATGCTTAGCTGTTTATGTAGTTGCATATCTAAACTTACTGTTAAATAAACTTTGTGGGCAAATCTCTACAAAAAGCAGTGCTCTATACAGTATAGCTTTTGCTTTGGTTTAGACCGTGTTCTTCATATACGGTATATATAAACTGTGTTTAAGTTAACCTAGCTTAAATTGATCAATGTCAAATGCGTTATAGGTACAGGTTCCACTTCACGCCTTATGAAGGGCAATTTGTTATTATATAAGAATGGTTAGTGGGAAGTGATTGTGGGGAGAAAAAAAAAATCCTTATTGATCCTTAAAACTCCACACCACAGTTGCCATTAATGATATTCTACTTTACAACATTTGTAACATATTAAGTGTAGACATTACCTGTTAGATTAGTTCTGCACCAAGTTGTGTTACATACTAATCCCAGTGTACTGCCATTACCAACAAGCTTTTAATGGTGTGAGTGACTTTCTTTATTAAGTATAGCAGTACTTGTTGTCACATGATTCATTCGTATGCGTGGATTGAGGTTTACGTTTGATTATTTCATGATGAGACTACATAATTACAAGTGGATCATTGTGTAAAGCTAATTAGATTAGACATTTTTAAGAATTTGTATAACAGGTGAACCACAGAGCACCTCAAACTGTTTTATTGGTAGCAATACTTTGCGTCTTTCAAATAGTACTTAGAACATGCCGATGTCTGCATAGTAGTGGATATCATTACAGACAGCAGCTCACTAAGTCTGAGGTGCTCGTTTAACTCGTCTGGGTTTTCAGTTGTTTAATTCAATTCAGCATGCAGTTATGGTGCAGCGAAATCTTTATCATCACCCTTACAAAGGAATCTCTAAAATATCAATCAATATTTTAATAAAAATACAAATTGTTTTACCAAATTAACTGAACAGTCTTATGCGTGATTATTTATTTTTTAATATACCGTATATTATTAATTCATTTTTAAGAAAATGTTATTGTGAATTCATACTGCATACTTATTTTTAACGGACCATGTGAGCAGTACCTACTTTTTAATCCCTGTGAATGTGTGAATGTACAGTTTGTTCATCTGATTCACATTATTATTATTAATGAAAGATATAATGGCTATTTGATTTAAATTTAATATTACCTACACGTTGATTTTAATTGTCACGTACAGCAGAGTTCTCCACTGCCAGTGCTGGAGGACAAAAATTGCGAAGCCTTGGGTTCAGTTTTTAAAAGTGAATAAATGTTTAAATGCTCTATATAGAGAAGTCAGATTGCACAATCAAAGTAAAATTTTGACTGTTAAACACCTTTATAGGTGAAAGAAAGGGATATTTTATTAAAATATGTATTTGCGCTACATTCCTTAAGTTCTGACGACAAAAAAGGTGGTAGTCAGGCTTGTTATGTTAAATATCCAGCACAACCTGTTGCTTTTGTCACAATAGTAGTGCCTTTGTCAAATATATTTTACATTTTTTTAAATGAATTTAATCTTTTTTTTTTTTTTTTAGAATATTACTTTAAAAGCCTGAAATTCAATTAACTATTCCAAACTGATTGCCTCGCTTAAAACAGCATAGTATTGTTTATGTATGGAGATTTTTTAAATCTAAATCAAATTCATAGTGAATGTGATACAGTGCATATGTTGACATATTATAACTGTAAGGAATGTGGTTTCTCATTTATTTTTGCAAAGTTAACCTAAAATATCTCTAAAAATAAAGGCACTCATAATGTGCAAATTAAAATTCCTTAGATTCTTTTCTTGTCATTTCTCACACATCCACCATGTAATTTACTTTATATAACAGAAATAATGAAAGTTTGAAGCAATCAGGGATTATTGCATAATATTTTCTTCTTGCTATTTCTCTTCTTTTTAATGAATGTTTTTATTTGCATTGTCTTATTTGTGTCCTAACATTTACGGAGGTTAAATATCTGTATGTCTGAGCATCCTACTGTCTGTTTCTGTACAATTTCTGCTGTGATGTATCAGTGTTGTCACGTTACCATCCGTGACTTTATGTTCTTGTTAAGGGCTGTTATTGTATGTATTATGTTCTAAGTTACATTTTAAAGAACGGTTGCTTCATGTGAGTAACCCAGAGCCCAGTTCTACTGAATCTGTAACAATATGATGAAGTACTTAGTTTGCAGCCTTAATACTTTGAGAACTGCACAACCAGCATAAATCCTTTTCATCTAAATATGTAGTATTTTCATGACATACAGTATGTGCACTCTTTCAACAAGTGTCCAGTCCTTTAATTCCATTCCATCTAAATTCCCTCCAAAATATTTCTGTTCTAAGATTAAATGCCCCAGTATGTAGTATATATCAAAGGAACAGGTTCAGAATCAGTATAAAATTATGCGAATAGTGAATTGAGCTAAAATTATTCAGTTTTAAGGGTCCCTATCGTTTATTTTACAGATACAGTAGAAGTACAGATATGTCACATAAGAGACTCTGAAAGGATTCTCAGTATCCTCCGTAAAGGACCCCCAATTGGGTACTTGGTGGTGATAAATTTAATTTGGGTACCCAAGTACCTTTTAATGTAAAGGTTGTGTCAAGGTTTAAAACAGGACTTTAAATGATTTTTAAATAGTAAAACTAACTGAGAGCTCATTAATATCAGTGTCGACATTCTTTGCTGTTTGATTCCTAGCAGGAGCAATACATGATGGTGGCAATATTAAGCCTGAGTGCCAGGGTGTGCCATGTGGATGTCTTACTGAGATAATTGATCATCAGTAACACCGTTATGCTTTTTATTCAACATCATTTCACATCGCTTTTCCATAAACTGAATAAATGTACTTTTCCATAAATTCATTTGCTTTGTACTGCACTAAAATCAACTCTTGTTCATGCTTTTAATAAGGGTAATATTATAAAATGTTTAGTTTACTCATGTTTATATATTTTTTTCTGTTGAATATCAAATAAAAATGTCAAATATTCTGAACTGGCTTGAATTTGTTATTGCCTTTGAGTGCAAGTTTTTGTGCAGTGTGGTGCTTGCATCAGCCTGTGCTCTGGCAGACACGGCTGTGCCTAAATGACTTCTCGGCAGTGCATCTCCATCAAGTCTGTGGTTTCGCGCACTCTAATAGCAGTTTAATGCAATAATTAATAGCATAGTTTGTTTGACAACTGTGAGCAGGGAAGTGTGTGGGATATTAGTGAAATCTATGATCTAGCAGCACCACCTCAGCTGGGTACCTAAGTGCCTCGTAAAATACTTCAGGCATAACAGTGGTAGATCATCTCTCATTCCCCCTAGCAAGTTTCTCTCTCTCTCTCTCTCTCTCTCTCTCACTTTTCTTTTTTCCCTCTTTATAATCTCCACAATAAGCAATGATATCAAGTTTTAGGACCGAATTTGCATTGTGTGAATATGGTTGTACTTACAGACCATTGCCTCCAGGGTGGATCAAGGTCTAGGTGTGACCAAAATCACTGTTGTGTTGAGACTACAAAGTGCCACTAGAAGGAGCCAGAGGTCTAGTGTTTCAGCTTTTTTTGCCGGAAGTGAATGAGTTGGTTAGGTGGGCCTGCAGTCTCCTTAGACAGCAATGCAGAATGCCAAATCATTGTTTTAGGATTATCTGTATTTCCTACAGCTGCTCTAAGTCACAGTGCTTTAATTCAGCAGCATCATTTTTCTCTATCTGTCCCAAGCCTAGTTCTGTATGAAATCTGATGCTACACACTGTTGGAACAGTTTTTTTTTTGACACATTCAAGTCATTGCTGAGTGTAAATACTTTGTATATTGTATACATGTTTTTACTCAAACAGGTATGCCTAAGGAATATGAGATGAATGATCTGACTGTACTTTGCGCCTTAATATTTTGTGGATTATCCCATAACTATTTTCACCTTCTACAGCAAGAGAAACACCTCACCTTCAGCAGAGAAGGAGGGAGTCTGCAGAGACTAGAGACACAGGGCATTGAATGTATTCTCTCGCTTTCACTTGCTATTTCCACACATCTTTGATTACAGGTAACACCTCAGAGTGTGAGACTGGTAGGGCAGGAGCTCCTCCTCTTGTTAACCGTGCCTCGGTTCTCACTTCCTGTAAGCACTGCAGCAGTGCTTTTCTCAAAGGTGATTAATCCAGCTTATACTTTCCGCCCTTATTTTTACATTCCCTGGCAGGATGATGAATAGGTTAGTATATCGAAAAATGGCCCGTTCCTTAAACATCACTATATTCTTGCATCCATTATTCTGACCTACATGGAAATGCAGGATTTGACACAGGGTTTGTGGGTGGTGTTGTATGTATGCACATGTCTGACATTTCAAATGTCACTCTTTCTAGCATGCTACCAAAATAGAGGAATGTATTAGCATTTTGGAAATAACACACCCACGGAAACAGTAGCACATAACAATTTTGACATTGAAGGGAACATTTAGATGACCTCCATGAGACAATACGTTTTTGTTTTGTTTTTTTACTTAACAGCAAAAGGAATCATCTTTTGATTTTCTAATGTTTATTGTAATTGTAGCAGTATTTGGATAAAGCAGTATGGAAATATCCCACATAGTTACACAAGATGTGTGTGTGGGTGGGTAAATTGTGGCAGCGTTGGTGCATGGAGTCACCTCCGAGTCATGCCCAGGGTGACTTGGCAGATGCATGGGGAGGTGCGGGGCTGCGCAGCTGCTGGCTCTAAATCTGGCACTGGATCCTCCTCATTGCCTTTGGCTTCCCATGGTGAGCAATGTCAGCAACACTGAAATAATCAGTCAGAATCCACTGAGCTTCTGGTTTTTGCTGCACACATCAGCTCAATGTCTTAATGTAATAAAGTGGGTGCAGTGCTTTATTATTATTATTATTATTATTATTATTATTATTAAGAATAATCCTAGATAGCAACAGATAACTTTGGTTGCTTTAAGACCTGCTACCCTTATTGCATAACAATGTTTTAATGGGAGTAATGAATCCTGCAAAGAATAAAATTTCGAACTGTAGATTTTTGTATTGCGAGATGTCACTAGATAAGATGTTATCCTAAACACTGCAGTTTCCTCAGAACCAGTCAGAAAAATAAAGAATTATATTATAGAGGGGTTATAGTTGGCATGCTAACACACTACTTTTTTTTTTTTAGCTCATTTTTGATGCCTCCTTTCAAAAGGGAAAGGACGTTTGAGAATGAATTGGTAGTCTCATTTCATTGGTAGCTCAAATGAATCTAAGGTATCTCTTATAGGTGGTGCAAAAGGTCTCATTACTAAAATTCTAGCCACTTAATGTTGCTGATATCTTTTAGAAACCTTGCTTTCCTCATTTTTACTATACTTGGTATAATTAAAAGACGGTATAAGCATGATAATGGGAATTTGTAAAGACAGTATATATACACTGCCGAGCCAAAACAAAAGTCACCACCTGGATTTAACTAAGCAAATGGGTAAGAGCCTTCCATTATATAATTATTGCAGTGAATAATGTTTCATCCGCCAACTAATAATTTAACCCCATCTAATGAAATAGATAGCTTATTATTTCTTAAACAACCATGTCAGAAGACATATCCTTTGGTTGTGGCAGAGACATTCCTTTGTTTCAGAACCATCAAAGTAAACAACTACTGAGATCAATTAAACAATTATTAAAAAAAAAACACAGAAGAACTATGTTTAATAGTGAAAGTAAGAGCATTTTCACAGGCATAATGTGAAGGGAATTCAAGGGACTGAGTTCAAGGGACTGGGACTAAACAGCTGTGTAGCCCTATCACTTATCAGGGAGCCTAATCTAACAACAACAACAACTTAACAACGACTTAAATTTGTTAGGAAGCATAAAGAATGGACTGTTTAGCACTGAAAAAGTGTAATGTGGTCTAATGAGTCTTTATTTACCCTGTTTCAGAGTGATACTGAATGACCAGGTTTTTCCATCAATGGACTTTATTTATTTATTTTACGGCTTATTCCAAAATGATGATGCCAGGATTCATCTGGCTCGAATTGCAAAAGAGTGGTACAGGGAGCATGAGACACAATTTTCACACATGGAGAGTCCAGACCTTATCCACCCTGAGAATCATTGGGATGTGCTGGAGGAGACTTTACACAGTGGTTTAACTTTCTTCTCCAATCATCAATAAAATAACATGGTGAAAAATTAATGCGACTCTGCATTGAAATAAATGCTGAGATTTTCATAATGATGTCACATTAAGGTGGTTCAATGAAATGTTAGTCTGTGTGACTTTTTTTGTTGTTGTTACCCGGGCAGTGTAGTATAGTAGTATATTATGTGGTACTTTAGCTACGGTTCTTTTCAAATTCATGTCATAATGCTTAGTACTGATGTTATCCAATCAACATGGTCAAGTTCCCTCAAGTCACTATGAAACCATATCACATTCTCAGACACTACAGATGTGGTAAGGTTGTCCTTAATCAATGCAGTGGGGACTAAAACCCACCTGCATTTTGCCTGGCTCTGTCCTCTTTTCACTCTATTTTTTTTCTACCACACTTTTCCACTTTTCTCCAGGGTTAGGAATGAGGGCATATACAGTATATTTGTTATGTCTGAGGAAGAACAGATTGCTTGAAACTGCAACATCACACGCATGCAGTCTGCACAGGACTCATTTTAGACACCACGATGGCTTCATGGCTGATGTGTACAGTAGATAGCCATGATAGCTTCTGGCCATCTTGAGCTTGATGAAGATATAATCCTCAAGTGCTGATGCTACAAAAGTGCTTTTTCATAGCTGGGTCATGGCGGTGATCTGGACCGAAATAGCTGGAGCACGTAAGTGGATGTATTAGTGCTGTCACATAGAAGGAGGCATGTGGAGCTGTGGCTCTGGCTGTAATGATGTCTTGGCTCAGCTCTCAATTCACCATCCTGCTGTCTGATGAATGAAAGAGGAAGCCAACCAGGGTTTGCATTCATCTCTGAACAAAGAATGGAGGTGCTGATTAAGACTTGTGTTCATTAGAGATGGATGGAGTGGGGGGGGGGGGGGGGTAAGGAGTATGTGTTTATGTATGAGAGTAATGCACGGTCAGCTAAAAAAACCTTTAGAAAAGGTTATGCTTAAGTGTTTTTTAATTGAAAAATGGAAACCAATGGCAGGAATACGAAAAATGAAAGAGCTATGGTTGTCTAATATCAATTTATTAAAAGATTTAGTATTGAAAAACATTAAAATATTAAAGAATATTAATCATTTCATGTTACTAAAGACAGAACCTTAGCAGTAATGTTTGGTATGAAATAAGAGAAATCGTGTATAAGTTAGTGTGAATTGAGATTAATTTTTCCAGTTACTTACAGTTACTTTGCAAATCAACTGCTAACATGTATGTAATATGAATTTAACTACAATCCTTTTGGATTTTTAATGACAAGGAATTTCTCTCAAGCTTAAGTTACAAGATAGTATTTATAGATGAGATACAACAATCTGCACAGAATTGCATTTTTACTAATATTATGGTTACTTATTGTGAAAACAGGATTGTGGGATGTTTTTATGAATTACAGTGTGTGAAAGGATGTTACTGCCTTGCTCATTCAAGTTCTTGTCAATCTTTGAAAATTTTCAGTTAAAAAAATTTTTTTATTATTTTTTTATTTTTTATTTTTTTTATAGCAACTGCCTGGTTACGAGCTAATTTGATGCGCATGAGTGACAGCACTACCCCATGGAGATGACGAATGTGATCTTTCTGTCAGAATAAAGTTGTAATATCTCTGGTGTGTGACTGCAGTTATATTTTTATGTCACATGATGACAGGAATATGAAAACAGGGAAAAGAAAAGATTTCCTTTGATTATTTAGCAACAGTAACACATTATTATAATGATTATGATGATAGTGTGTTATGAGGAGCAGATGGATTACTGCCTGTGGGTGAGACCCTGCAGAAGATATCTGGGTCTCAGCATTAGTGTATCCTTACTGCAGTACTCTTTCAGGCCTTAAACACAATTGATCACATTGATTAAGCCCAACCCTGCTCTGCACCTCATCCAAGATGCATCCAGGATGCATTCTTCTGACCTTGAGCTAAATCATTACTGTCATGTTTGCATTTTATTGTGCTTGTGTTACATAAATATATTTTAGAATAAAGTCACTTTTTTCCATCTGTAACACATTTATACGGGTGGTACCTGTGTTACATGCCGCAGCTTATTTTCTCTTGCACTTCCGCGGTTCACCACCGCAGGGCAGTAGTGCTCAAGCAAGGCATGCTGGAGTGTTGGCTTTGCTTTGTAGCAGCTGGCAGTGGCTCTGGATGCCAGTGTGGAACTGTTCACGGGGTGCAAAAACGAGCTGAGCTGTCTGCTTAGGCTCTGCTGGTATCATTTCCAGCCCCCTCTCTTTCGGCTTTCTCCTCTAGCACACCTTTTTCCCTCTACATCACTTGACGAGATCAGCGTCTTTCAAGTCTCACACTAATTTAGTCGTCTTCTTTTCAGCTCAATATACATTAACACTTAATTCGTCATAGTCCCTGTGGATGTACTCTTGAGAAAGAATGCAGAATTTTGTTTTCTGATTATTTATTTATTTTTTATTAGGTTGAGTATGCGTTCCTTTTTTTTTTAAACAAAATTAATGAATCATTCTTCTGGGAGGCTCACCCTTTATGCAGTTTTTATTTATACACTCTCTCTCTCTCTCTCTCTCTTCAACTTCTCGGATTAGTCATGATGCACAGTCATGAAGCATACAACACTCTACGGAGCTGCCCTGATGGAGGGAAATGTCTGTCCATCTCTCTCTCTCTCTCTCTCTCTCTCTCACTTAGGTCAGGTCTCTCATCTTGCGTGTGTTCCTGTAAGAATATCTGCAGTAGCTGCACTGAGCTGCCAATGGTCTGCTGATGAGGGACCACTGCAATGCAGATCTTCTTTAGATTCTCCTTAAACAATATGCAGTGTAACATTAGGCTGTAGCCGGAAAAAAAAATTGAGTGTGAGAGAGCGAGAGAGAAGGAGAAATGCCGTGTTACATACAAGGCCTTCCCTTTGATCCCTGCCGCACTGACAGCTCTTCACAGCCTATGTGCTTCACCATCGGGGCCCATTAAAAGCATAATTACTTTTACAAACCATACTCTGAGCGAAAGGGGCGGAGGGGGGGGGGGGGTCAGATCATAGCACTTTCACTAATATGTCTTTTGTAATGCTTCTTTCTGTTCTGAATGAAGAGGAAATATGAATGATAGAGGGCTTCGGCTTAACTGCTGAAGCTGTATTCTGGATTGTGTGCATGACTGAGAGGGCACATATTTAATGCCAGACATCCTATCCGACTTCCTCTGTGTGCCAGTCAGCAGGGAATAGGAGAACGAGGACGAAGCTATTGTGATGGACCGTAATAGGAGACATAAAAAGCGAAGGATAGAACTTTGCATGACAGAGCGAGGAACAGAAGAGTGAAAAGCCTGACAGACACATTTTAAATAACCACATGCAGACTCAGCCCATTGACTTAATCTGACCAGTCTGCTAATGCAGAGATTTACAAGACTTGCATCATATAACTGCTTTTGTTTAAATTACTCTCAATAACTGATGATAGAACAGATGATAAAAGCACATGTAAATCACGGCCCATATTCACAAAGCTTCTTAAGCCTAAAAGTTGATCCTAGTGACGAAAATTCTTAGAATTATGACATTTTCCCCTTAAATTTAGAACAAAATCTTAGTAAAGATAAAAATGATTCACAAAACATCTTTTGCATCATTTTAAGATGCTTTTAAGAACTTTGCATAAAGTAGCCTGTAGTCATACTTATACAATTACTCATATACAAACGTTATGATTTCACTGTCTGTTGTATTATCATGTATTCTATTTTCACAAAGAGCACATTTCAAGACCTTTACAGAGATCAGAGGTGATTCTTTATCAACCAATCACAGTCCTTGAATTGCTGCATCATCCCTAGCAACGGGGTCAACCACACCCCCTCACTAAGATAAAAGGTTTTGTAGTTTTCTTACACAGAGTTGCTCTGAGAAGTTTCCTAAATCACTTTTAGTCTAGGACTCCCAGCTAGGACTTCTCAAGCTAAGATAGGAGCTCTCTGAGAGAATTCTAAGAAGCTTTGTGAAAACGGGCCCTAATGATTGATTAAGATGCACGAGTTCATTTCTGTAGTCACATCCAATTTGGTTTGTCTTACCGATTAGTAAGGAATCTTGTCACAGTATATACTGTATATGTGTACTGTCTGTGCCATTCAGGGTGTATTCCTACCTTGCTCCCAGTGTTCCCTGGCATCCTGGATCTAACTAGGATAAAGCATTTGCTTGATGAATGAATGAGCATAGGGTTGTGTGAGCCAAATTCATGTTGCACATTGGAAAACTGTATTTTTATTAAAATTTTTATTTTTTTTTACCCTACAATACATTCATTTGGATAGCATAACTATGTTATAACATACCAATTTATAGTTGTTTTTTACGATTTTTATTTTGTTCTCTCTGTGGATTGTTAAGATGGAGTGTGTTTAGAGTGATTTGTCAGGATGGTGATTGTCTGAGGGGTCAGTGAAAGCTGTGACGTACTCTCTCACATATACATCATGATTATGCCATAAGACTCACCACCTGCTTAGACAATCAAGCCTTACTGTCGCACCATGCAGGTGGAAAAACTGATTGTGCTGCCATGAATGAACCGGCACCCTAAAGGAATATGCTGGGTTACAGATGGAGAGAGAGTGTGTGTTAGAGAAAGACTGCAGCAGTTTGCATGTTTATTACCTGTGTGCCTTTGTGTGACACTTCACACGCACAGTGAGATGAGGAGAAAAAACCCAGCATGTCGTCTACTTAGGCTGGGAACATTCTGTAGCAGCTGGAGGTGTCCTTAACTGTATGTGGCAGAGTGTATGACTCATTCCTATAAAGATTGACTTTGGTATGACACTGTAACTGCTCTCCCATGTTTCATTTCTAAGCGACACGTCTTAAAATCTCCTTTTTTTCCCCCTAGAATGCTAACAAACAGTCATTAATTATCAAAGTACACAGTGCAGGTGTAGAGCACAGTATTTTTTTTTTTTTTACATTTATTTTCCTATTATCATTTGCATGCCTGATCCATGACTAATGTCTTTGTGCTCAAAGTGGGAGGTACACTACTGTAACTGGGTGGGGAAAAAAGTGTTTCAGGAGGACCTGCATCAAGCAAAGAACTCAGGAAATTGCTGAAATTACTGTAGTTTAGAATTACGGCACTGGTGGCTCAGTGGTAGGTGTTTCGCCTGCCATGCGGAAGGCCTGGGCTTGATTCCAGCCACTGGATGCAGTTGTGTCAGAAAGGGCATGCAGTGTTAAAACCTGTGCTAGGCTTGTATGTGTGGACCGGATAGTCTGCTGTGGTGACCCAAAAGACCAACAACAAGTGGAATTTGGGAACTGTCAAATGCATTATTAGTACCTGACGGGATAGTGCTGAATTGTCAACTTCATGGCAGAAATGTGGACAGAATAACAATTATAAATGACTGTGATCAGAGATCACTTAAACACTTGATAATGTTGCATTGTAAAAAGTCAACAACGGAAGTGCAGCCATGCTTAATAGTGAAATTAAGAGCAATTCCATATGTACAATTTAATGAAAACTCATTAAACAGATGTGTGTCCATAAGAAAACCACGTGTTTATTGGGTACCTAGCGTCACTTTTTTAGGGAGCATAAAGATCGAGCTTTAGAACAATGGAATAAGGTCTTGTGATCTGATGAGTCTAAATTGACCGTATTCCAGAGCGATCGGTGCGTCAGGGTGAGAAGCGAAACACAGCAAAGTGATGCACCCTGCATGCGTAGTGCCCACTGTGCCAGGCAGTGTTCTGCTTGGTCATGTCTAGGCTCAGTAACGTTATGTGGCAATAAAATTGAAAAGAAGTCAGATGATGACCTGAATGTACGGACTGACCAGGTTATCACGTCTACAGTATGGAGTTTTTGTTCCCTGATGTCATGGGCATATTTCGGGACTCGAATTGTGAAAGAGTGTTTTTGGGAGCATCACGAATCATTTTCACATATGAACTGGGCACTGTTAGGAGATTTTTGGATGTGCTGGAGGAGACTTATCTGAGTGGTTTGACTCTCACATTATCAGTACAAGATTTTGGTCATAAATGAGCGCAACTCTTGATGGAAATGTTATGATGTTGGATAAGGTTGTCGAACCAATGCCATAAGAGATGAAAATATAATCAAAGCTAAAGGTGATCCAATTGAATATTAAAGTATAGGAAATGTTATGCTGGTGCTATGACAACCGCTAAGGAAATTCACATTCCTCAAAGGGTGTATATTGATGCCACACATTATATCACAACTCCCTTGATTTTAGAATGCTATAAAAATGCTTAATATTTTCTCAATAGTCATAGTCATAAAAATCAGCAGCAGTATGGATACACTAAGCCACTGTGCATAATAGACTTTTTGAAAATCATAAATGTTCAGCTGTAGAAATATTACCATTCCAGGAACTGATGGATGGAAAAATGTTTGTTTTTGTGGTACATCATGTATACAGAGGAAAAAATTACCAGACATTTGGTATTCATGAATCAGGCAGTTGTTTAAGAAATAGCTACATGCATAGAAATTGCACTACTAGTACAGTTATTACAAACCAGAGCTGTGATGATCCTTCCTGGAAGCGGCTGCAATACAAATGTATTTTTGTGCCCATGCACTGTTAGGAGGATGGTTACAGAAGTACTATAAAAATTGCTCCAAGGGCTACATCTGGAGATTTGCAGTGTCTACCTTTACAATAAGACACCATTCAATATATACAGTGTTCAAATATATATACAGTAAATTAAGCGAACCTTCTCGCACAGGGTAAAGGATTTTTGCATAATCCGCCTACTGATCCCGGGCCAAGATGAACTCCTTGGTTTCAATTCATGCTGGGTCAAGACATTTGGTCTTTCTAAATTAATTAATATAATTTTCGCATATAGGAAATAAATATGTATATATACACAATATATTCAGGGTCACGGGTGGCCAGGAGCCTATCCCAGGAGACTTGGGGTAGAAGGCAGGGTACGGGGGGACGGAGTGCCAATCAATCGCAGGGCACACACACACACACTCATTCACACACTACGGGCGATTTGAGAAGGCCAGTTAGCCTGCATGTCACATGCATGTCACATGCAGATTAGGCTCATTGGTGTTCCCAAAGTTTTGTGTTCTACCCCGTGCTTGGTGGGTTTTCTCCTGGTACTCCGCACACAGACCCCAAGGCGGGAATCAAACCCTGACACTGGAGGTACAAAGCGACAGTGCTAATCACTAAGGCACCATGCCGCCGAATAATAAATTTAAATTATTCATTATATTTAACCATGTTTTAAAATGAGAAAGCTCTTGTTTTGAATCCTAGTATAAGCAATTAATGTAGAGCAGGACAAATACTAGAAGGAAAACAGAGACAAAGAAACACAGCTGTAGTTACCTCTTGACTCAGTTCCAAGTATTGACGGATTTTAGTGTTTGGCTCATCGATGCCTCATTCCTAAAGGTTACCTTCACTAGTCTACTAATTGGATGATTTTGAAATCAATAGGGAATCTTTCCTGCTCAATTTCTCTCGTTTAACATTTGTCCTTGAGGATGACTATAAAGTTGACCATAATCAGTCTAAATGCTTTAGACAAATGAACAAGGCACTTTTGGTTTCACTAGATTGGCTCTAACAGCATGTATAGACTGACTAACAGGAGGACATCACTGACATTTGGGGGGGAAAAAAGTTTATATTCAGTTGATTTTCAGTTGAGTTTCTTTGTGGCTCCAGTTTCTCAATGTTCATTGAGTAGATATTGAAAATCTATCTGCTATTTTTTTTTGTTTTTTTTTGGTGATTCTTTGATGTATTCTAAATTGTTTACTACTGCTCGTCTTCTCTACTCAGAGTCATGAGTGTTACAGTTCATGTGTTTCTGTACTCTACAAAGGTGAGTACTCTACAGAGCTTGAGTGTATTTATGGGATCATAATTCTTTTCCTCAGCTTGATGCCCCATTCATCAATCTCTTGGACATCTCCATTAACTACCATTAGCCTTCTAAAAAGTTGTCTAAAGTTGTCTTCACATTATTTAAGGGCGCCGTCCTTCAAATGCAGATGAACGGAGCGAACATAAAAGTTTAATGTATTTAAAAGCCGGTAATAGGTAGTAGATGGTTTAAGACTGCTAAATGGACATTTTTATCAGTCTATATGGACTTGACCACCTGCTAGAACTGAGATGAGATGAAGCCAATGACTGAGTGAGAATCTTATCTTATGATTAGATTGGCCTTGTATCCAATCATTAGCTGGATCTACACCTGGCTACATGCAGTCATTTTCTCAGGCTACTTTTGATGTCCTTGGGTTTCGGCTTCCTTAGATTGAGGGAAGATCATTGATTAATTGCTTTGTAGTTTTGTTTCTTTTTATGTGTTCAATTTACGAAACCTGATGAGAAGTGAGCCTACCGGCGCCTCGTCTGCTCACCTTAGCTGTCAGCTCTTACACCGACTGCACACACACACACACAGACACACACACAGACACACACACAGACACACACACAGACACAGACACACACACACACACACACACACACACACACACACACACACACACACACACACACACACACACACACACACACACACACACACACACACACACAGAGTGTGCCAAATCATCAGCCTTTCTTCTGTCTCTATTAACATCTTCCTCACTTGCTCACCCTCATCCAGGTTGTACAGCATTACTGCTGATGATGCACGGCCCAGGATAATTTGTTTAAATGACAGATTAGGAGACTAATTCGATATGTGGCCAATACACTATGTAGTGTGTGTGATGTAACAATACACTACTGTATGTAGCTATAGGGGTTTTGAAAGGAGGAGGGGCTCTCATACTAGGTTTGTGTAATAGACTCCTAGCCAGGGACAGGAGAGCCCGACTCTAATTGAATTCTGCCTCTGGTAAGCTGATATGTTTCGCTAGGTGCTCACTGACTCATTGATCGGCAGGGACAGGGCTCAGAAATACGCTTGGTAGTGTGACCAATCAATCAAACAATTAAACCGCTCTGTGCAGCCTCCTTTACTCTATTAAAGTCCAGCCTTCAAATGGCAGCTCTTAAAAATTAATAGCAGCTCACTACGGCTGCCTCTTTCTTTTCCCTGCAGAGCACAGAGAGCTCACCTGACTCCCTCATCTCTTACATCACAGTGCTGTGCGGCGATGAAGAAGAACGTAAAAGCAAAGCGACATTTGATGATGTCCTGCTACACAGACCGCACATTATTCCTTGATTAACATGATGTCAGCTGAATACAATGTTGTAGTTCAGTGATGTCACATTAAAAGTGTACTTCTAGGCAGGCTGTTTGAATGTGCATGCTTTCGTACTGTATGTGTCACTATAATCTCAAGAAAAACAAAAAAGGTGAACGGAGAACTGAAGCATGAATTAACATGTCGGGTCAGGGATGTTCACGCTCCACCTATTGATTAGGTACTTGGTCATATTTCACTTGTCCTTGTCCTTTGCTTCACAATGTCCTGTTTAAATCCTGAGCTGGGGCGCGAGCAGCACGTTTCTAATCTCTCACTGAAGAAGGAAATATGCCAGGCAAAAGCACACTGACATGATGATGATGATGAGATTGGGTGATTCATAGACACGTGATGTGTGGCCTTGTTGGCAGACAGACAGCAGTGATCCTGCAGGTTCTACTGGTACTGTATAATGAGCAAACTACAGTATGCATTCTGAGATTAATGTTTAATTAATCCATAATAATAATAAAAAAAAACAGGACATGAGAAGCTAGAGGAAAAAAAAAGAAAAGAAAAAAAAAACGGGACATAGGAGGAAAAGAAATCAAGACCACGTGACTCATACTTCCGGCGCCAAAATACGGAAAGGGCAAGCTCCGAGTACAAACTGAATGTAAAACTCATCTAGTCAGAATTCTACTCAGTAATTCTCTCCAGGCCTGTTTAACAACGGGCGTATAACTTTAATCCGAGTATAAAATAATCCAAGTTTCCCTTTCGTGGAAAAAAAAATTGTTTGCAAGATCTGTCAAACATTTCGCGAGATTTCCCAAAAAAGTTTGCGAATTTTTGCGAGATCTCGTGATATGTTTGAAAGATCTCGCAAACACATTTTTTTTCCCTATCTTAATTTTTTTTTTCACACATATCCTGTTAGGCTATTTTTTTGCCTCACATTTTTTTTCAAGGTGGAATTTTTTTTTTTTTCCTCCAACATTTATTTTTTTCCACCCATGTCCCTTTAGGGGCTCAGTAGTTTATAGCAGTTAGAATGTAAGTGATAGCAGGAACTAACTTTTTTTTTTACTCCAGGAGACAGTGGTGGCTCAGGGTGTTAAGACTCTGAGTTACTGATCGGAAGGTCAGCGGTTTGAGCCCCTACTCTGCCAGGTTGCTGCTGTTGGGCCCTTAAACCAGTCTGCTCCAGGGGAGCTGTAAAAATAACTGACCCTGTGCTCTGACCCTGGCCTAATAACAAGAAGCTGGGATATGTGAAGAATAAAGAATTTCACTGTGCAGTAATGTATATGTGATAAATAAAGGCTGAACTTAACTATAGCTGAACTATTTCACTAATGCTTGGATATCATCAAAGTAGAATGTTTTCTCATTATGCTGGGACTGCCTGCTTCATGTCTTCATGGCCTCCCAGGAACTCCTTTAATGGACCAAACATGTGGAAATCACTTGGAGCGAGGTCAGGACTGTACGGTGGTTGTGGTAGTAACCAAGGAACAAAGTTCCTGTAAAGAGCAAATGGTTTTTATGAATGATTGTGTGTACATTTCCCACACATAAGATGGTGACAAGTTCTCCACACGTCTGCAGTGGGCTCTGAGCCACCTGGGCCAGGATCGTCATTCAAGGTTGTGCAGAAAACTTTCAAATGTTGGCACCAATCAAATGTGTTGCTGTGAATAAGAGTCTCATCACCGTACTTTGCTTGAAGTCTCACATCTTTAATTGCAAATACTGGTTTGTCTTGAACACCCCTCATATGGGTTCACTAATAAAAAGGTATTATAACACTTCTGTGTTCTTAAGATGGTTAGGCATCCTTTGAACATGATGCTGTTGGAAAATAGTCAGTTGTAGCACACTCATTGTTCATTATTCCTTAGAGTGTGTAGTTTGCTCTGGTCACTGAAGGATTAGTGCCAGACTATAATGTACAATGTGTCTGCTGAGTTGAAGAACATTTCAAAATTTGAAAAATAAAATGAATTACCCATGAAAGTGCCCAACTTTTTCTAAATGTGTTTTGGTTTTGCATGGTGTTTCATTTGTGTAATAAAAAAGGAAATGTATTTAGGTGAACAATTTGCAACCGGTCACTTTTACAAGCACTAAGGACGTGATTTCAAGGTTATTCCTCTTACTTCCTGCAGTAACCCGCATTGTGTCCTGTATATCCTAGATGTTATATATACAGTATGTTATTTAAATTTGTGTGTGTGTGTTGTGTGCGCATGCAATTCTGGTATAAATAGCTGCTCGGCTGCTGCAATATGTGTGCGTAGTCTCTTGATTTTCACAGCTTGATTCTCACTGCTGACAGTATGCAGGCTCAGTGTATGGTGTTGCTGAGAAACCCAGCTGGGATCTTATTAAGGGCACGTATATGTGGATGTTCACACAACAGCCACTGGCGGGTTATGAATAGACTCTTTCCTCGTTTTTCTTCCTACATACTATTTAAGGAACAAGGCCAGGCAGGTCATCGGAAAGGTAGATTTAAAGCAAGCGCTTACAAAAACCTGACTTTAGTTAAAAGAAACAGCTTCAAGACATGAAATATCAAAAATCTGTATTTATATAATGCAATTTATATAGCTACGACCGCTCGACGTAAGACTATCGACTTTAAATATGGCCCATAGTCACGAAATGACATTGGATAGAGTTTGCTAAACAGATCTGTTTGGTAAGTTTAAGGTGAACATTGTGTACACACGTCTGTTTAATCTCACCAGGACAGTGTGTGTTCTCTAGCCGGTATGTGCACTAGGAGAAGATCCCTGTCACATTCTTGGAACTTTGACTTCAGCAGTGTTTGTAATGTAGTGACTGTTGTTCATCCGTAAAGAAAAGAGCCTTCCAGGTACATCACCACTATGACCGAGTGTGTGTGTGGCTGTCAGTCTGAACTCGATCATGGTCACACGTTCACAGTAATCTCACATGGAACAATAAATAACTGCTGTGTCCGACTGGAGAGCTGATTGGGTCCTTGAGACTGCTAAAAGAATTACGACAGAAAGAAATACCGCGAAACACAGAGCTGTCAGTGGTGTGACATGTATGAGTGTATACACAAATACACACACACATGCACTGGTATTGTCTGTCATGGTTAAAGTTGAGTAATAAAAAAGGCGTTTACAATGTTAATTAAGAAGCTCTGATACAGGGTTAGGATGCCACATGGGTTTATCACACAAACACACATTCAGTTTTTCTGATTGTCATACAAATCTGTAATCAAAACATTACATCACAGTGTTGGTGCTTTGACGTGTACTGTAGCAGAAACGTGTGTTCATGGGTGATGCATAGTTGAAAAAAATCCTCTTTAAAGTGACTTTTTCTTTTTTTTTTTTTTTTACAGTGATACTGTACATGATCAGATTTGCCTTACGAGTTTCAATATCTTCACAGTACATATAACCAACTTCTTGCTGACAAATTTGAGGGTGAGTTTTCTGACATGTGAGCACTTGTAGAGTATATACCAGCTGGTATCAGCTGTCATGTTAAAACAACCTGCATAATTTGTGTACAGTAGGTGCCCATAGTGCTGCCAAAGCTCTGATCTGTCAAAACAAAACCTCTGAATATGTGCTGTTATACACCATATGGACAAAAGTATTTGGTTAAACCTGCAATGACAATGCATTTAAATACATACAATATACCGTACTTCAATATCAAGTTGGTCCCCATTTTGCAGCGATAAAAGCTTCCACTCTTCTTGAAAGGCTGCCCAAAAGATTCTGGAGTGTTTTTGCCCATTCGCAATCTGCGTTCCAGTCCATCCCAAAGGTGTTCGACAGGGTTGAGGTCACAGGGCTCTGTTTGGGTCGGTCAAGTTCTTCCACACCGAGCTCATCAAGCCATGTCTTTATAGTCCGTGAACAGTCATGTTGGAATAGAAACGGGCCTTCCTCAAACTGTTCCCACAAAGTTGGAACCGTAGTATCATCCAAGATGTCTTGGTATGCTGAAGCATTAAGATTTCCCTTCACTGGGGCTAAGGGGCCTGATTATAACACCTGAATTCAATAATTAACAGATTTGGCTAAATACTTTTGTCAATATAACACATCTGACATCAAGACATTTTCAGCAGATCTTTTAAATCTTGGCTCTTGCTGACTTGTTTGTCCAGCACATCCTAAAAATACCTAACTAAAGTTAAATTTGGGGAGTTTGGAGTCCACATCAGCACCTCTTTGTCATGTTCCCTGTCACCATTTAATGAGGTTGTTCTTCCTTGAACCACTTTTGGTAGGCACTAACCACTTCATACTGGAAAAATCACTCGGATTCTTACTCTTGCCCAATTTTCCTGCTCCCAACTCTTGAACTTTAAAAAACTCACTGTTCATTTGCTGCCTTGACACATGCCATTGGAATAAGATAATCAATCTTGTTCACGTCACCTGCCAGTGGGATTAATGTTATCTTTGATGTAGTATTTATATAGTAAATGTGAAGTCGATGCAGTTAAACTTATTTCTTATTTCTTGTAAATTTTTATTAGTGCACCAGTTCTTACAGTGCTGATCAAAGCATCATAAAAACAACAACCACCTTACCCAATACACCCTCTTTCCCACATGAATAGGATGTGTATAAATAAAAAAAAAGCATGCATATATTTGCAGAAGTGTAGTATTAAACTGTTCTGGCCAAGGTGAAGTACAATGTGTAATGGGATTAAGAAAATCCGGCTTTATCGCTCACTCTTCTAGTCTATGGCTTGGGCTTCTCTGCATGTCTCAGCTGTAGAGCTCACTTTAATTAAAATAAATAAGTACATATAATAAATATAAATAAATATTATCCTTGGGAAATCCCTGTTTGCCATATATAATACCCAACCACTAGAGATTCATGGCATCCTCAGTGCCATGTGTGAGTGAAATGTGTGGGCTGTGGCAGGAAGTGCGTCAGGAATAAAACATGTGCCATAACCTGCAGATCTAATGATCCAGTGTAGCGTGGCCGAGCCGTCCAAGGCGCTGGATTAAGGCTACAGTCTCTTTGGGAGCGTGGATTCGAATAACACCGCTGCCAAATAAGGATTTAGGGGCAGTGGTAGCTCAGGGGGCTCAAGGTCGGCTGTTTGAACCCCAGCTTCACCAGGTTGCCACTGTTGGGCCCTTGAGCAAGGCCCTAACCCTATATACCTGTATATCATGCGCTCTGACCCCAGCTGCGCTGAAATATGTGAAGATGAATCTCACTGTGCTTTAATGTATACTGCATGTGACAAATAAAGGCTTAACTTAATCATTCCTGAGAAAGGTATAAAAAAAAAAAATATATATATATATATATATATATATATATATATATATATATATATATAGGGATGGTGTAACACGGCCACCCACGCGAAGGGCAAATCTCCGCACAACTACGCAGATTTATAGGCAGGCAGAGCAGCGGACAGCCATGTTGCCAATCAAAGCAAACGCGCTACACCTGTCTGGCAGGTTATTTAAACCCCCAGAAACCAGCACACTATGTGCGAATATTAGATAGCACCAGGAATGAGAGTGTTGGCTTGGTATAGGGGAAAGAAAAGTGGAAAGATAAAGAGAAGAAAAGAAAAGAAAGAGAACCTGCACAGAAATGTGAAAAGATTAAGAAAAGAGAAAACTGAAAAGAGGCCTGAAATATAAACAATACATCTTGCTAAAGATAAAGAAATAAAGGTCTGGAGAAGAATGAATAATAAATAAATAAATAAATAAATAAGCATTTTTTTCCTTTCACTAAAGAAAGGGTAGCATATACAGTATATTTAGGTTTACACTCACATGGTTCACAAGACACTCCCTAGTTTTTATTTGAGTTACAAAGCGGCGTAGAAGCTCCATTTCCTCAGCACTGCGAAGTGATCGCCCTAATCGATGAATCACCCCATGTCTCAAAGATCCCCTTTAATTCCTGCCTTGGGGCTCCCACTCTTAACCACATATTCGGTGGTTCATATTAGAATTCATATTCATATATTCATATTAGAACGTCGTCTCATAACAGATGGCAGAGGACATCCTTTTAGTTTAGTTTTGCTGACTTATTCTGTGGGTCTTTGTGCGCTAAGGGTTTCATGATTAGAATGCAACCACCTTAATTCAAAGTACAAAAACCTTCAATATACTTTTCCCCACAAGGTGGGTGTGGTTATACGTATCACTCAACATGGCCAATCAATGAGATGAGACAACATTTCATCTTTATGCAATCTACTTTTTCAATTTCTCATCTCTGATTCACTCGGGTAAGCGAATATTTGTCTGATGGCGAACGACATACAACTTTTTAAAAAATGTAAAAGAAATGTTTTTTTTTTGTACTAAAAAGTTAGGCAGACAGTTCTGCCATACGTGGCTCCAAACTGACATAATAATATCACTGATTACATTAAAGCTGATCAGCTTATTTTTAGTTTTTAACTTTTAACTATTTCTCTTTACCAGTCATAGCCGGGTCTCTCAGTTAGTATTTAATAAAACTAATTTAATAAATCTTGTCTTGTTGATTTTGTTTACTTGACCTTGTGTAACACTGTCACTGCATCTGACTGAAAGCCAGTGAGAATGTGCCAATCGTACATGCATGAGTACCCAGTTTCTTTTAATGTTACCAGAAGGGACGAGAAAGCATTCTGATTCATGGCTTAAATAAATAGAGTCCTAAGGCTATGACTTGCTCTGGACTGGAGTGGTTTCACACTTCTATCCACTAAAGGTTACGCACTCAAGTCTTTGTTCATAGTCTACATATTTGGTGCCAAATTAAATTTTCAGGTCATATTTTCTGGCTAAATCTAGGTAGAGTGAGCGTTATAAGATTATCTAAGTCTACCTCCATATTCTCACATTGTGTCTGGCAGGATGAGGCTTGACCGCATTTCCCTTTAGTGTTTTTTTTTTTTTTGGAACTCCCCAGAATTACCTGTCACTGAACAGAGCAGTCTGTGCGGAAATTTTAATTGCTTTCTCCGCTTGGTGAAAAAGGGAAGGGAATGAGGGAGAGAGTGTGCAGCCAAGCATATCAGGTCCCAGTCGCCTAACAAGACAGCCCGACATTGCACCGGTTTGGTGATTCCTAATGAGATGCCATAAATAGGTTTGAGTGCCACGAGTCAGCCAAAGACTACAGCCACAAATCTGGATTAGCCGGGTTGTGCCTCATTGCCTGCACACGAGAGATTACTAATGCGCTTTTCAAACAGGACAAGGCCACACATACACTACAGCGAAAGGACTGAGAATGTGACGGGTTCGTGTAAATATCAAGGAGTGGAGTACCACTGACGGGCATGGTGAAGACATAATATTTCAGTAAATTGGCAATGCGCCTGCTGCTTTAAGCAGGACCTGTGTTGTCATTCTAGTAAATCTACAGTACATTTGCATGTCTTGTTTTATCTTTTAGGTTGCTTTTAAATTATTCCGAAATGAATCTGTGCCAGATTAACCCATTAAATCAGAAAGCGAATTTGGATATTTCATTGTGCAAGCCTTAATTCTCAAAAGGTATCAAATCAGCATTTAATCCTGCTGCTTAATTCAGGGCTGCATGGAGCTGCTGCAGTGTCGTGTTTCACCCCACCGACCGTCAGCGGAGTGACAGTTGAAGGCTCATGGGAAGGTTTCACAGGTCCTGCCTGAGGAAGGGCAGCATCCGCTCATTGCGCATTCATGTAAAAGTTATTGATTTTTCGACTCTTCGTTCTTGTACGAATCAATTCATGTCCAGGACAGTGCATGGGAACGGCGAATAGGACGAAAATAAAGTAACAAGCCTCTTTTGTGTCTTCTTTGGCATCTTTTAAATTCTTGGAGGTTCTGGTTTGCTGAAGATCTTTGCCCGTGTCTGGTGCAATTAGGACTGAAATGTACTGTAGAAGGAGTACCTTATAGTTAGTGTGATGCATGTAACATGTAACATGCATTTTACTGATAGATTCATCATACGAAAAATAGCAATAAATAAAAATGTATATATTGTAGATTCAGATTTTTGTGCTAATGTGAAGTATTGCTATTAGTGTCATTCTATTTATTAATTTATCCTCTTGACAGCAATAATCCAGGGACATACTGCACTTGCTTTTAATACTCTATGAATAGTTCAGTTAGTGCACAATATCCTCCATTATGCTGTTAGATTTTTGTATATTTACCTTAAAGGTATTTTATGAATTATTTAAGAGACAGTAATTAATAGTACTTGGCTGAGTTTGATATGTCTATCCGCAGAATGCCTTGCTCTGACAGACACATCTACAAACTATATTAATTGGAAGGTGATATTTTCCAGGGTTGAAGCAGGTGATTCCTTTCCAGTGTTAGGGAGGGTGAGGATTTAATGCAGATGTTGATGAAGCTTGAGAGCAGGGTGGGAGATGATCAAGTGAAAATGCCAGGAGACAGCATGGTGAGCTCGAACAGCACTTGCGGGAGGGACAAAGGCCACTGTCACCACAACTAGTCCACAAAGACACTCTCACTGTCACTGCTACTGAGAGGTGAGCAAACACGTATAGAGTTGGAGAAAAAACAAATCATATATATATATATTTTTTATATATGCTTGCATTTGGGCAGCATGGTGGCGTAGTGGTTAGCCCTGTCACCTTGCACCTCCAGGGCCAAGGGTTTGTGTGGATGGAGTTTGCATGTTCTCCCCATGCTTGGTGGGTTTCTTCCAGGCACTCCGGTTTTCTCCCACAGTCCAAAGACACAATACTTGGTCTTACAAATTTGTCCACAGTGTATGTGTCTCTGCCCTGGCATGGATTGGCACCATGATTGTGTATACCCTGCATCTGGAATAGGCTCATAAAATGGTCGCCATTCCTCCATAGTCCTACAGGTGGAGTGCTCTAAACTATTTACACCTTGTCAAGCAGCACAGCACAGCACAGTTCAGTTTGCTTTGAATTGTACCAAAGTCTGAAGAAAAAAAAAGTAGATAAAATCGAGATATTTATACAATTTTGAGACTTCAGCACCTACTGTAAGTATCATGATAATATCGTCTCAGGTTGTCCCTGGTGATTCCCATCCCTGTTAATAAGTGAGCTGAGGAACACAGTGCTGAAAAGACTGATTACACGGATGGACATTTTGTTTTTCTTTGAGATGTGAGGAGACATGTTCAGTATAGATAATTGTATCTTCAATATAAATTACACTTGTTAGACTTAAATATGTTAAGAAGCAACAAAAGCACATATATCAACTTGTGTGTAGGGGGCTTCTGAGTTTAGAATTGACTAAACCTACTGTATGTCTCATTGTCTTTCAATATTAGAATAACTTACAACATCTGAATTAGTTGAATGAACACATTTGTCCCACATTTTTTATTTTTATTTGTATTTTTTAAACTTTTTATCTGTTAAAAATAACCATGACACCAAAGTAGTGACCTGGAATGTTCTACCACATGTACAGTAGGGCACACATGGGATGTTTGGATGTTGTTGGAGGTTGATGGTTAGGCCTTGTGCATGCCTTGTCACATGGGTTCCCTTGGCGATCTTGAATCATTTTGTCTGCTCTCTGGGTGCATGCTCTGGTGTAGTTCATTCAGCAGCTGGCTATAATGTTTATATGCCAACATACTTTGCCTGCGCCTTCTGCATGATGGTGTGGATACCAGAGATGCCAGCACACCTCAAAATTTCCATGTCAGGCATTTTGCTATTAAATGAGTAGAATTCTGCAGTCAGACCATGTTGAAGTGATTGAGCTGCTTGTCGTAACCTGGTGTAGATCCAGGTTCGGGCGGTAGTGAAAATAATCACACTGTAACAGTCAACTGCCTTGAGGTTTTCCCCTGTGACTGTAATACTGTAAGTGGCTTCTGGTCTCATGATGTCATGGCATTAACTCAGAAATCTAACATTTTTCTTTTTGTTTTGTTTTGAAACACCAAGAGATTGCAAAATGATGTGCAGAATGTTTCTCTCTTTATTGGAAATGCCATTAGTAAGCTAATGAATATAAATGAACCTGGAGGCTGTCTTATGAGGTAGGTGGCGGGGGAAATCAAGGAAAATGCAGTGAGTTGGAGAGGCAAAAGCAGACCCCCTAGAACATTGTATTTAAAATATGTAGGCATGATTTTCTACATAATGATCAGTTGAGAGGAAATTTTTTACAAGATTCACCAGAAAGTATTGGACAGGATGGGTGAAAAATTAATTAGGCAATATTTCATACTTTTTGCTATAGGACTTGTCGTATCACTGGAGTCATGACGAAAACAGACACTAATTAGACGATAGTAAATAGGATTCCACATAAGCCATGAGAGGCGGCACATGTAATGTAAACGACGATGGTCGACTGCTCGGCTGTTCGGGAGCGAGCTAAGATCGCAGCATGCTATGAAGTGTGGAATTCTATTATTCTTGTGCTGAGACGCAACACTACTTCCGGAGGCAATAAGAAATCGTCAGACTGTACGTTCCATCCCCGGAAAACTGGGAGGAATCCCCTGAGGAAACTGGTTGACGCCACTGGTGCCTGCATTGAAATGTAATGATTTTCCAATGTAATAATGTACATGTAGAATTAGTAGGAATATGGACTTTATTAACAATTTTTAATGCTTAATTACTTTTCATTCACCGTGTATGAATTAGATTTAATATAATGATGAATGTGAAAGAATCTATTTCACCTTTTTTCATTAGTATCCAAAAGAATATCTCATACCCATTTGCTAAGTAAATGTATTTATTTTTTATAGAAATGATCATTTATTTAAGGCCTACAAACTCATGAGTCTAGATCGGTTCAGGAAAGGCAATAGAAAAGTACTTGCACTCCCAAACCACATTAGTTGCTGGACAGGCCGATCTGCCAGCAGCAACTCAGCAGCCTGGGTCTGAGCCTATCCTCAATAATTAAACCCTGGGGGAAATCTTCTATACTGCAGCATCATAACAGCTGCTTATTTTAGGGCGGCAAGAGCAATATATTCTAGCGTTAGAGCGCATGAGAATGTTGACACATTTTTCCATATAAATACATATTACACAGACATTATTCATATTGGTACAGTATACTGTACTCTAGGTCTTATATTCTTATAATCTTATATTCTTATATTCTCGGTCCAGACATGACCATGGAGTCATCACAAAATGGCCCTAAAAGTAAGCGTCTGCTTTATTACCCAGTGAAAGAGCGTCATTAACCATGCTGGGTGTAATTAACTGTAGCGGAAAACACGTTATGGAAATGAGAATGTGAGGTATTATGGTGTGTTGGGTGTGTAGGGGGCAGGCCAGTCCAATTGTTTCATACACATCTCATCATTTATTCAGCAGTGCAGCTCGCTTGCTTCTCCCACCTCCACGTTTCTCCTGCGCTAGCCATATCTCATTTCTAATGGCCATCCGGTCGCCTTGCAGTGTCACACTGGTCATTTTATTTCCATCAGCAGTGCTGTGATGGCTATCAATTATTGCTGCGCTGTGGTGATATAGGGAATTGGATGCACTACATAGGTGCGAAATTTAACACATGCACCATGTCATTTAATAATAAAGACAAGCAGATGTGTAGATTGTGCATTATTATAGATTTAAAAAAAAAAAAATCTGCTAATTAATGAATCATCAGATTATTGCAAGTGTTCGGTACATTTAGCATTCACGCAGTCTTTAAAATAGGTCTTGAATTCAGGATATTTCATAAATCATAACTTTGATATAAGCAAGCTGTAATCAAGAAAGTTTATAGTTCTGATGCTTGCTCAAATAAAGATGTAAGGTTAGATCAATAACCTGCCACGCTAAGCTTAAATGTAAGTGCTGTGTCTCCGTTTATTGATTCAGTGGCCTCCTTGACCGGGATGTTTATTATCATGTTCAATCTTATCAACTTAACTGTAATGCCATTAAATAGTTCTACAGACACTGCTTTAGCAGCATGTAGAACAGGACAGCTAAGCAATCTGGTAATGACCTGACACCAGATAAGCATTACTATCAGTGCTGAGATCTTGCTTTGCCTCGTTCTCGTCAAGGGGAACTGGAGCACACCCTTGAGGATATACAACGGTCATGGACTAGAAAGTCACCCGCTTTAAAAATGTTGTATCCATTTATGACTCAAAAACAAAGACTAATGGAAGTACACAAAGACATGATGCTTTAAAAAACTTTCACTCTGCATTAAGTAACATGACGGAGACATACTGTAGTTTAAGGCATTATGACTTCTCAATTAGTCATTGTGCATTGTATATGTCTGTGGGTGCATTCATATGTTTGGATGACTCTTTTTTTTTTATCATGTTGCAGAAATGCAAGGAGCATGTACTGTAAATGTCAGAAAAATCAATTTTCTCTTGCAGGATAAAGTTCAGCAGCATGCAGCATATATACTGTAGTTCTAAAACCTTTCGTTTCATACGTTTTACAGTGTTGCTTTAAAAGAAACCATGATAATGCATAGCATTCACCAAATTATACTCGCTTTTTTATAAAACTGGGTCTTTTCTGCTGCATAACACAGCAACAGGCCTCCCCAGGGTAAGTGTGGAATTTCACACAAATGAGAATTTCACTGCCTTATTGTTTTTCAAGAAAGAATAATGACTAATCCATGTGCTTTATATTGAAGAATCTTGAAGTCACCGCAGCCCCCTTGTGTCATAAATCAGTCTAAATATTGGATTTAACAAATTGAAGGTGTGGGGGTGAGTGGAATTTTAAAACAGCTTAGTTGCTTTTTAGTTCCCTTAATTCGGGAGTTAATTCAGTAGTAATATGACTAGCAAATAAGTCACGAGTCCCAGGTTTACAGTAGGTTTGAAGAGACACTCCAGGAAAGTCATATGAACAAACCTCTAGAAGCGTGTGCCAATGTCAGTTAGGTTCATTGAATCAGAGCCAGGAGATGTCCCAGTGCAAGGTGACTAAGGCCAGTCACAGCTATGCTGAAGTCTGATTTAGTCACAGCTGAACTTTTTCCAAAAAGGCACAGACTCCTGGGGCCAATGGGACAGCATGATGAAGCCAGGCCAGATATGTGTCACAGCTTCTGGGCATTGCTTCTCCGTCCTGTCCTTCCTAAAATCCTTCACGGTGACCACGACGCATTCTTCAAGATGTTCTATGACATGTTTCTGTGTGCTGATTTACCAGGGTGCGAGTATTCGGTTTGTGTTTAAAAGTAGAACATGTATAGGAAGACAGGAATGAATGAGTCAGTGAAACCTGAGTCAACGCACTGTAGCTGCAATGAAACTGCAGAGCACAAAGTCATGCATGCGTATATACTGTACACAGGAGGGGGATTACATCACTTTTATACCATGCTGTTGAGATGTACTTTAATAAGGATGCATTTTAATTGTGATGATAGACTTTGCTTGATTTCTGGGTCACAAGCTGAAGGAAGTAGGATTGATATTTTAAGCATGTGAGAGGTTTGAGGTGCATTGGGTTGAACCCTTAAAATGCATTTAGCGCAACTTAGGAAAGAAGGCATAAGAGGTTTCGTGCGCTATACTACAATACATAATACTACTATAAAGTAAGTTTATTTTACAGTGTAAATTATTATGCATGCTATGTACGTTATTCTACTAATTGATGAAATAAAAAGAAATAATAATACAAGTTTATAATAATAAATAAATAAATCAAATTCTTGGACAAGAGTTATAGTTTGTATTAAAAAATAATAACTAAGTGTCTCGTGCTGTAATGCTTTAACTGATGTTTAATCACACTGTGTACGTCTTTTTGTATGTGACTTAAGACTACAATATGAATGCTCCACCTCTCCCAAAAACTAATTACAGTTATGCAATAATAAACAATAATAATAATACAGTACATATCCATAATAAATACTCTTAATAAAAACAAGTAGTTAAATAAATCCCTTAGATAAAAGTCTTTTGATTTAAAAGCCACACTATGAGAAGAGTCTAGTTCACGTTCAAACATAAACATTTGTACATAATAATAATTACAATTTATTTAATGTTTAGTTTCTGGGCGGCACGGTGGTGGAGTGGTTAGCACTGTCGCCTTGCATCGCCAGGGTCCGGGTTCGATCCCTGGTCAGGCTCGATTCCCGTCTCTGTGTGCATGGAGTTTGCATGTTCTCCTTGTGCTTGGTGGGTTTCCTCCGGGTACTCCGGTTTCCTCCCACATTCCAAAGACATGTAGGTTAGGCTAATTGGCGTTCACAAATTGCCCGTAGTGTGTGAATGAGTGAGTGTATGTGTGTGTGTCTGTGCCCTGCGATGGATTGGCACCCTGTCCAGGGTGTACCCTGCCATGTGCCCGAAGTCTCCTGGGATAGGCTCCAGGCCCCCTGTGACCCTGAATACAGGATTAAGCGGTATAGATGATGAGTGAGTGAGTGAGTGAGTTTAGTTTCTGTTGTGTACAGTATGCAGTATGCAGGCCTGTAGATAAGATCACCTTAAGTCGTTTTAAAGTGTGGCTTAAGTGAGAAGGGGCAAATACATTCATCACTCACCTTTAGCTCAATTTCACATTTTAATGTCGTTGAATTTATGTTTTCTATTAGTCTGATATAGGAATTGTCATTTTCTTGCCTTTTTTCCCATGCTAAAATGCACCTCCAAGTGCATTTTAGCATGGGTAAAATTTTTTATATATATATATAAAATAAAAATAACATACAATGTCTCTACTAAACATCCATATCTACGGTCCAGATTACCACTGAAACACAAGCGTGATGGTTGTTGCCTTATTTTTGCATTCGTGTCTTAATCTAGAAAATAGGGATCCCGCTGTTTTACTATATGTGATCGTTATATCCTGTTGTCTTTAACAAAGCCTTGTTTTGAAGCAATTTATCAAATGATTTAGTCTCGGATTAAGCTTCGGTTGTTTCTTGAGCAGGCACTGACTGTTGCTAACTCTGGATATCTAGTGTACAGTTACATGTTCCTCTCTGAGCTGTGTCTCTTCCGTGACCTTGAGCGATCAATGCCTTGGTGTGTGGCAGCAGGGGCGGAAGCTCATAAATAAGAATGAAGCATGGCCCCAAGGGTCCTAGAAGAGTGGCAGTGTGAGACTAAGCTCAGACACACAGCCCACCTCCTCACCCACCTGGAGATTAATTACAACCCCTGCCACATCACCATCTGATCCTTTAGCCGCTTCGTTCCCATGCAACCCCCCCCCCCCCCAATCTTCTTTTCTTATTTGCTTCTCCATCATTGTTCTCCTTAGAGACATGGTGCATAAAAGCCCATTTTGGCAGGGAAAGAAGGGGAAAATAATACCTCTCCCCTACCCCTTTACAGCACTTCTCAGCATGGGGGTTATACAAGCAATTGACTGTAAGAAGGAGTTTCATTTTCACTTAAATAAATTATTTTTGAATAATTGTGTTATTTGTGGTGTGAAAGTATGCTTCTGTTAGACTATTAGCAGCCCTGATGGCCATGCTGAATTAATTCCATCATTTGCCATCATTCCCCTTAAGCTAGTAGAATCATTAGATATCGACTGACACAATTGAAGGCAAAAAAACAACAACAACAAAAAACAGGCATTAAAGCTGCCGAAGGCTGTACATTAATATGTAATGACACCTAATGTCTGTGGAGTAGGGTTAGATATCAGTCACCAAGTGTTTTTTGGAAAACAGACATTTATAAAGATGTTTCCCGTACTCGTGTCTCTGTGCACAGTGCAGAGAAGGAGACGGACGCAGGGCTGCTGTAAAACAGCAAGCAGATGGAGCTGTAAAACAAGGAGCAGCCATGTGCAGTGACATGCCAGGTAACCTTGTAATAAAGTGCGAGGAGATGACAGCCAAATGGCAGAACATCCATCTCCCTATTTAATAATGAGCAGCAGTGCAGATTGCAGTAGGTAGTGAGACCAGATCAGGTTGTGTTGTACTGTATGCCTAATGCCGTTATCCCCTATCCAGGCCAATACGAATAAGTGCAGAGCTGTGGTTTTGTGGCAGACAGAAGGAAAATGTCAGGAACATGACTCGAGGGTCAGAGTAAAATCATTCTGTCTATCCTTCCTTCTCTCTTATACAGAAAGCACATAGAGAACAGAGAGGAGGAAACATCATATCACAGCACAGCAGCATAGTAAGGGAAAAACGCTGGGATATACAGTACAGTATATGGAGAGATCTGCAGTAAGGATATGTCGTTTTTTGTACCTAGACCGCTGTGTTCCTCACAGCGCTATGCCTTATAAACCATCTTCCTTTGTAGCTGTGTAAAGTGTGAAGCCTCCAGCTGTGACAGAGGCTTGAATGTGCAGCGTTGTTTTGGCTGTGCTAGATGTCCTTCAAAACATAATCACTGGACAAAGGATAATATGTCTTATTTTCCTTTATCATAGCGATAATTTTCTAGTGACAATTTCTAATACATGTAACGTAAAAAAAAAAAAAAAAAAAAAAAGGAAATATCTGACGGACATATCACGAAGCACTGTGGTTTGCATAGTTAGATATTCAGAAATATTCCCAAGAAGCAAATCATACTGTATGTCACAACATTGAACAGATTTATTAAGGCTTAGCATTCAACATGTATTTTGGAGGATTTATTAGCACCGAACAGGAGTTAGGATTGGATTAGGAAAAAGAGTTTCTGCAGGAAACGTCCGGAAACAACCTGTCAGAAATCAAGACCACATTTGAAATCTGTAATTCCATACTGTACATCTGACAGTGATGGATTCATTCAAAGGCTGCTTTATATTTTTGTCAGCTTGTACGCTTGAGGTGACTATTTTGTAAAAGTATTGTGAAAGCTTGAGTGTGCAACCTTGTCTTTCCTGTTGAAGAATGGCACAAAATACCAACAAAAAATGTAGTCCAAAAAATACCTCACAACAGCAAGTCTTACATTCTGCAGTGCAACTGTCAGAGGCAATGAGTGTCCATTTAATGATATACTGTACATCATAGACAGTATACGCTGCTAATTCAATACAATCACCATACAGGGATATTAGTTTAACACTTACAGTTATACTTTAAATGTCGTATGGAGTTATTCAGCACGCTTTGTAGTAGGCAGATTTATGAATCTGTTATGAAAGTCTAAAGAATGTTTGGAGTTTAATACCCCTTAAAGCCCAACCGTGCAACACAGCGTAGGTCAGTGATGAATAAATAAAAAAAATATGTGCAAATATGGAAGCCTTGATGGTGTGAGTTAACAGGGAGGCTCCAAACTTCAAACTGTGCGATATGCCAGGTAGAACAAAAGTTACAATTACTGCTACTGTATAACATATAAATGTAGAACTCTCAAATTGAGAGACTTTATTTTTTTTGCTCAGTCATGTTTGTATAGTTGTTTAAAGTGAAATGAAATTAAGTTCATCATACTGCCAGTAGAAGAGCCCTACTATATATATCCTTATTAAAAAAACAGCAAAACAAAAAATGTCTAATATGCCCTGGGCTTATACAGTAGTTAAGAGCTACAGATAAATAAATGTACGTGTGTGAGAGGAAGCTGCACCAAGCTCACTTTAATTCACATTCATACTTTTCAGTGATTCACTCTCTGTAGTTTGGAAATGAGGGAATAGCTGTGGATTGTAGTGAAGATTGTTGGTTCTTGGTTTTCTGCTTTTTTTTCTCTCCGCACTGCAGTGGAAAGTGAAGGCGAGCATCATGTTCTTTCTGGGCATATTGATCTGGCTAAAGCTGCCGTACCTGAAATAGCACAGAAACACGCACTTCTCACATACTGTATATCTAAAGAAGTCAATGAACAGTGGTGCAATTACCGGCGTTTTGTTCTTAACAAAAGACAAAAATAACCCTATAATACTGCATGATACTTATGATCTGGAGATATGCATGAATTAACATTTCTGCCACTGACTTAAGTCTTTGTTCTTCCTGGACTGATGCAGAGAAGCTGCTTTTTGGGTGTAGGCTGCGACAGAGCAGTGCTTTATTAATGAAGTGTTGGATGTTAAAAAAAAAAAAAAAACCTGAAGTGAGAAAGCCAAGTGGCCATGTTGTTTTCCTGCTAGAGCTGAGGAGCACGGCCTGGCTTCTATCTAATCCTGCCCTCCCTCTTTCTGAATCATTCTCTCATTTTCATGTCTCCTAAAACCCCTGGCCTACTTCCTCTGGAAACAATGCAAATCCTATAATCCACATATTATCAGCATGCTATGATTAAATTGGGAGAATGAGCTCTGCTTTAAGGAATAGGCTGTCTGAGCAGGGTAGGGGAGGACAGGGCCAGTTCTTCCACCCTCTTTTATTTTAGACATTGTGGAATGCATTAAAGGGACTAAAGAGCACATCACCAAGAATATTCATGCTGTAGTCGTGCATATAAATAGATTGTTATATTTTAAATATAGATGACTGTGTATGTTAACTTTGTTAGTGTTTTCAATCCCTGTAAATGTTCTTTACTTCAGCAAATTTATCTCTGATTTCGTAAATCATTCAGTATAAATCTTAATGCTCTGGATTTATACCACTACATCTGCAGAAAACTTTAATAATAATAAAAAAATATATTATTATTATTATTATTATTATTATTATTATTATTATTATTATTATTATTATTTGATAATTTTGCATTCATATGAAATGAGAAAAAAAAATCTGTTCTACTAACATTTTTGACCCTTTGGATACAGTGGTGTGTTTTTGTGATAAAAAAGAAACAGCAATAGATTGTGACGGCTCTTTGTGCACTTATGTTTGTGGAGGACATGGGGCAATCTCTGTTGTGGAGGGATTTTGGCGCATTCTTTTTTTTATTTTTTTTTTTACATTTTTTATTTTATTTTATAACATTGTGAAGTATTGTTACTGTGAAGTATGCAATATGAAGGTGTGAAATCGCATTTATGAAGTAGATTTCAACTGCTCTCTCATAATTGTAATACATTTTTAAAATAAGCATCTGTTGAATTTTGAGATAAGGTAATTTTTTTTTTTTTTATGATATAAGGGCGTTTTCCATTTAAATTTCCAAACAGCATATCTTATCTTCCCTTTGGCCGATTGCTATGCAACAAAGCCTATATGTTACCTCAAGCTCGACCAAATACATCTGCAAAAACCCTATTAAATGCACAAACAGACAAACATTGCAAAAAACATCTTGATGTGTTCTATTACTCATCTTATGTCCCCCCCAAATATCTTTAATGTACAGACTTTATATTTTATATATTTCTATAATTATATATTATACTTATACTATACTTACTCACTGCATGAAAGTGAAGGTTCCTGCATGAATGTCTTCCTGTTAAAGTGACCAGTGAGTAGGTACAGAATACACCATACAATGTATTCATATTTTTCACACAATTATTGTAACCCCCCCCCCCCCCCAACAAAAAAAAAACATGTTTTAAAAGCTCTCTGACTGTTACTTAAAAAAAGTTTGCATAAATTTTTTGCTGAAAACAGCATGCTCTACTGAAAATGCTTTGATTAATAGCATTAACCACTTTCCCTCTTGGCATATTGGTAAATAATCAGAATGTTGTAACAAGGCTTGCGTATGCTATTTGAATCGATTCAGCATAGTGCTTAGAGTAGCATGTTTCCAGCCCCTCACATAGAGTTATGCGTCATGATGAATGATTTGAAATGAACAGGTGGTAGAGAAGCATAGTGTCAGGGTAACATATTTGAATGTGTGTGGGCGTATTCTTAAAGTCCAGCCCTCTGACATTCTCCCAGGTGAAGATGTGCATCCTGGAGGAGTTTTGCACATCAGCACATTTTTTTATGGAATTACCCTTTTTATATATGAATAATTTCACATCAGGAATAGATGTAAAGTATGTATTCAGTGCTGTCGCAGGACTAACATCTAAAACTCTAGCTTCAGCAGGATCACCTCTCACAGCCTACGTCCTGTCTGTTAGCCTACACTCCACAAATCAGCACCTCAGCACTCACCCTGCTCTAAAGTGGCTAAGAGGTGCTTCTGTAGAAAGAGCAGTTAAGTAGTGTTTGTGCTCATGTCTGCAAATCAACACAAAGATGTAATGACTCCTACTATATATATATATATAGTAGGAGTCATTACATCTTTGTGTTGATTTGCATATATATATATGAAGCTGTTATAGCTACAAAGGGTGGGCCAACATCATATTAAACCCTATGATTTAACAATTTTATGTTACTCGAGTTCATATGCGTGTGAATGCAGGTGAGTGAATACTTTTGGCAATATGGTGTATATCAAAATTAATTATTTTTCTCCATACATAAAGGCACTATAGGGTCAAATCTACCAATCTCACATTTTGCATGATGGGACCATGCAAATTACTGTATATTGTAACTTGTATTAGAACCATATATAAATATGTAAATAAATAAATAAATAAACTAGAACACAAAAAGAAATACAGTCAAACCTTGGATTGTGAGCATAATTCATTCCAGAAATGTACTTGCTTATCAAAGCACTCGTAGATCAAAACACACGTAAATCAAAGCACTCATACAGCAAAGTGAATTTCTCCTTAAGAAATAGTGAAAACTTTGATTTGTTCCACAACCCAAAAATATTCATCTAAAAATAATACAAAATATAAAAAAATATATATATAAAGTACAAATAAAACAAATTATTGACTGGTGTGAGAAAAGAGCAGAAGCAGGGGGGTGGGGGGACAACCTAAACACACACTCAATTGCGCTACAGCCTTTTAACTTTTTTTCTTCATGGAGTAGGTTATTTCTGTACAATTACTAAAGAACAGTCACTACACGTGGACACAAAATAAAAGGAAAATTGCACACACACGTGGTCACAATGTTATAGTAAACAGTACAAGCGCACATGGATGTTGACTATACGAGTCATATGCGCGCATGAGACTGAGCATGGGAGACGATTACCCATAATCCCACAGCGCGAGAGACAGAAGTGCCATTGGCTCAATTGTGATCACGTGACACTCGGCAGACAAAGCGCATGTGTATTTCAAGACTAAAAATTTTGCTCATCTTGCAAAAATCTCACGGACCAAGTTACTCTCAATCCAAGGTTCCACTGTATACACTTACTAAGCACTATTAGGAAATCTATACTTATAATGGGTAGGGCCTCCCTTCACGCTCTAAACAGCTTCAATTATTCATGGCATGGATTCCACAAGATGTTGGAAACATTCTTTAAAGGTATTGGTCCATATTGACATGAGTGAATCGTGCACTTCTTGCAGATTTTTCACGTGCATTTTTGTTCTACCACAGGCCAAAGATGTTGGATTCAGATCTGGTGACTGGGAAGGCCACTGAAGTACAATGACCTTGTTTACAGTACATGAAACCAGATTAAGATAACTTTTGCTTTGTTACATGGTGCATTATCATGCTGGAAGTAGCCAGTATCATTGGATGCACATCAATACTCAAACCACAACTAAAGTTAGATGTGGATGATTGCTTGGTATTAATGTGTCTAAAGTGTTACAAAAACCTTTTCCCACACCATTACACCACCTCCAACAGCTGGACTGCTGACACAAGCCAGATTGGGTGCATGGATTCATGCTGTTGGTATAAAATTCTGTTTTGGTGGACTCAAGGTCTGATGTGCATACTTAGATGCTTTTTGGTCAATTTGAACTTTTCGGGCCAATCTGGCCATTATCTGTTGGCTTCCTTCATCAACACAGTATTTCTTTAAGGATGTTTTTTTTTCTTTATAAAGTCTGGGTAACCTCCAGAGAAGTACTCAGAGTAGTGTGTCTGGAACCACCAATCATGACATGGTAACAGTAACAGAGATCACATTTTTCCCATATTCTTGTGGTTGCTGTGAATATTACCATACTGTTTGATGATTAGATGACTGCCATGAATGGACATGTGTTTCTAATAAAGTGTTCAGTAGGTCTGTATGCCTTATTTGTATAACCACAACAATTCAATTAGACAGTATTTATGAAAGTAGCTGGGCATGTACAGTGGCTGATGGTTTTTAAGTTTAATGAGCTTTCAGGACTGATGTTTTTATTCCTGTGGGTTGAGGTTGTGATACTTTACTTGCTGTATGTGTGTTTTTGCGTTTGGTGGGCAGTTGTGGGGTGGGGGAAGTGATTAACTCTTGCAACTCTTGTAACTCTTACAGACAGTATGCAGCTCATTAGTGTTCCTCATTACAGTTGAGAAACACATTAGTCTTGGGTTTCTTGCTTGCAGGAATGTGCTTTTAATTATTGCTGCCATTATGGAGCCTCATCCTTGAGCAGAGACCTCGCTCGCTGCGTGTTCACTGTAGCAATAAAACTTAAAGACGCTGATTCGAATGCAGAGGTGTTCAGGAGTCTCTCTCAGCACTTCTGGGTGTTAGTGCAGCTCAGAATGGATGCAGGAACACTGAGCAACCAGTGCATCAGGGAAGCTTCTGCACTACAGTGTTGGGGTGTATCATACATCAGCTACGCGTCCTGTACCATTCGCCCCAGGGATTGGACTACTTGTCTTCAGAGAGAGGAATGCAATAGTCCTGTTTCTTTCTGTCCAACCTCTTTTCTTCATTATCACTGGTGGAAGATTGAACACCATCCTGCAGGCATGTAGAGGCCAGGCATGTGAAAGAATGAATTGTCAGTGCATATCAAGGAGAAATCTAACACTGACACATGCTGGAGACCAATACGATACTGTATATCACCTTGCGTAACAGTATTTTAGTTGTTTTCTTCTTTCTTTGGTTCCACCCTGCACCTGCATGGCATTTTCATTAAGAAACTGGTTAGACATTTCTTTTAAATGAAGCAGTTTATTCTACTTTGGTAAGTCTTTAACATTCTGAAGTCATATTCCACAGCCTTCAAACAGTCATTTTAGATAATGACGTACGAGAGCTGGAGTGCCAGAGGCCAGAACACTACAGCCACCAGTGCTCACTCAAGCATCTCTGCATCATCAATTGATAATCTGTTTATGGGGCTGATTATGGATGATAAAAATGAAAATTGCTCTAGAGTGCCTCTTTTTGGAGCGCTGTGTGCGTGCGTGCGTGCGTGTGTGTGTGCGTGCGTGCGTGCGTGTCTGTGTGTGTGTGTGTGGACCTATTTCAATACATATATTCAAGAGTTTGAATGTGAGAAATTAGCAAGAAATTAATTAAAGGCATTATGAGGGCATGAATTTCCCCTACAGCAGTAAAGTCCACAGAGACCTGAACCTGACACACTTTGTTTTGCTTTTAATTAATTTCACTTTAATTGGCTAACACACAACTTTTTCTCTGAACCAATATTACTTCTTTATTTGTAGACTGTTACATAACTTGCACTACATGGGCATAAGTGCGTGGACACTTTATCATTACATCTTGAGCATTTCCCTAAACGGTTTCCCCAAGTTGAAAGCATACCTGTACAAATGCATAGAATGTCTTTGTATTCTGTAGCACTACAATTTAACTTCACTGGAACAAAGAGGCCCAAGGATTTTCCAGCATGACAATGCTCCTGTGCATACAGTGAGGTCAAAGGAGACATGCCTTGCCAAGAATGGAGTGGGACTGGGAGAACCCAGATGGATGCACAAAGCTCTTACCTCAACCCTAGCGAACACCTTTGAGATGAATTGGAACATAACATGTACAGTACCCTGAGTCTCCTCTCCCAACATCAGTTCCTTACTAATGCTCTTGTGGCTGAATGAGCAAACACCTACAGGACAGTACCGCTATGCTCCAAAATCAAACGGAAGGCCTTTCCAAAAGGGAGAAGTCGTAATAAAAGCAAAGTGGGACTAAATCTGGAATGGGAGTTTAAACAAGCATATACAGTATGGGTGTGACTATTTCACTATTTTTAGTATAGATTATATTGATGCACAATTATTTGTGCTTTTCTTGTGGTGTTTCTTCAAATGTTTGTTTCTCTTAGTCTGAGACACTTGTGGTTTGAGTTGACAGAAGGAGCAGAATGTTCTGCCTACACCATCACACTGAAGCATGTGTGCAACAAAAAAAACAAAAAAAAAAAATTGGGAGAACTTTTGTGAGAACTATTATTAACATAGTAATAAATCTGTTTGATCTTTTTTGACATGGTGAGCATGTGATCATGTGTGTGATAGGAAATTAGTGGCAGCATGATAGAAGCATTGAGAAGCTGACAGGGCTAGGAAGTGGGATGAATTCGTTAATGTTTATTTTTCCATTTCGACACCCTGCATTCATCAATATTTTTTAGGGCGCCATAGCAACTCCATGGTCTAGGCTCGCCCCAAGTTACTGTCAATTTTAGTTACCATTTTAGATGTGCCTACATTAAGCAAAGAAAACAATCAAGGACATTGCAGAAATGACAGAGTTTGGGAAGGATAGTGCTGCACCACTTAACTTTACAGACGAAATGCGGTTTCTATTATTATTATTATTATTATTATTATTATTATTATTATTATTATTAATAGTAGTAGTAGTAACATTTCACAAATCCTCTTTATTTCATGAGGAATCATTTAGATTTTAGACCCATTACTCAAATGTTTACAGTTATATTCCGGCAGTTTATTTGTGTTGCTTTTTTAATTCATGAATTTTCCAACCACAGAACACTGTAGGTCCAAGATGCCATTATTTAACAATACCTGTTTTTAGAGTTACAAAGGTTTAGATTAAACCCGTTCTATTAAAGTGATAAATCAAACCCGCCAAATTACTATAGAAATGTAATAATAAATATAATAATGATGCCCTGATTATAGATTATAGTATGTCTGTCTTTTGTAATATAATAATGTTATAATATTGCGATAATGGTTGAGCAGCTTTCTATACTATCAAGCCTCCGGTTCATCTAACAAACAGGGTGAGAAAATAAATGCCTTAGCAATTCATTTTTATTCTTCAAACAGATCAGGTACATCAAATAACAGGAGCTACAATTTTTTCTTGTTGTAGAGAAACAAATGTACATCCCTCTGTTACCTCTCTGATGAATTAGACACTCACTTTGATGAATTGTTCACAAACCTGAGTAACTGCCATTTATTCTTTAGCTGTAGAACTGCCTTGTGTGTCTGCTCTAAAATGCATCAAATCAGTAATACACCAATCAGCCAGAACATTAACACCGCCAGTTGAATTGAATAACAGTATCAATTATATACAAGTAAACTGGCGACATCATTTTAATTTCAAAGAGCAGACGAAGAGTTCAAGGTCCACAGATCATAATCGGACTGAGCATCCATGGAATGTGCTGGACAAACCATTCTGATCCATCTTACAACACTTATAGAATCTACTGCTAATGTCCTGGTACCAGTCACCACAGTACACCTTCGGAGGTATTGCAAAGTCATGGCCCGAGGAGTCAGAGCTGCATGTGACATTTAAAAATTTTTTTTTTTTATTATTATTTTTTTTACTGCAATATCCTATACACCAGTTCCTTAATGTACCTACAAAGAGGAAGGAAAAAGAGAGAAATGGCACACAGAAAAGAACCTTGTGATAAACCACATGGGTGTTTCCCATAGCCAAAGCGAAACAAGTCACTAAACACCCCCAACGACCACACATCATAATTTTATACCTACTACGGAATATTAGAAGGCCATTAGCTGAGAATAGAGGAAGGATGTGCTATGACTTTATCAGTGCCCGTGCAGTTGGATTTAATGCAGCTATGAAATTGAACTGTGTGAACAGTATGTACTACGGTAATATATACGATTGGGTTTGGCCTGCCATGTTTATGTGTATGAGGGTGACTGCTACTATAAGAAGCAGCTTTCCACACATTTCCACACATGATGAGCGCCTTCTGTCAGACACAACAGGATGAGACTGCCATCCCCGGACTCATAGACAGTAGACTATAAATCCTACTTCTTCCAGTTATTTTCCTTTCCATACTCTTATTGATCACAGATTTTCATCAGGCAATGGCTGTGAGGAATCCCAAGCAGAATCCCAGTCAGTACATAAATCGCCGCACAAGTCTAGTCGTGGTCATAATTTAGATGTGCTCGGCTTCTCGGGGTTCCAGTCTTCCTCCGGGTAAAGCATCCTGTTGATCTATAAATCCAGCAGCATGATGTGATGGATGGATTTTAATGGTGTTACAAATTCTGGACTGACCACTTAATCACCTTGTGCAGTTTATGCAATCGTCCACCTCATTCCCGTAGAAAACACACCTCCATGCTCCATCACCTTGACCCTGGCCTCTGAGCATGAGAAATGATCAGAAATGTTACACCTTGTGTATGGCTTAGTTCAGAGATGTATAAATATTACCTGTCTTTTGACACAATTAAGTTTGTCTATGCGCGTCTAGGTTCTAATTAGAGTCGAGTCTCTTGACAGTGCTGACATACAGTACAGTATGGGTCAACTGTAAGAGTTGCTTACTGAAGAAAATGTCTTTCCGCATAGACCATTATGCAGAACGAATGTGCTGAATTGACAGGTATTATGCATACGAAAAAAAAATAAAAGTTATTGTCATGTTACCCTGTACATAGATGTGTTAAAACCATTATCCAGCTTTGTGTAGTATAAACAGACAGTTTAATGCTTTATTAGAGGCAGCACATTATCCATCTCCCCGAGAGGCTGGCAGGTATCAGCCCATCACAGATAAGGGCAAAAATACACTCTAAAGCAGCAGGTATAGCCTTCAGCATTCGTTTAGCTTGATTTATTGTTTGACACTAATCCACATAGACACATTCGAAATAGAGAATGACAGAGCATTGAGGTGTGAATTAGGGAAATAATCTCTTGGCTTCACTATGAATTCATAATAAGTTTCCAATTAACATGCACCCGTTAGCAATGAAAGACTAATCATCGCCCCAATATCAGTCAGGAGAAACTGTTGAAAACAATCTAATAATAACCGATCTTGTTTTTTTCATGCAATGTAAATTTGAACGTTTTCTCTCACTGGAACACTTCTCGCTCACTAACGAGCTCCTCGTGAGCAACTAGATGAAAGAAATAAAAAGGGAAACACTTTATCTGATGCGTGTTGAAAGGGTACATCTTCAGACAAGGTGGAAACAACCCTATGGAAAAAAGGCTTGTTAAATTCAAATTTGTGCAAGCATTTTAAAATATGATGTTTATTGAAGGATTCTGCATTCTTTACTTGCATAAAGAAGTATTTCATGTCAGCAGACTGACTAGTGAGATCATATCTTTATACTCATAAGACAATAAATTCCGTTGAAATTCCTGTCTCGCTTTAAAACGCTTTAGATTTGCAGTATTTGTGCAGGAGGCTGCTGTCGAGTTTCCTGCGCAGTTGATTTGATCAGTGTAACTGGTGTAGCTTTGTGAATACTAAATACCTGCTGCAGTATTGCCTTATTCATACTCTCAGACTAATGTTTAAGCTGAGCTGACTGAGTGCTTTCCAAACTGAGATACAACACATTAAGAGGGTGAGTGCTGAATTAGTGCCGATGAAGTACTTCTGTGTGAGGGCATGATGTTTTTGCACTTTAAACACAGACGGCTCTAATTTCATGCAGACAAAAGCATCATTTGCTGATGTGCAGTAATATCATAACATGGATGTGTAACTAATTTTGTTGAGTCATAAGCCCAAAATTTGCTGCAAATGTACTGTAGACAGTCCGCTCAGAAAATATTGGAAAGGCCAATTCCTTTTTACTTTGTGCACGTGTTCGAGCTTGGAAGTGAGCAAAAATATTGGAATGGATACATTAAGTTGTTCTTTTACTTGTTCTAGCTTGTCACATCAGATCAAACACACTTTGATTTTGACACAGTTTTTATGTCGAATGCCAGTTTTAATGCAACCCTGTTACCCTACTAAGGGTGCCCTGCAACTTCATTGGTTGTATCAGGGGAATTGGCTGGGTCTGAGGAATTGCAGCCCTTTGATTTCCTCATGGCATGTGAGAAGCCTCTAGTTGTGCCAACAATGCCCTTTAAAGTAAATTAAAGTAAATTACACTTAATATTTGCTGTTATACTTATTTAATGGCTGTGCCAAAGAGGCAGTAAACTACGTTACCCACCAGCCATAGTGTGTCACATCATGGATCACTTTTACTCATGTCTCATTATTTTCTGTTTAGCAATTTAATGTATTTGCTATGTTCAATGCTTGCGCAGTGGGTAGGACTTTTTCCCTCTTTTTCTCAGTTGGCTTGCTTCTTCACATAGACACATCTCTGTTCTACATGTATACCTTTTTAACAATAACAACATTCACCGGTGAAACCCAGGATTCAAACCAGTAGTAGACATTCAGAGCTATTTTTTTAAGAATACAGTAAATCAGTCTAACAGGGCACATCTGGACGACAAGAAACAGCTGGCAGTCACTTGTTTCAACCTTTTTGATCACTTGTTAAATGGGGGGTGGGGTTAAACAAATGGTCAATTTTTTAACACATTTAGATATAAATATTAGGAAATGTACAATTCTGAACTGTTGTTGAATAATTATATTAATCTCAATGCAAAATACCACATAAGCCTAAAAAACTGGCCATTGTGGACAACCAGTGTGAGCCCAACCCAACTCTCTTCCCTTAGTGCACATAAAAATTGAAGGACGTTTATCAATAGATATTGTCACAAAGCAGCTTTGCAAAAATCTAGATGAACATTTAGATGCTTAATGAGCAAGTCAGACTCAATAGTGGTGAAAAAAATATCTCCTTGTGCTGTTATGAGAAAGAAACCTTCAGAACAACCCTATGGCATTTGCATAATTTTATGACAGATCATTTCTTACAAACCAGTTTTCTGTATATACATACACTGATAATACATTTCAACAGATTACTTTACACAACTAGTATTGTCAAAATGGAAACATGTGATTTATCGAGGTTATACTACTGTAACTCCTAGCCACATCACTGTAAGGTTCTCCACACGTCTAGCATGTTCTCACATATTTCCTATCACACGCATATGAGCAGGGATTCACCACGTTCAGTGAGATCAAACCGAGTTATTACTATGTTCTATCAGATCTTGCTAGGTGCTTATCACAGACTTATTTTTCGTGGGTCCAATGCACGGTGCTTTTCATCACAAAGTGATTATGTGAGGCAGCTCCTCACCAAAGGAGAAAATACTACATTCTTACTGGTTTCGAAGGTGTTCCTGGCATGTTGTACAAGTTCTTAGAGCGATCACCCAATTTTCTTGTGAATGTAATGGGAACATGGCTCATTGTGACTGGGAAAACTAAATATGATTGACTGAATTATTGCTCCATCAATAATATCTACGAACAATCAGACTTCTTAGGTTCTGAATGTAAGCAGGGACTGGAGGATTCGATTGCATATTTCAGCAGCATACATAACCCTTGATCTTGGTGATATATTCATTTGAACCCTGGTTGACAATAATTCCAAGAATGTATTTTCCCAACCATATTCATATCATTATGCCTTACTATTGTATTTGCAATATGGTCATAATGTGGGCCATTGAGATTTCTGTAGGAGAAGGCGGCTGAATGATTCCTGAGGTCAGCATAGTATTTCTATATAGCTTTGTTTTATTGTTGTATTTGTTTCCTGCACTGTAGTGTGTGTGCAGGTGTAGGACATTATATATTAGTTGTGTCTCTCTGTGTACAAGCATGAATAGTGTGAGTGAGAATTGGTTGCCTTAGTAGAAGCCTCTCTGTGAGATTTACTGACAGTGTGACAGGTATGCTGATGCGCAAACATGCCTATGATAAATGCACACGCCATTCGGGACCCGAGGGAATCGTCTCTCATCTATAGTACGCTGAAACGTCTCAATTTACGCGTCAGGGAGGCTGGACTTCGACTCATGCAACTGTGTACATGCTAATCCTACAGTACTGTATTTAGTATTGTTACATGATATTAGATAATTCTAATAAAGATGTTTATTATAACAAGATTTTTGTGCCTTTATTGAAATAAGTCAATATGTTGACCTTTTTGTCAGTTGACATGTGCGTTCTGAATGTGCTGTTGTGCATCACATCAACTGGTGCGTCAGCTCTCACTCTCTCGCTCTCTCTCTCTCTCTCTCTCTCTCTCTCTCTCTCTCTCTCTCTCTCTCTCACACACACACACATCACAGTCCTGAGAGGTCAGCCTGGTGGAAACCTGAGTCTTTTGCTTTATAAATACATTGACATTGTGCTGGGGGAACTGCAGAGGTCAGGGGTTTTAAGCATGCTTTTTGCTTTCACAAGTGACAGGTAATACTCCACTAGGATGCTGGTCCCATCCAACACACCTTTGAATGTAGATGACAGTGCATTGTGTGGTAGTGTAACACTCAGGTCAGCTTTTTAAAGGCACTGGCAGGTGCAGTACTCATAGAAAAAGTACCAGAGCATGTCCTACTGTCTCCTCTCCTCTCCTCCCTTCTACTCTCTTCTCGTTTTTTTTTCCTGGGGTTCAGTCCCTAGAGAGCTGAGTGTGGAGAGATAGCAGGACAGGATGTAGACAAAGTGTCTTATCTACCCTCTAAGGACCTTCCTTATCTATCATAAATTAACATTAACCCCATTAGTTGTTGCCCTTGTGGTCTGTGCTCTTTGCTCAGAACTGGATATGGGGTGGAATAATAGTGATCCAGGGTCATGTATGTTGCAGTTAATAAAGCGGCCGAAAGAGCAACTCTGTCTTTGTCCTCATCCTGTCTCCTGCCTTTTTCAGCCCAAGCTGTATCATAGTGAGAGTGGGAAAGAGAGAAGGTCAGCATTCCTCATTAACAGCCAATGAATTCTTAATAAGGGTACCAAATGGCTCCAGAGTAATGGCTGCATCTTTCACTTGGAATGTGAGGCAGAAATTGCCTGAGTTTGCAAAAAGAAAAAAAGTACCTTGCCTAGCACCCTCAGTGGTAATATCAGTCACATTCCCCATGCCGATGCTTAGTGTTTTATGGTGCATTTCTATGTGTCTGTGTAAGAAACCAGAGACATATTTGTTTAGGACTAGCGTTAGTACCTGTCGGTGATGGGGAAAAAAGTTTATAGACACATTTAAAAGGTTAAGGTTAAAAATAAGCTGAACAGCTTTAATGTAATCAGAGATATTATTATTATTATTATTATTATTATTATTATTATTATTATTATTATTATTATTTAAGGTTGAAGCCCACGTACATGTCTGCCTGTCTTTCTGTATGGCAGAACTCTCTGCTTAACTTATTAATACAAAGAAAGAAAATCTTGTAAGATTGAATATCTTAGTCTTATTCAAGTACGTAGTTGTACTTCTTTCGTCATCAGCCATATACACTCCTTCATTCAGAGCATGAATCAAAATTGAAAAAGTAGATCGGACAAAGATTTAGCTTTATCTTAAAACGACCTCACTGCGTTAAAATCCACTTATACTGTACCGCTATTTCAGCTCTGAAAATATTAAGTAAATCCAGTGAAAATATTCAGTTTATTAATTTTTTTGTATATCTATTGGTGCATGTTTTTGTTTACATTGAGCAACTAGCTTAATGGTAGCTTATTTTAAAGTAGATGATTAAATGTGACACGTAACTGTTCATAATATTGCGATTACTCAACATTTTGATTTTAATGCACAACACTGGGCTCTCAGTTCAGGTATTTTACACGCCCTCCCCTCGGACTGCTGCAGATATGTTTGCTTTAACGATCCATCTTTTATCTCAGAGTGGCACCATAGTTTCCCAAGATATGAGACAAACTGGTTTTAACCTTCCAGCAGGAGGAATAAACATACATGAATCTGTCCACTCATTTTTGAAGGTTCAGTTTTTGGAGTAAGCCATGCTGTGTCATGGTTTTCTTTGGGTTTTGTTAGGATTTTGGCATTTTGTAGTGGTCATTTGTATGTCTTCCAAATACGGTTTGTATTTATGGTAAACTATCATGTTGATAGATTGGCTCTGTTAAGTGATGAGTACTGTATAACCATGCCCACCCACCTCGGGGGAAAAAGTCCTATATTTGTCTAAAAAATGCTGGATAATCTGATACAAAACTACTCATAACATCCCTTCTACTCAACATTTTGAGTTCATTTACTGTATGCCACAGGTTTAACTTTAGGCAAGTACTGACGGACTATCAGTGTCATTAATTCTTTCAAGACATTTTTGCGTGATGCTGCGACAAAGATCTGGCAAATGTACATAGAAACATACAGACAGATATTTTTTGAGACTGGTTTCTTGTACTCCAATGTACAGTATGAACCGAAGTGTAAACTTACTATCAGAGACAAACCTAGGTTTATTGAAAATTATAGTTATTTTTTTTTCTTTATCTTTGATTGATTTTGTTATTGAAGTACAATTCCAAGTTGCAGTCACAAGTTTTGGTTAAGAAGCACTGCTTCTCTATTTAACAGCACACTCCAGCGTCCTCAGATCAGTTCAGCTTACAATACTTTTTAAGTACTTTAGTACATCTACTAAACCCAATTTCCCAAAGATCTTTAAACTGAAACAATTATAATCATAATATTTAGCATTAGTATTGTATCGTGTATTAGTGATTCTGTCCAGCTGAGCAATACTTCTTACAATGATCTACTGGAAGTACAAATATGAGAAACTGATTCATCTGTATCCCCACCATCTGAGCGATGTGACGCGCCATCTTGTTTCCTTTTATGCGTTCCTGAAAGCGCGACCGTCTTACTTCCGGGTCCTCGTGCCGGTCGCGGAGTGAGTGTGCATGACACCAACAACTTTCTGTTTTCTTTATAATTAATTAATTTATTTGTTTATATATATATATTTTTGCAATTTTTGCAATTGACAAAATCAGGATTGTTTTTACATTGAATGACGGTGAATCAGTAGCTTCTGTAAAACAGATAGATATCCACCATCCTCAAAACCGAAGTGATTTTAATACTTATTGTTCTTTAAATAATAAAAAAAATACATTCATTTTTCTTCATTTCAATTAGTTTTAATGTAGCGTTTTGTTTCAGACTTGTAACCATGTTCCTCTGCTATAATATTGAATTTTATTGGAGTTACCTAACACTTTCATATTACATATGATTTTGTACCCCAAGGATTTTTTCAAATCAAAATCTGGAGATTATTACTCCATATCCGCTTCATAAATGTCTAACGGACTTAAAAATGGAACTAATCTTTTTATTCATATTTAAAGAAATATCTACCCCATTAAACCATTTAAGTGAAGTCTGATAGATTTAGTGGAAGTAAAATCACCCTGGAACACTGTCTCTTGAAACGGCCTTTTCTTCTCTCATGTTCATTAAGTGCACATTAATAATGTGATCCTGGGACGGCGGGAGCAAAGGCAATGACATCTTCTTAAAAGATGTTGAGAGTTCAGGACGGTTGCTCTGGAGCTGTGCTTATGCTGAAGATAAGAAGAATGCTCAAGTCTGTTTTGTTCTCTCTTTTTTTTTTTTTTGAGTCCATCAGTGATGATTCATTTTGTGACTGCATCAGCATTGTCTCCATTATCTACAGAAATGCTACAGTCTACAGTTTAGCTAGAGCATTTTACAATTACCCTTTATTACACTGATATCCAAGTCACCAGAAAAGCTAAACCTAAAGCAGAGACCAAACACTGAAAAGCCCTCACTCACTTTTACTCACTCATTTTTTTATACTACTGTACTTATAGATGGGATACCCATCCAAGGGGACCCACCCTGGTCAGGGATAGCACACCCACTCATACACTATGGGCAATCTGGAAATGGCAGTTAGCTTAATCCACATGATTGTGCAAGGAAACCAGAATCCTCAGAGGAAACACACCAAGCACAGAGGGAACATGCAAACTCCACGCACAGACCAATGAGGTGGGGTGAAACCATAAATGTGCAAGGTTACAGTGAAAACCACCATGCCTCCATGCCGCCTCCATGCCACCCACTTAAAAGCTAATACATTGAAAGGACACAGGACGTGAAAGCCTCTCTGTAGCAAGACTTTGAATTGAGAATGTGTATTTGGGTTTGTGAACCAGTAGAAAACGGCAGGGTTTTAATATCAGGTAGTAAAAACTCAGGGTTATGCTTTTAGCTTTAGGTCCACTGATGTATGCTAGTGATTTTGTGCTATTCGTTTTGTTTCTCCATGTGTGTGTGTGTGTGTTAGGATATTTTTATTAGAAATTGTGCCTGTTGTGTTTAAATAACACCTCGATACACGCAGACATGCTTGCTAACCAGGACATCATTCATATGATGTTTGTCTGATTGGTCTCTTGTGTATTCACAGAAAAGATGGTATTTTAAGATGGCTTTGAGTCAAGCGGCCTGAGTAAACATCCATCACGTACTGTACATCAAAGAACTACAGCTGTTAATTCAGGGGAAGCAAAGAGAGGAAGTACAAGGAACAAGGAAAATTGAACTCTGTCAGGGAAATGTAAGAAGACATTAATGTTAAACTCAGTTTTTGCAGTAATCATCAAAAACCTCAAGGGACATGATGAGAGGATGTACTGATGTACAGTGGGGTCTAAAGGCTGAGATCATATATTACTGATAACAGCTGTTTAGATGAATATCACAGTATTTTTTTATGCGCCCTTTCTTGCTTTAATGACAGTGTACACTCACGCTGGTATGGTGCAAATCCATCCATGGGTATCTAAACACATTCTTCAGTAGAAGAGACTAAGCATGAGAAAAAATCTGACTTTTTCTATAAAGCATATAATGTTCTCAATATCACTCATTTACATACATTTAAATAGGCGCAGACTCTTGATTATTAAATATTCAATATATTCAGCTATATATATACTGTATATATATAATATATTCTACTTTCTTGTTTCAACTTTTGCTAAATTCTAAAACCTTCTGTTTATTTCTAACTTTAAATACCAGATGGAGCTCCTGACTTTTGGATCCCACTGTACAGAATGTACTGCACAGCAGTGTCCTAAATCAGCTCTCTAACATAGTTTATAACCAGATCATTTTGATATCAGGTGACAGAACATGATCTGCTGTGCCATCGTCTGCCTACGAGCTGCTTAGAAGGACAGCGTCGTGAGAATTGGCTGAAGACAGCATGATGGGAAGTTAAAGGAAAGCTCCAACACAGCGACTAACATGGCTCAGCGTGCATGCATGTGTGTTTAATCATCTGGTTGATGTATGCTTTTGGACTTGTTCTCCTGCAGTCGGATGATTTGTATTTTGTTGATGGTGGATGGATGTGTGCAGGCAGCTCTGTATGCATGCATGCATGCATGTGAGTGAGTGTGTGTGTGTAATATGTAATATGATTATCACACAACACAGGCAAAGCTAACCAAAATGAAGGTAATATGTCTTGGCTTTTCAGCTACACCGCATGCTTTTTCTTTTGCACAGAGAATCACTGCTATGCCTACAGTCAAAGGATTTTATCTATCATTTGTTCCCCTCTCTTTGTAGTTCAGCAGGTGGAGAGAAAAGTAGCTGAAATGGAAGAAGAGCCTGATTTGTATGCAGGGTTCAGTTGGAGGTGAACATGTTGGCGGTGCCAATATGAAAGGAAGCTTTTGATTGGTCAGATGAGAGGATGGACAGAGCAGGAGAATGATTGATGTCAGGTCCTGAGGATTTAACTTTTCTGGTAAACAGAGTTAGATTAAAGGGTTTATTTGTGCAGGCTGCTGGGAACGAGAGCAGAATGGTTTAGGATGACATTGCCCCATCCTCCTTGTGTAACCTGGGTACATGCTCCAGCACACACTGATTTATTTCTTCCAGAGAGCCATGCGGATGACACTAGAGTTCTTTTCTCATATATACTGTACATATATATATATATATATATATATATATATATATATATAGAAATAAATGGCATAACAATAGTTTAAGATGATCATTTAGGATTTAAAACAATAAAGCGCAAATAATATCGTTGTTCCTTGTCTGTCCAAACCCTCCACACTCCAGCAAGCACAATGTACTGATTAGGTACAAAATGTGTCACGCTTCCCGTGGTCTTAAATGCTGCGTGTTATCTCTGTATTGATGACCGACCTGCTGTGTGACTGAATATCGTCCTTCATCGCGGAGCACATCCTCACTTACACGTACAAGCTATCTGACAGTGTGGACAGTGCTGATACACAGCGGAGATGGAGTACACAGCGGAGTTTAGAGGAGCTCAGGGTGTGATGGCGAGATCCTTGCAGGACAGTGATGCCGGACTGGCCTTTGATTCCACTCCTCATTATGCATCCACACTCTCTCATGCTGTCAGCCTCAAAGGCAGCCTGCAGTGCCATAGCAACTGGCCTGAATGAGGAGAGAGGAGGGGGAACGCAGTATGTTGTCTGGCAGTGGAACACAGCTGGACCACGCTCAAATGGGCATCTGACTTATCATGCATTGTTTGACCACATTGTTTAGTCGTGCAGTGTGTGTTTGTGGATGGAGGATTCTGGGTGTAAAAAATGTGACCCGTTATATCGAGCTGCACAGGTTAGTCTTGTGCTTTTGCAGTAGGTGAAATGTAATAAAATGGTTAAAAATACTGTGTCTTTATTGTAATATAATGTATCTGTATTGAAAAAAAAAATTCAAACATTTTTTCGCTATAAAACAGCACTGCTGGAAACGATATTTTTTAGGCTATCAGGGACATCCTGGTGTCAAAAAGAGCCTGAGGGTTTCCTCTTTCTTACTAAAGAATGCTAATTTAAATTTCCTTTTTTAAATTAAAAATTTTTTTTAAGGCAGTCCTTGTACTGTAAACAAACTCGTACTGGCCATATCTCAGCAACCGCACATGACACTCGGTATCAAAATGGAGCTCATTGAAACAGGAATCTGAAAATATGCATAACTCAAATCACTCAAAATACATATCTTAATATTATGTGACAGATCACAAAAAGATGTGATTTTTTTTGTTTGTTTTTTTTGTACCTTATCATGTGACTGTGTGGATCATTTCTGGTTCAAGCACGATGTGTTCTACTCCAGCACCACTAAGCTCTGGTGCTATAGTGAAGGCTTGGTGGAGAGCAGACAGACAGCTGCAGTGTGGCTGCTGATGAGAGGATCCACTTTTTACAATTTGCATTTGTGAAACATGATACTTGACATCACTTCCATTTCCAATTTTCTCTGGGTAAGAAAAAAAAAAAAAAAAAAAAAGACATGCTGCCAAACACCCTTCATATGCTGTGTGTTCACCAATTTCCATTTGGAAATGAGCCATAAATCATATGTGTAGAGTTAATTCTACTGAGACTTAGATTCCAGCTTCAATATGGTTTAATGATGCTTATTGTCTTTTATGAAAACATGGGTGTGTAACATGCTGCACATGAATGGCTAAAGAGGAGAACGCTAAATGTCTGTGCAAAGTCAGCAAACAGGAAGTTGGAAAAGGTCGATCGTACGTGAGTGAGTGTGTGTGTATGTCTGTGTGTGTGTGCGTGCGTGTGCGTGTGTGTGTGTGTGTGTGTGTGTGTGTGAGAGAGAGAGAGAGAGAGAGAGCGCACAGGGAATTGCTGTGTAATTGATCATTGTTATGGATAGGCTCATGAATAAAGCAGCTCTTTATTCCGACATGTCTGTGTTAGAATGGCATAGGTTTACTAGAGCTCAGGAGTTTGTTCTCTTTGCATGTTCAGTGTTTTCCTGTGCACCTATTTGATCTATTTTCGGTCCAGGAATAGAGAATTGAGGTGGTTTAAAGAACTGTTCGATACAAAAGGCCTACTGAGAAGTTCTTCAAAGCCCTGCTATAATCACACATGCACTGGGAATAAAAAGTGGAAACCTATTAATATAGTGATGCCATATAGCCTGCTCTGTTTACTTACAGTGTGAGATTACTGCTGGTTCGGGGGGCCATGCAGCCGCAGTCACTAATCTTTGGAGTTAAATCAGATTTTCAACAAATGATACCTGAAACTCAATTTAGAGTTTAGGGTTGAGAGTAAAAAAAAAAGAAAAGAAAATAGCTACTGACATTTTAGGTTAGAGTCATAACAGCTGACATTCATTAAGACGTACAGCTTCACTTTCAGTGATAATGTCATTTGGTGAATTACAACATACAGTAAGTACAATCATGTCTTGTTCTCTGTGTACAGGTCGTGGCTGAATAGGCGGGGAAAACTGCATTCCTACTCCTTCTGTGAAACTGCATTCTGGGATGGGGATCGAATTATCTAAAGCACTAGCTTACTAATGTAACACTTAACCCATGAACAACAAGAGAAACTATAAATAGCTACTTAAAACACTGCTGCATGTTAGCTAGGGAATATTATGTAAAACTTCTAACAAAAGCATATAAAGAAACCTAGAATGCTGAAACAACTGATTCTAATTGGCAAGAGACTTCTATTGGCCTGGAGACTTTGAGCACCAGGCATTGCAGGGCACACACACACAAACTACGGGCAATTTGGGAACGGTGATTAGCCTAATCTGCATGTTTTTGGGCTGTGGGTATGTGGTATGTGGTGGAAACCCACCATGCAAACTTCTTGCATACAGACCCGAGGCGGGAACTGAACCCTCGACCATGGCGGTGCGGGGCCACTACTCGTCATCACGAGGGGCAGAGCAGCACAAAAATACTCTGCATGGTTCAGAACGAGCAGATCCGCAGGCTGCTACCCCGCTGAGTTCTGAACTAGTTCGTTCTTTTAAAACGAGTCTTTAATGTGACTCAGGTGAACGAGTAGTCTCGGAGAGCGAATCGTTCAGTTTTTAACTGTCCGCGCCTGCACAAAGCATCGCAAAACCTTCATAGGTTATGTACAGGAAACAGAAATGAGTACCTACCTGTCCGGATCGTTTGTTCTTTTGTCACGTGACCCCCATATCCGCTATGCCATGCAGTACACAGGAAACAGAATTGAACGGTTCCTCTCAATCAGTCTTCTACTCCTAGTCGTCCGTTCTTTCGTCACTTGCCTCCCATAGACGCTACGCAGCGCAACAGATTCAAAAGAACGAATAATTTGGATATGAGAGCTGATATGAGAGGTGAGCTGCTCATTCTGTTTATAATAATATTTCCTTAGCTGCATTTTAATATTTTCCTTACTTATAGCCAAAATTTGTATACTGTATGTAGACATGCAGGGTGTCTGTTTATTGGAAATGTAACATTTTATTTTATTTCTGATCAAAAGAATGTAATAAATTAAATGTTAAAAAAAAAAAAACACATTCCTTCATTTTGATGAACGAGATTCAAAGAACCGAGTCACTAAAATGATTCCTATCACTAATACTCTGCACGGTTCAGAACGAGCAGATCTGCAGGCTGCTACCCGCCGAGTTCTGAACAGGCAGAGGCGTGGCTTTTTATACATGTGGTTGCCAGGCAACGCCGCCGCGAGGCAATCAGCCTGGACCTTCCACACCTGGCGGCGTGTCTATTTAGGGGTCCTGATAGCGTCGCACTTAGTGCGATCAGTAGGTACCACCGGTAAGATATCAGGGCTAAGACAGCTATAAATGAATAACCCCACGCTATCTCCAAACAGAAAGGTTTTCCCTAATCTGCATGTTTTTGGGCTGTGGGAGTATGCCTATCATAGGCACGTTCACAACCTCCTAATTCACTGACCCGCCCCTCTGAAACTCTACGTTATGGGCTCTTATAAATATTATAACACCTAAAATCTATAAACAATATAACACTCGACTATGATATTTTAAAATTTATATTTATTTAATAATGATAATTTTATTTAAAAAAAAAAACTACTTTTATTACTCAGTTTAATTATATTGCTCCATCCATGCAACATTAATTTTTTACATTTTTTAAAATGTTGTCCAAATATGAACATAGATATTATTTACGTATTTTTTGAGCTTGAACAAATCTGGGCTTATCTGCTATTTCTTTGTAGTCTATAATTCAAGCACTATGGATTCAGGTTGTGGTGAATCTGATATAACGCCATACTAATCAGAACAGAGATTAACCGCAGCAGAAGCTTTGATTCCATTTTTAGCTCTGCAGAGAATGAAGCCTGACTGTAAAGTACCCCGCTTAAGCCACCAGACCAAGTGGGTCACGTCCTCACTTTAACCCCCCCCCCCTACCCCACCCCAAAAAGCGCAACCATGCATATACCAACCCTCAGGTTTTCTTTAATTATCATGCTGCTATGGGTGAATGTATGAGTTGAATATTCTGTTTATATGAATGTCAATATGTTTATATCCACACGGTGTCCATTTTACTCTGCCATTATGCCAATGGATATCAGGGGCTCTTATATTACATCCCAAGGTCACACTGGTGATACAGGCGAGATTAAGCTCATTAAAAGATTGCACACTGGCCATTGTAATGTGTTATAATTTATGAAAAAACAAGAACAAAGTTCTTTCTGTGTCTTGTTCTAGCACATGTAACCATCAAATATTCAAAAAGCAGTGCTTTCTCTACAAGTACTCACTTGTGTAAACTGGATGTACATGAGATTATTTACATCGGGAGAGAATATGAAAGCTGTCATGCTTTCTTGGTGATCTGACACATTCATTCATCCAGTGATGGATTAAGCTGATTAAGTTTGGTTACTGCACCTTTGATTTATATCTTCTTACAGTTTAAACATAAGAGCCACATTTCAAGACTGTATCAGTGCCTTGCTTCATTAGAACTGGCTTTAGAGTACTGCATGTCATGCTTCCACAGTGGTCATCTACATGCATGTCATGCAGACAGTCGAAGACTGACAGATGTGGCTAAGGGCATATGAAGCTCAGTGTGGTCCTGCCACTTGTGCAATAAGGAGGGAACTTCAAAGTGTATCAATCTCAGCTTTGAGACAAGCCCGACCCCAGAGCTACATTCCCTTTTCACATCACTAATCAACACCAAAGACGCAATCAAATGTCTAGTCAAGGGGTTTTACTGGGTCACCCGGCAACTCATCACACCACTTTTTTATGCATTTGGATATGCTTTACCATGCAGTTGATTTTTTTTCTCTCTCTCTGAATGCCTTTGACTCTTTTTGAGCTATTCTGAACTGAATTGTGCTACAGAGAATCCTCAGACAGCAGATAATTCTCAGCCAGACTCATCATTTAAATCAGCCAGTAGTTGGAATGACATTATGCATTGTTTTTCTGACTATAAGCAGCCACATTTGAAATTAAAATGTATTTAGATTCTGTGATGAAATTTGACCAGATGCTAACACTGTTAAGCATGTTAATATGAGCTCTGTTTTGAGTTATCATCTCATCAATGCTGTGGAAATTATAGTGCTGGAGATCAGAGTCGGATAAGGTGTCCATCATTCCACTGTGGTACTGTATGTGGGCCATATGAAGTGCTAATTGAGGTGCAAAATTGTGCTATTTGCCTTTAGGGGCAACATGAGTCAAAAGAAACATACGCTGGTTAACAAAATATTCTAGGCTAATGGATAGATAAATGGATTCTAAGGATAATTTCACAACTATGACTGCTTACTAAGTTAAACAAGGTGATTGGTATTTGGTTTGGTTTTATACGGCAAAACCTTCAATGAACCAAAAAGCACAGAGATTTTGGTGACTCGAAAACACTTTCTGTATTTGGTCACATATATGACAACTGGCAAATTAAATTGTGAACACAGAGCAAACACTAAAACTGCTTATGTTCTTACTGCAAAATTAATCGAAACATTCTGTATATGACATGCAGTATTTATTTTGAACAAGTTGCATTTGGGCAGCGCCTCAGATCTATCCACTGCCAGTTTAGCTTATCCAGATGTGTGACTCTTGTGTTCTCATCTGCCTAAGTGAAGAAGATTCAAAGTATAAAAGATCCAAAAGTTTGGACACACATTCTCATTCAAAGAGTTTGAATTTGTATTATGGCAAGAAAAAAGCAGCTAAGTAAAGAAAAACGAGTGGCCATCATTACTTTAAGAAATGAAGGTCAGTCAGTCCGAAAAACTGGGAAAACTTTGAAAGTGTCCCCAAGTGCAGTCACAAAAACCATCAAGCGCTACAAAGAAACTCACTCACATGTGGACCGCCCCAGGAAAGGAAAACCAAGAGTCACCTCTGCTGCGGAGGATAAGTTCATCCGAGTCACCAGCCTCAGAAATCGCAGGTTAACAGCAGCTCAGATCAGAGAGCAGGTCAATGGCACACAGAGTTCTAGCAGCAGACACGTCTCTAGAACAACTGTTAAGAGGAGACTGTGTGAATCAGGTCTTCGTGGTAGAATATCTGCTAGTAAACCACTGCTAAGGACAGGCAACAAGCAGAAGAGACTTGTTTGGGCTGAAGAACACAATAAAGAACACAATAAAGAAAACTCTTTGAATGAGAAGGTGTGACGAAACTTTTGGTCTGTGTGTGTATACACCATGTGTGTTAAAGATAGATACTGTAGAAGATGTACAAGAATATTAAGTCTGGGTTAAAATTAAAACTCTCAATAATTACATTTATTTATAATAATAATAATAATAATAATAATAATAATAATAATAATAATAATAATAATAATAGAAAATAATGGACCCCTACAAGGTCTGAGTTGGTTAATGCTTTTATTCTAACAAACTGGACTGGGCTAGTCCTTGCATACACAGTTGGCTTAAGTTTTGATCTGTGTTTATCACGTTGAACATTATGGTGTCAATTAGAGTGGTGGCTAGTGGTCGTAAACAATGGTGATTTGACTGGTTAATGGATGGATAAACTACTGGAAGAATTATGTGTTTAATATGTGTGTCAGCAGTGGTGGGGCTACAACTAAGCTCAATCCATCACCGTGCTTACCGAGGCTTCAATAATTGGGCTGGAATAAATGGGCCATGTTTTTCAAACAAGAAAAATGAGCAATCCTAGCCAAAGCAGGGAAATAGAAATCCAATACTCAGATACAAACTTGAAGAATGGCTTCCTTCTCTGTGCATTGCACCCTGGGCAATGACAGTAGCACATGACACCGTTTTGTTTCACACGACATGTTCGAAAACCCCGGTGGACTCCTTGCATCAAATTTGAATTGTAATTATTTAGCCTAAATAAAACATGCTAATGGTTTAATCAATGGAAATAAATTGTACAGCACTGGTTTATTGTGTTTGTCTCAGATAACAATTAGGCTTGTAACGATTAGACTTTACTGGTTTAGATGAATGTTGGATTACGCTGGAGCTGGTGATTTATGTGTGTTTGATACCTCGTGCTCTGCATCGCTCTGCATTCCACATTAGCAGCCAACACCGGCACTGACAACTTTAGTGAGGGCTTTTCCCTTGTGTTTGATGCAAAGCTGCTGTTTGGAGGAGGCAGTGATAAAAAAGCTCTACTGCAGTTACAGATACACAGGACTGGCGAGAAAGGAGGAGGAGTGTAACAGGGCGGTCCTGCAGCACAAAACTGGAGCAATGAGATGAGTGTGGAAAAGTGAGACCCTGCAGATGATAAAGTAAGCCAGCTGGAGACACCACGGCATTATACTGTATACAGGGAAAGTGTGCTGTGTTAGTAAATCCATTCTCCTCCCTCTTTTGTTTACTTTTTGCCACTATTCCTCCCCCAAGTAGGCATTAGTTTTATTCATGTATAGTACTTGACAAACCCTTTCCTTTGTATCATCTTTCTAAATAAGATCTTGCTCCTCTCCTAACACACTACTGTCTGCAGTCTGAGTGGCAGCCAGACTCCGGTTGATGAGAGCTGAGGTGGAGTCTCTCCACAGGAGTGTGTGCCGCAGTCATTTCAGGTACATCCAGAACTCTGCGGCAGAATCCACTGCATGTGGAAGATGCTGCCACACCCCTCTGCATCCTTACTTATCCTTTGTATGATTCATAAATGCATTTTCTGTGCCATGGCTCATGACTCATTTATTCAGATATAAACGCTGTCCGAGATACATATTAATGAGTCAGTCCATAATTTTAGTTTTTTGACCATTTATATCGGCTGTTAAATCTAATTAATTTCAGCTGTCTGCCTTGTCTGTATATCAAAGATTCATGCGTACCACAGTGACCTTGCTTGCCATGCTGAGAAAAGAAGTGCAAAATTCTTTGGCCTTGTTTTTGAGATGTAGTTGGGATGGAAATGTATTTTATAACAGACAAAAAATATATAATTATAAAATGGTTTAAAACAGTTTAAAAGGATTTTCTGCTGTCTAGGACAGGGTTACTCAAAAATGTCAGTAGGCTATAGCATAAGTAGTAATAATGATAATAATCGTAATAGTTATCTGTCTGTCTGTCTGTCTGTCTGTTCATTTATTCATTACTTATCTTGAAATGAGACATTTTTGATGTTTGAGGTTTTCCTTTAAATTTCCATCATTTTACTCAAGCAAGCTAATAGCCACCAGTTTAGCATTTTTAGCATTGTGCATAATGATTTAGCATTTGTAGCGATGATTGCACACTGCATATGTCAGATTTTGTCATTTGCAATTTGTTCAGCTCTCAAGCAATGTCACATGAGCACTGTAGGTTGTACACACTCTATAATCAGGTGCTACTCTGCAATTCATTTACAGTTCACATTGATTTAATTGATATGTTAAAAGATAAATGATTGAGTTTAGATATTTTTTAGCAGTAATATTTGCATGTATAATAACGTACCAATTATTTACAAAAGCTACACACTTTGGGTCGAGACTGGTATCATTACCATTTATCTACATATTTAAAAGCGTTCATTGCCAATTCCATGGATTTTGAGCAGCTGTCCAGTAGACAGCTACAGACCTCTCAGCCTGACACATAATATAGACGGTGGGATTTTTTTTTTCCTTCTTCTTCTTCTTACGTTTCTTTGTGTCCATTTTTTGCATTTGTTTTGCTGCATTTCAATTTTGCTATCCTATGAAACAAAGCAGAATTTATGGATTATGTCAAAATTTCCCTTTGTGTCATTCCACTGGGCAGACCGTCTGCAACAGATTAATACTAGGGATTGTGCAGTGATCTGTGCGTGTTTAATTTCCCTGAAGATATGCTTCCCCTCTGAGACAGACCTACGCAGACAGAATTATTCATGAAGTCCATTTAATTGAATATCTGCTGATCCTGTTTGCAAGTGATATATTTTTTTTATGGTTCATGAAAATTCACGCGACGTGCCATGCTGATGTGTTAATTACAAAACTCTTCATTAAATTTTTTACTATAATTTTTTTTTTTTTTGCTCTTTAATTGCCGTAGGCAGAACGAGCTTGAAAAGCAGTCTTAAATTAAGTTCAGTGAGGCTTGTGCTGCGGCGCATACCAAGTGTGGCATTAGGGATGGATGATTGTAGTGGATATGTCCTCACATGGCTTTATAGGTATTATTAAGTCCATGAAGCAATCACAGTTTCAAAGTTCATTGTCATGCCTGTTAGAAATTCATCTCGGCCAAATCTCATTTCCATATCTTGGAAATATTTTAGTTGGAAGATGAGGTGAGCAGAAATAAATAAATAAAATGAGAAAAAAGAGAAAGGCAGCTAAGCCCTGTAGCATGTGAATAAGAAATGAATGAATGGTCATTTGCGTTAAATTAATGCAGAAGCACATTTAGCCGGCTCGAAAAATATTTCTCTGTAATGTTAGTGGAGTCAAAAGCAGCTCATGGAAAAGCTTCTGAATATGCAGGGCTGCAGCTCTGATGCATATAAAAGTTGTCGTACCTAAAAATATGTTAGTTATAAAGACATTTTTATTCTCTTTTGTGTATTTAGCTATACCAGAACAATGAATATTACTGCCTGATTCTTGTTTCTGATTTATTTTTCTTTCCAATTATAAAATACTTAACCACAGCAATCTCAGCATAAACCTGTTCACCAAACAAAGAAAAAAGGTTCCTCGTTATCCGGGCATCTGTTTCCCCATCACATTACAGCTGTGGCATTGTGCCATGGTCAGAGTCTACTGCCCGCTAATGTTTTCTTGAGTACACATTGGCATGTTTTATTCCTCAGGAGTTTTGCAGTCTAGCAGTCTGATTTTAGCTCTGTGCTTCCCCTTCACCTGAGAGGCAAGAACTGTGTACTAATGTTACCGTCGGATGATGGAGGAGAAGGACATGGTTCACAGCTGAGCTCTCTTTTGATAAAGATAAAAGTAATTGGAGAGGCATGAAGGAGGGTGCGATGAAATGTGCTGAAAAGGACATGGTCCTTTGCTGTTGCGGTTGCCCTTGTCTCCATTGATGTCTTTCTGGCTTGCAGTGCAACTCCGTCAGAGCAGTCAGACAGAGTTTAATCATAAAAACAATTGAATGCATACAAATGAGCTTGCATGAGACGAAGGATTCTGTTTGAGGTATAAACTTCGAAAAAAGAAAAAAAAAACCCTTAAGATCTTTTCATAGGTTTCTTGTGCTCTCTTTACCCTGTGGAAATTTAGTTTAGAGGATCTCAAGGATCCTTGGTTGTCCCTTTAGGAGAAGTCTTGAAAATCTCCAATATAGTGGTTTCTTCAATTTAGGACACTTTTAGGAGGCTAAGAACCCTTAAATATCCAATGAACACTTGAAGACATTTTATTGTGTAGACCTGTCTGATTACATTGTGTGGACTACAGGTATGTACAGTAACGTCAACAGTTCCAAATGTGGATGATTTAGATTGTTCTGAACACAAACATTTTATTATTCTTTTATTATCACTTTGAACCTTTTTTTTATTGGTATTTGACCAACCTGGACTGTGAATCTTATCATGAACAATCTAGTATGATACCCTGTAGTTCAAGAAGTTGTTGGTTTTAGTCTTTCAGTCGAGGGGTCGCCACAGTGGACCACTCAATCTGCACAACAACTTGGTACAGGTTTTACACCGGATTCCCTTCCTGATGCAACCCTTCCATTTTATCCAGGCTTGGGACCGGCACTGCATCCAGCGGCTGGGATTTGAACCCAGGCATGGCAGGCGACAGACCTACAACTGAGCCATCAACACCCAGTGTCAGGATAAAATCCTATGTTAATTATATCTTTGCCCCATTAGGCTACAACTACTGTAGCTGGTATGGAGTTGTTAAACCAAAGGTAATAAAATAATTTTACATTTGGTGCCATTCAAGTCATTCCATCTGCAGTATGTACCATGATTAGAAATAACAGTACAGCCTATACAGTAAGTGAAACAATTTATTCCTCTCAGATATTTTAGTTAAGGATGTATTACGACTGGTGATCACTGCTTTAGAGGTATGTGCAGCTCTTCAGTACTACAGAGTTTCACATTCTGTCATAAAAATGGCTGTAAATGAAAAAATAAATACTCTTTCCTTATTTTAAAGCATTGTGCTATAAATGCCTGGGCAGTTGGAACAATGCACTCACTGGCTTAGGGTAAAATACTAAAAGCTGGGATTTTTAGTATTGGGATGTACGTATAATGGAATGTGTGATGGGAGTAAGAATAGTAAATGCTTTCTTTGTGTCAGTATCTGAAAATTAATAAATCATTGTTGAAAACATTAAAACATTTAATGTTTTATATAAAAATTAATATAAATATTTTTTAATTATATATAAATATAAATATAAAAAATAAATAAATATTTAAAAAATTAATATAAATATTAATTTTAGCAACTATTTACAAATAGTGTAAATACACTATTTAAAATTTAGATTTATTTTATTTTATTTTGAAGTTGTATTTTAGTTCAAATGAATTCAGTGCTCGAGGTGGATGAAGTGGTAGTTCCATGGTTAATATACTCTTATTTTCGTCTCCATTTTTGCCTGAATCGTTTATAACACATCTCTAAGACGGAGCAACGGCAGCTTCAGAGAATTTGTGGTGAAGTAAATCTGTGGTGGAGGCATCAGGGTTTTCACTTTGAATCATATGATGCAGTGGAAAGCTGACAGTGATTAGTCAGCTCTGTGGCAGGACTTTTCAAAGCTCTTGTGCTGTGTGGTCAAGGAGACAGAGACAGCTGGAGACAGACCGCATTTTAAGAAAAGAGCAGGAGACAGTGGTCTAATACTGTAGATCAACATAGTCCATTATAGGAATGCAGCAAAGCCCAAAGAATCTGGGATGAACAAGTCAAACCAGGAAGAATAGCAGAACAAAGTAATGAGAGTAAAACTACCTTAGTGTCTCTATATGATCCCTGTTACACTAATCCCAGTGTTTCACTAGTGCTTGGACACAATCAAGGTAATCTCAGTGCACCGGAGCCACGATCAGACTGCCTGCTTCATGTCTGAAACGCTGGCCTCCCAGGAACTCCTTTAAAGGGACAAACATGGGGAAATAGCATGGAGCCAGGTCATGTTTACAGTTCATCAGTAGTTCCAGTCTCTTATGTTTACAGGAACAACTACAGTGGGCTCTGAGCTGCCTCGGCTGGGATCGTCACTGATAAACACATAGCCTTCTTTAAAACATTTGCACCAGTCAAATGTTTTACTGCAGCTAAGAGTCTCATCACCATACTGTACTTAAAGCCTTTCGCAAAAATCAGTTTTATGCCTTCATTCAACTTAAATTTAATCAAGTCCTGGTCTGAACAGAGTTTGAAGTTAAATAATGGAATCAATTATTTGTAGGGGATAAAATTCATCTTGTGCTCTTAATAATCATGTATCTGTGAATGTTCTGGTTAACTTGACAATCTCATTCTGTGATCATAAAAGAACATATGTGGACATTAATGTCCAAAAATCATCCAAAAATTCACATGGTATTAATTTGGTATGTTTTAGATTATTTACTAAGATTTATTTGTAGACTTGTTTCAAAACTTTCAAACTATTCTTGTAAAAAAAAAAAAATCTTCGTAATAATGCTTTTAAACCTATCCTGGGCAATAAGAAGATAAAATAAGGTGCAGTTTATCATTTTAAACTTGCAAGCAAACCTGTGTATTACGATATATACTATGTACTATAGAAATGCCTTCAAGAAATGTGATGTGATATTTTGCAGAATTTTATGCTTTGGGAAGTTCTGTTTTTTTTCACTGATGTAACCATGTAAAATCATTTCTAGGACTTCAGAAGACATCCAGTACTTTAACAGGATTATATATAAATAAAGACACAAACTTTTCAAATCTTGTGATGCCTGAAGCTGTTTCCGTTTCTTTCTTATTGCTATTTTTTATGATCTCAACAAACCCTCCTTCCTTCCTTCCTTCCTTCCTTCTCTATCTGGTATATCTGCATAATTTCACTTAACATTGTGTTTATCTGTTTTTTATTATTAAAGTCTGAGAAAAAGTGAGTCAGAGAGATAGAGAGAGAGAGAGAGATGAAGAGAAATGATGCTGAATAGTTGCAGCTCCAGCCTTTGCTTCAATGCTGCGGTCTACTACAAATGTGTAACATTTCTGTTTCCCCAGAGGAATGCTAGACAGGCCAGAATTAATCTTTGTGTGGAAGAAAAAACATAATTAAAAAGAGTAGCTTGGCTGAGGCAATCAGAGAGAAGCTTGTGTTCATATATACCACAACTGCTGAGCTGGAGAAGAATATGGTCGTCCTATAGAGGAAAGACAATTGATCTTCCTTCTGCACAAATGCTTTTCTCATAAATTGTTTAGAAGCTGTGTGATGGAGATGGGTGGATTGATGGTGGGTGAACTGCATTTCAAAATGGAATCCAATACATGGGAAGCGTTGACCCTTCCCTTTCAGATCCGGGCTTCACACTCAAATACTGTATCAAATACTTCTCGCAGGGTGCAATAAACCTTACAGCATTATTATTTTCCCCCCATCCCCCATCCTGGGCTGCGGAGACTGTGGCAGACATATGGCTACGGTGAGACAGCTGCATCTGGGTTCAAAGAACTCCAATTCTTGGCCCTGTCCATTGGTGCCCGGCATTGATTGACACTGTGTCCATGTCCTTGGAGATTAATTACACAGTCAGGGCAGGTTGTAAGTGTATTTCACAGGAAGCAGGGGCAGCCCATATCCAATAATGACCTGGCAGGTCATCACACTGCTGATGAGTAAGGGGTATTGTTGAAGTATGACTTGGGTAATCTGGAAGATCAACCCAAACTCACTACACATCTACACACACCTACACCTACTGTACATCTACGCACTTACTCACAGACCTCTGTGACGATGCAGAGGAGCCCCACTTCGCTTTGATGGTCTGTCACGTTCCATCATATGACATATGTGACTCAGATTAAGTCTTGCTAGAGGCACATGTGAAATGTGAGGAAAATTCCATATATCACCCTTTATCCAGTGAGCTTGTCTATGTGTTAATGTTTTATGCTGTCTTTTTATTTTGCAGCAATAGTGTTGATAAAATCATTGGTTGGCCAAGTATATTTCCAAATCACATCACCACCAGTAGCATTGTCTTTACATCCTATACATCAAAGTGTGTATATTACCATTTCTTATCCACTGGGATGGAATCATCAATCTTACATGTACTTTTTATGTACAGTAGTTATTTCCTAGAAAGGTAATGGATTGGTATGGATTAACGCTTTACTCAAATGGTTTATTATTATATAACGGTTATTTTATAAGGATATAATTTTTTAAAAGATGCACTATATCCACATTTCCAGGTAAACACTAAATTACACAATATATACATATTAAATGTATAAAGGCTAAGTATATGATCTTAGGAGAAAGGTTTGGTTTAGAAGCATTTTTGTGAGACTGTGTTGCAGTCAACCTAGCAGAGCTGCTTCTCAAGCACAGACCTGAGTGAGAATATGTTAGATCAAAAACCTGAGAGCCCCATCTGGGAGGTGCGATTCAATCTGTTAGCTGGTGATCCTCTCAAGAACCAAGCAATTTACACTATGCTGCTGTGCATAAATTAAAAGAGAGAAAGACAAAGACGTGCAGTCCTCTTCTTCAAGAGCGGCATAAAAACAAGCATCATATTTGGATTTTTTTTTTTTTTCAAATAGCAAACCTTTTTTAGGTGAACCTTCACTTGCAGTTGGTGACAAGAAATAGATATCATAAGCCCGGTCTGTTGTGTGCTGTTGTACTGCTTCCCTTCTGTCTGTGTCTGGTGTTGATTATACTGCAACCTCTCTGAGTGTCAGTGCTGTGCTGGTGGATAATTAAATCTCCCTGGTGTGCACCACTTCCCCTCCACCCCCCTTGTTCTGCTGGCTAGGCCGTAATCCTGTCGGACAGGGAGCACCTTTGTTGCTGATTAAGGTTTGTCGACCAGCGATTTTTATTGGCTACCCAATGGTGCGTAGCATATACATTTATCAAGAACAATTGGCTAGCAAGCGAAGGGTGTCCACCCCGCCTGCTAACTGGAATAACAGTGAGAGAGAGAGAGAGAGAGATCAGAATGAGGTGGGAATACGACTGGCACATGTAGGCAAAATATTATAGATGATATCAAAGGAAGTAATTGAATTAAATGCATTTTGTCAGGCTCTGGAGCTCAAGCGATCTAACTGGGGGCTGTCTGCTTGACATTAGTTTCAGTGTAATGTCTTAATAACACGGTTCTGTGTAACTAGATCTTTCAATTATACAATGTTGTGTTCACATCTACAAGCATATCTATCCAGATTGGATTTCACTGCTAGGTAGTTGCAGAGCTCTTCATCTTTATACTTTAACAGTACTGTGCCTACGCAGCGCAGATGGTGGCAAACTACGCTACACAAGTACTGTATATACACCCAGACCTACTGTATGTAAAAGATTATTTTATAGGGAGTGAATAAACCATAAATTCATTTTTTTTTATCTGTAAAAGAACTCTCCAAAACATGACATTACATTCTCATTTAACCCCCTAATAATATCTTTATTATTCTTATTATTATTATTATTTTAGGAAAGGTAACTGGTCTATTAGCATTTTTACTGTTGGTTACAAAGTCCCAGGCCTGAGGGAATTGTATTCATTCCAGCTCATCACTGAAAGAGGATTTTATGTGGGTACAGTAATGAGGAATAAAGAAGCAACAATCCATCTGATATTAAATGTATATTTCATTGTTTATCTTCACATGCAGAAAACTTACCAGAATAAACACTGGAGAGAGAGACTTTACTATGGTGCCTGTTTAAAAATGGAGATAAGACTTTGGCTCAATTTCATATGAAACACTTCTCTTTTAATGAATGTAACATCCTTTTAGAGGAAGTCTGGACAATGTGATGGAGAAAAGACGTCACAAAGTCTGTAGAGTCCTGAGTTTATTTCATACTGAGAATAAACACACGACATTCTCTGTTTAGCAGCAGCTAAATTTTACCATGTGAGTGAGAGGTGTGGAATAGGGCTCATAGCGTGAATAAACTATACACAGACTCTTTTTTTTTTTTTTTTACATTTTGCGTTGTGGATATAAAAAAAAAAGCATTCAGCTTTTTCTTCCATCTGCATGTTTCCTTTGAAGCTTTCTGATGAAGCAGAATTAAGCCTCACCTCCTTCTGTGCATGTGCCTTCTTTTTTGACAAGACAAGGAGGTTTATTTTACCTGTAAGGTTTCATAATTTTTATGCTATGTATGATTATGGCATTTTTGTCTTCCTGAAGACACAAGAGCCACCTGCTTTTAATTTTGTAAAATAAATTTAAATTAAATGATAAATGTAGGTGGGTTGAGTTGTTCAATCTGGTGCCTGTCTACAAGGAGGAAAATCAGTCGTCCTCATACAGTAGCATTTAGATAAAGGAATATCTAAGTAAAGTAATGAATATTAATATTGATACTGCATCAGCAAAAGTTGAAAAGTAGAGATTTATTAGTATTCCTACTATCTTCTCTTATATTATAGCAAATTTGTTCTGGATGGAAATCTGCCAGTATATTACTTTTTTATTTTTTATGAATTTTAAACATGGATTAATATGAAAATATGGTGGCTTCATGAAGTAAAATATGCAATAAATTTCAGTTTGTCTACAATATAAATAGAATAAAATAATTATTAATAGTAACTGCGTATATTATATAATTTTTTATAGTTTATTTTAAGGAAGTTACATACAAGCTGGGTTAACATTTTTCCTTGTATGAAATTATGACATTTTTCTTTTTATTTCAGACATGGTTTCAAAACTAAAGAGTTTTAAGTAGAATAGAACCAGACCTAACACCACTCTATTTTCTTTCTTTGGGATCATCTGACATTGGGCCAGACATTTCATTGCACTAAAGGAGGAAATTGTCTGTGTGTAACAATTTCATTTCTTATACATTTAATAAATGTTTCATTTCAAATCTTCTTGTATTCAGAGTATACACAAGTGCCTCACTAGTCGGAAGCCATCATTTTCAACATTTTCTGTAATTTATACTTTTAAATACATTTTCCCTATGGATCCAGACTTTTGGGTCACCTGTATATCCACTGTATGTTGTACTGCAGTGTTTTAGGTGAGAAATGACCTTCAATGTTGACCTTCATGGTTATGAAAAAAGCAATTCCCAGTCTCTTATTTCAGCTTGTTACAGCTAGTCAATATTATAATAATAAAAAGAATTACAATGTAGCTGTCTCTACTTTAGATTTATGACCATCCAAAATCTGGGGTTTTGATGGACAGTATTGAGCACTGACTACAAAATGGCCTTTTAGTAGGAAAAATAAGAAAACTGTAAAAAAAAAAAAAAAAACAGTTTATAAGTTCATATACAGTATATTGTTAGATCTTTGTTAGCCCTCAAGGGAAGATAATGTTCTGGAATATTTTAGCAATTAATTACTTTTATATATATATATATATATATATATATTTCCCAATCATTTTAATATATAATAGAAAGTATGCCATAAACTATAGCCATCTTATTGTAAGAAAAAATTATTTTGTGCTATAGGTTTGAATAGTCCACACATTTATATAAGGGTGTGGTTGGAGAAAGATATAAATACTTTGAGCACTGCAGATTCGAAACAGAGATTCCTGAGATTCACATGCTCCTAGTAAGGTATGAAATCCAATTTTAAATTGAGTTCCTTTAATTTATAAATACTTTACTACTATAGTCATATAGTTTTTTTCTTCTGGTGTTCCTTGCACCTGGAAAATGTAATAAGCTGAAGAATACATTTTAAAATTCTGGTGCTTGTGATTGTGTATATATTTTAATATCACTTTTGGTGTTATTAATTTCAGTGATTTGTGAATGTCATGAACACAATTTGGTCTCTCAGTATAAATGCAGAAAAGTATGGTATCACGATTGCTTTATACAGTAAATGTAGAACGGATATTGCCGCAATTTTACCACACACAGACACAGAAAGAGGGAGGGAACCGAGAGAGAGAGAGAGAGAGAGAGAAAAAGGGGGGTGGGTGGGTAAGGGGGGGGGCAGGGAAGGGAAGGAGGTAGAGAGAGGGAGGGGAAAAGAGACATGTTCAGCTATTTAGGTATTTTCACATTCAGCAGGGAAGGTTTTTTATTAAAGCTTTTTTTCTTTTGGATTGCATACACAATCACAATGTGCTCAGTTCAGTGACATCTCAGTTTAGAGTTGTGTGGGCTTTCAGGACAGTTTATCAGTAAAGTCTTTTTGTATCTCACTGATTCAACATGAATGCAGTCTTGGAATGTTGGTCATAGGACAGAACGGGGAGGAGAGGAAAAGGCTGAGTGTTGCATTGCACTGTCCGGCCGACCAGGCACATTGCACTTCTTCCCTGTAGCACTGTTTATGAGTTAATTATTGAGCTTTGGAAACATGAAACATCTCTTCTCAGTTGAAGATTGATGTAAGAGTTACCAGATTCCTCTTCAGGCTTGCATTGCAGGGTCGTTATGGCAGATGCTGCAGTGAGCGAGTCCCCAGATCATCCTTGATGCTCAGTCCCCACACTGCGGTCAACTTTTATGTTAACTTAATGTTTCTATTTTCTCCTGACCTTCAGGAAAATCAAATATCTGTATACACTACATTGCAATATTTCTTATGCAACAAATAAAGACAGGAACAGAAAAAGGGGAACAGACCAACTCCCAAGCAAAAGCAGCCGAGACTCTGCAATTCCTCGACAACATCTTAATGCTCTCTAATATGCTTTCTTAAACATGCAGCTCTTTACTTGACCTTAGAATTCAACCAGTATAAAATGTCCTGATAACTGGAAAATACTGAGTGTGAAATTTCAGATAGACTCAATCAAAATATTTCTCAGGTCACAGCTATGAAGCGCATTCGGAATAGATGGAAACAAATATTATTTAAATATATGAAATCCCTAACGTTATCGACAAGGAGGAGATTTCAATCAAAAGAGTTTTCATACCTCATACTGACACTTAATGCAGCACATTTCTTTCTAAGTGCCTGAGATAGACGCATGCCAGGTCTCAGAGAGATGCAGAGAAAGCCTCAGGGCTCCAGACGGCTGTGGTGTGTATTTATTTCACTTATTCGCTTTGATTTATTATTATTATTTTTTTTTATCATTGTTATTATTTTCCTGGGGTACACGGACAGCTTAAAGGTGGAAAAATGTAGCACCAGAGGAAATTCTCCATCATTGTCCATAGTTTGATTTTCCGTTATATAATATATAATTTGTTATAAAATATCTGTGCTATCATAATTTTTTTTGTGATCACTTATTATGGCGAATAAAGAGATTACTGTGTAGAAAAAAAAGACCAGCACTTGTGTTTATTTTCGGTCATTTTTCGGTTTCGGGTTAAAAGAGAAAAATGCTGAATATTCTTATTTTTTCTTTTTCTTTTTTCTTTTCATTTAAATCACAACGAATAGAGTTCAAGCAATTCTGGGCGGTGTTTAGCAATCCGAGCAAGGAATCCGCTTTTATAATGTCTATAATAATATCTATTAATAGAGATTTATATAAATGTTTGTATACATATGCATCTTATATACAGGTATGGCACTTAATTACACGAAATAAATAAAAAATAATAAGAATAAAAAAACACTTGACAAATGAAAGCCGTGGGCGCTTTGGTGGGTTTAAAATTAACTTAAGCGTTTGCAGCAAATCCACTAAAGCTCTGGAATGGTTACATACATTAAGGTCAGCGGTGCAACACAGGCAACAAAAATAACAGAAAATATTTATCATCTATTATATGACGCTTTCTTTCTTTAAAAAAAAAAAAGAAATTGAATCTAATTCGTCCCACAGACTTTTCGATCTCATTTTATATGCTGAACGAGGAGTCAGCTGCTGTGCGTTGTATAGCTAAAATGTAATCATGAGAGGGGAAAGCCGGTGGAAAATCGCTTAAAAACACCGCTAACGGCACAATGAGGGATGTGCGTGGCCTGGGTGTTCGCTTTACTTAGTGCAAAACGCATTTACTCTCTTCAGGTACAACTCAGAGCCCAGGTGAGAGTAAATGCGCGGTGTACTTTGTCCTTGTGCTCCAGGCGACACGGAGAAAAGTCGCATCAGCGCAAACGTGTCAGCCGTCCTCCACGCCGTCCTTAAAGGACTTGAAAACAGGAAGAAGAAGAAGAAGAAGAAGAAGAAAAAAAAAAGACGTTAACCATTCCTTTGACTGGTGACACGTTATAGCGGCGAGCAGAGTCGCCCACCTCGTCCATGTGTGTTGGATAATCGGATAGCTGTACAGAAGAACTACACGTAGGCAGAGTCACTGGACTGAGTGCGGCCGAAATTCGGTACACTCAGGCGAGGCAAGTCCTTGTTTCTGATCTCGTAGATGGACTTTCTTCGGGCCTGCACTCCCCTTACGGCCGTCTTGATTTTCCTCCAGCCCAGATGATTGAGCTCGGCCAGATTGAGAATCACGCAGAAGCCGCTGACAGCAAACATGAACACGAGGAAGACGGTTTTCTCTGTGGGCCTGGACACGTAGCACTCGACCTCCTTAATGCACGGGTACCGGTCGCACTCGTACACGGGTGGCACATTGAATCCGTAAAGGAAGTACTGGCCCACTAGGAAGCCGATTTCTAGGGCGTTTCTAAAAACCACCTGGATGATGTAAAACCTGGAGATGCCCTCCTGGCGCCTCATTTTGGACTTTCCAGGCCGCAAACTTGCATTGGGCATTTCTTTCACCTCCAAGCAGTCAGGTTCGGCCTCTTTAGTGGAGTTCTCGGCGTTCTGCAGAACTCCGTTCCCGATCGTGTTCTTGATCTTTTTGCTGTCCTCCCGCTTCAGCGAGTCCTGCTCCTTATCCACTGTGAGATACACGGTGGAGTAGCGGCGGTCCTTCTGTTTTGCAGACTGATGGACGGAATAAGTGATGAAGCAAAGGCTCGGGGTGCAGACCATGATGATTTGAAACACCCAGTATCGTATATGAGAGATTGGGAAGGCCTTGTCGTAGCATGCTTGGTTACAGCCCGGCTGTAAAGCGTTACAGACAAACATTGTTTGCTCATCGTCGTAAACAGTCTCTCCAACTATGGCTACGATTAGAATCCGGAAGATCACCACCACTGTTAGTAGGATCCTAAGAGCATACAAGCAAATAAAGAAATAGAAAATATATTTAAGCGTCTGGCCTTTTATAGTTCATTTAATATGAGTGATACTATTTACTAAATCAAAGTGAAAAAGCAGACAGAGCTGCAGGAGGGCTGGGAGCTGTCCAGTGCTGAAACACAAGCGCTCTGCCTGCTGTGCGCCTAAAATTCAAGGCTCTGGTGGCAAAGATGCATTTATTCTTTTAATTCAACAAAAATACCGTCTGGAGTAGATTGGAATTCACGAAAATGTTATAAAGAGCAAGATTTCTATTCACATTTTTTATTTAAAAATAATTCAAATGGGTTGTACTGCCCTTATTTGCGCACGCCCATTAAATGCCAGTAAGTGTTTTAAGCCTATTATACCAGCTCCAAAATGCAATGATAGTCTCACCGACAAATGTAAACGACTTTTTTTTGTCTTACCTTCCTATCATAGTAGAGTGCTGCTGGACAGCAGCCTCTAGGAGCCTCTCGAGTATGGTCCATTCCCCCATTTCTGTTCATTCGGAGATGAGAGCGCACAGCACTTCGCACTCAATCCACGGGAAAAAATAAATATCACTAGACTATTTCCTTTTCTACTGTCCACTGGGCCCGATTTTATCTTCTGAAAACATCGATCACGGTCCTTCCCAGCACAGTGGCCAGTTGCTATGCCAGGGGGATCACCGGGCGATCCTACTTTTGCTTGTCTTCCAGTCCGAAGTGCTGATTAATATATGAGCCCTCCTATTTTCGATCCTCAGATCAACTTGATAGGTCGCACGGTGTGTGACTGGTGGGAGGTTGGATTTAATGCCTCACCACTGCTAATCTCCGTTAAGTAGTTCTTCCTGCGTCACGGGGCACAAAAGGTCTGCGAAAAGCTGTCCAAATACAAAACAATTCTCGTGTGCAATAATTCTGTAGAGGATGAAGCGCAGGAATGGTGACGCGCGCTGAGCTCTGCAGAAGCCCTGGTGGAAAAGCAGTTTTGCACAGTAGTGCTGAAACTAAATAGACTCAAGGATGCAGAGGGGGTGGCCAGTCAACTGAGCACAGGATGTGTCATACTTGTTGCTGTCACGGCCACGAGCGCCTTCCTTGAGGAATTCCCCGTCCTCTTGGATTGCACTTCTCTAAGCTGTTATTTTTGTTTTCACTGCGACCATTTCTAATGCTTTTTAAGCAGCTACCGCGAGCGGCTCAACGTGAGGAGCACTAAGACTCTAATCGCTTTATCGCTGTGCTGTGGATAAAAATAGGGACGTCATCTCCGGCTCCGCCCTTTGTTTCACCCTCAAACCCAGCACGATCACACCCAAATGGATTTCCAGCGGACTATTCTAAAGCGCAGATAAACGTATGGGAAAATCCTTTAATGATCGGTGTGAAGGCTTGCTGGGTCAGATGTGCACATGCATTTTATACCTTACTGGAAGGGGGGGGGGGGGGGGGTTGGAGATTAGGCTATCAAACTGCACACGCCGTTTCCGCAGGAGTAGTGTCCTCCAAAGTACATATTTGGGTTGTTTTAATATGCTCTTTTTACCTATAAAAATGCCTGCAGTATACACCTCAAGCTAATTATAGTACTTTTGTGAACCTCACGCGTTTTCATAGGAAAGGAACAAAAGGTCTGAGTTTAAAGGTACCACCCCAAATGGCTAGAGAAGGCACACTTAAAGACCACCCCCCCCCCCCCCCAGACTGGAGAATTTTGCAGAAAAAAAACAAGGTCGATCTGATGTTCTTTAGAGAAATCTTGTATGGTATTAATCTGTGATTTCGTTTTAGGATTAAAAAATAATAAAACTCAGAAAATAATCAAATAGAAAGTACTTCTGTGCGAATTTGATATTCAGTGTGAATGAAGGCAACTGTTTACTGGATTTCTTTATTGGCTTTCAAAAAAAAAAATTAAATCTTTTAATAGATGACTTATGCCTGGTATGTTGTTATAACCGTCCAGTAATTTCTCCACAAGGTAGTTTTTTCTCTTCATTTTTAATACATGAAGAAATACACTTGATAGATATAATCATGTGCCCCTTGTTGGAGTAGCCTAAAGTGCCACAGGCTACTCCAAATCCCTGTGGATTTCATTTCAAACAAATAATAAATCCAGATAATTATTTAATAGCTAAATCCAATACAACATAAAATGGCACTTGCATCTATAAATAATGCATACCCGAGTAATTGTGAAGGTGGCTAGCAGTGGAGACGGTCAATGCAGTGATTTTTAAAAGCACTTTTAGTGGACAGCGGAGGGTCCAGTATAATCATAGTCTTGTTTACTGTACAACATCTGAAATTGAAGGCAAGATGGTGCTTCCAATCCAAACAGACCAATTCCTTTTCCACAACAGTTATCTCATATAATAACAACTACTTTCATTTTCACTATGCTGGTGTGTGAGGGCTGTGCTATCTTTTAGAAAGCAGTCAGAGATAACAGGATACATGGTGGTGCCACCAAAAAGGACACTGCTGGAATACAAATTCCTATGAATGTCAATATCACATTTCATTATGCTGTTGTATGTTGCTTCATGAATTCTTGCAGACTCTATATCTGTGTAAAATATATGGTATTTGTAAGCAAAAGAGCCAAATCAGTGCTGCATGACCAGTGAGTTTTATGCACACATGTTTGGTAGTTTCTCAGGTGCTACACAAAGCTTATGAAGATGTGTAATCCTAGATCTTTCACATATCATACCAGTTGGTAATGATGCCATGCTCAGTGGAGTATTTTAGAGTCAGGATGCTCCTCTTACTCTCAGTCTCAAATCCACATTGGAATATTTTTTTCCCTTACTGACCATGATACCATTAGAAGGCAACATAAGTGATTTAGTTAATGCTTATTCATATAACCTGAAGCTGTCAGTTAGCATAACAATGAAATCTACACAGAAAAGTAAACAAATCAATCAAACAAATCACTCGCTCATCATCTGTACTGCTCTATCCTGTATAGAATAAAATGTTACATTTGATGATAAAAAAAATTAACCTGTCTTCTTTGCTGGGTGCTGCTTTGTTCTTAACAAGCACAGTGGAAAGTTCCAGAAAATGCTAGAAGCAAGGCACCAATTCCCTCTCCGGTCTGCTACAATTACACACTATAAACCTGACCAGCTTTACTCAGCTGAGCTGTAAATATTACCCAGCATTTTTGTTTTACATGTGAGATACAGATTTTATATGGATCAGCTATGAACAAGTCTTGCAAATGCGAAGAAGAATCGTGAAGGAAATGTTTATCTGATGACATGGGACGACTGACTATAGATGGTGGTCTCAGGTGGGGAAATTATGTGAAGAAGTAGGAATCTTTCTTTTTATGCAAGTAAGTAGGTTGTCATTGTGGGTGACCTTAATTGGGCGAAGCTCATCATTAGATGGTGTGTGACACACTGAATGGGACGGGGATGGATCAGGGCACCTGTGTCCCTTTTATGGCAAGTTGTGTTAACATGTGTACATGTGTAGTTCAAAACAACAGAAGGGGCTCAGCCTATGGCCTCGCCGTATCCATAATACACTTTTGTTGTGGCTTTTGATAAATTGTTGAGAGTTGTTTATCACATTATTTTAAACTATCCTGCTTAAAACTGTATGTCTATACTATAGTCATGCATGATTTTAAAAATATTTTATTTATTTATTTATTGGGTATAAATTAGTTCATACATGAAAAAAAAAATCCCTAGAATGAGGAATACTAATATCGTTGTATGAATAGATGAAGACAGAGCTAAACAACATGAGGTTCTTCCACAGATGTCATGAAAATGGATGTTCTTCAACGTTCTTAAGAGCATAAGAACAACAAACATATGCTCTCCCTTTTTTCTGGGGTTCAATGGTGTGCTCCTCTGGGGCAGCCCTTAAAAGAAAGACCATAAAAACATTAATAATCCAAAGGACCTTTGGGGAATCAGTGTTAAAATATTTGATTGTGTTTTGCTTTAACCTTTTGTTTCCCATTATTTTGTTTGGCTTTCTTCATATAAGTACAAATATTAAAGATATATATTATGGATAAATGCAGTGAATGTCCTTTAGACCATATTTATGTAGTGCCATCAATATGAAACATTGCTAGGGCATGCATGACTATCTTCTGGGCACAGCAGTTTGACTGTAAATATAATATGCAAGTGCACAGCTTCACTATGTTAGCTTTCATACGTACTGACCTATGGGTTTATTTCACGGCTCCTGAAGAAAATATGTCAAGACAGCATGTAATTTAAACACATACTACATACAGTATGTTTTTAATGTTATGGCTGATTGGTGTACATTATGTCAATACGTATTATTGCAGGGCACAGATTTATGCCACTCATATTCAACGGACCGTTTACTACACTGATACATTTAAATGTATTTGACACATTTAAAGTTGTAAGGGATTCTGGGGATACAATAAATAAGAGCATACTTCTGTTATTTAAACACATGTACACAGGGGGTAAGCCTCATTTGAAGTGAGTGTGTTGACTCATCTATGTACTTACACCACTGTCTAGCACAGCAGTCAGTCCTGAGATTCCCTGAGCCAGCAGTACAGGAGAGTCCACTCCCTGTCCGGTGTGTGTGTGAGAGCCAAATTAGAAAAGCGGTATGGGGTTAATTGGATGCTTGGCATTCCATATCCTCTCTGCACATCACCCCACATATCAGCTCAGCAAGACAGTCGGGCCTGTTTCCTCTCTCCATCTCACACTGAAATAGAATATTCTCGGACTGGGCCCAATCTCAGCCCAGGTCACACTGGCATCCTCTATGTCCCACTGTGCTCTCTCTGCCCTGCCTCTCGTCTGCATGCTTTGCTTTACAGTCAGGGAATCGAAAAAAAAAACCCCACAACAAACACAAACCTGAAACTAGATATCATTTGACTAAGTCTCACCAAGTTTCATTTTGCGGTTTCATACATATTACATTTCAAGTTTTTGAAGTTTTGTGAAGCAGCTATATTTATATTTCCTAGAAGGTTAGGCTTTAGTGTTCCACTTGGAAGAATTATTGTCACTGAGCACATCCGTCAGCAGTGAGAAAATCCGGTTAAACAGCACTTTGGAATGATCATGAAATATGCATGAAGCAAAATGAATAGTTTAATCTACAAATGTCAAGTAAGGGCCATATTTGTTGTTTCATATTCAGGGATTTGCTGGATAATTCAGAATGTGGATTTGGAAGCTAGAAACATGTAAATAAAATAAATAAATAAATAAAAAAACAGATGGTGGTCTGTGATGTGTCTGCCATAATAATGCATGAACTTTACTTCTGTAACTTTGTTCTCATGGATGTAACCACAGGACAGTTTATGTGATACATATTAAACCTTATTGAATATTCTATACATGCAAACACATTATTAGTACAATCTGTGGCGCATTCTGAAGAATACATAAATGGCTTATTTCAAAACTGGTGATGAAAATACTATTTAATGACTGTAGAGAGAGCAAACCTTGGAAAAATGTAATGGTAGGTCGATCAAGATCTAGTTTATTCTAAAGATTGTGTTTTTCCATTAATAAGTTCTTGTAAGAAAGTTGTAGAGATATACACTGTATACACTCTCACTCATAATCTATACCGCTTTATCCTGTATTCAACATCACTGGGGGCCTGGAGCCTATCCCAGGAGACTTAGGGCACGAGGTAGGATACACCCTGGAGGGGGTGCCAATCCATCAGAGGGCACACACACACACACACACATTAAGGGCAATTTGGAAACGCCAATTAGCCTAATCTGCAGGTCTTTGGTCTGTGGGAGAAAACTGGAGTACCCAGAGGAAACCCTCCAAGCACGGGGAGAACATTCAAACTCCATGCACATAGAGACGGGAATCAAACTTGGCCAGGAATCGAACCCGGACCAATGCTTTTTTATGTAATGACTAAGAAACTTTTTTAAGTTTTTGACATAAACCTTACGTAAACAATCCAGTATTGCTTTCTTTAACATTTATGCAAGCTATGCATATCGTATGAGGGCTCAAATTTAGTATGAATTAGAGACTGAAATAGTGAAGACTGTTGTGATAAATGTCCTGTGAGGGCTTTATACCCTTCTACATTCACTCAGTAAGACACACGCTCATCCCTCGTGCATCCAATAAAATAAAATCCAGTAAAATAATTAACACAGAGATTACTAAGAATGTTCACAGAACATCTCTTAGCCTGGGACCATCACAGAAAAAAAAATGGTCTAAAAAGCCAACTTTCCATGACAAACGCTTCCCTGCTGTGCTAGATTTAGCTTAGCTGTGCTAAGATTCCACCTTCCCTACTAGTTTTTGAAAATTGACTTCTCCGAAAGGTAAAATCTGAAACTTTTTAAATAAGTGTTTGTCAGAAATGTTTGAGAGAGAAATATTTCAGCCCTACTCAATTTGGCATGAGAGAAATTTTATATCAGTTTTTTTTTTCATATCAGTTATGGGTAACAAGAAACCTCAGCAAATTCTGAGACATATAAAAAGTGACATGGCTAAAAAGTTATGCTTTCCTATTTTCTGAGAAGGAACCCTAAAGGAATGTGTTTAAATTTGGTAGTAGAACTTAAACTGTGTGTGTGTGTAGAGGGGAAAAGGTCGTCTATAGTTATTCAGTTACTTGAATTCATAAAACCTTTAAACTTATAATAATGCTTCTACTTGAAATCTCTCTACATAATGAGGTTCTCCATCCAGTTCAGGATCTACTCATTGTGTTGAGCAATACAAAGAACTTATGATATTTACCTTCATCACAAGAGACGTTCATTTTATTTTAGCTTTCCACATGAATTTAGTTTATAATGAACCTTTAAACATTTTTACATTTTTAAAGTCAGGAGTGGTGTTTCGCGTTAAAAAATAAAACAAATATAAAAGGAGTGAGAAACACAGTCCTCAGCACATGGGAGTGCCATGTCTCATATTCAGGGCACATGTCCTGCCCAGGTTGGCTCCTGCCATCAGGAGGTCAGTCAGATGGTCAAATCCGAGGCAGGCGGTCAAGGGGGCGAAGAGACCATACAGCCCTCCAAGGAAGATGCTGAGAGGCCACCCGATCACTAACAGCACGATCAGCCACACTATTGTCCAACAACATGAGCCTGCCATCCTATACAGTAGAGAGCACAAAGTGGTTAAGGCATTGGACTATGGTTTGGAAGGTTCCAGGTTCAAACCCCATGACCACCAAGTTGCCATTGTTGGGCCCTTGAACAAGGCCCTTAACCCTCAACTGCTCAGGTGTGTAATGAGATCAAAATGAAGGTCGCTCTGGATAAGTGTTCAATTTTTTCACACCAGCATGAAGAACGACAGCTGAATAACTGGTACTTATTTCCTTGTGTGCTCATTGAGAAATTATTACATATGTCATTTTTAAGTATTTGGACTGTTTGAGGCTATATGTCCCAGGAACACCTATGCTTAATAAATATGAAATAAATAGTTTCTATCACATATGAAGTGTGTCATTTGGAGATGGAAGGAAGGAGAAGTAGACTGAGTTACATTGTGTTAATGTAAACTGATCATAATATTAAAACGTATTGTGTAGATTCCTCTTATGCTGCTGGGGCTCTAGCTCTGGCTTTCAGGGCATGACGTCACAAGACTTCAGACTTGTTTGTCCAGTGCATAGATACGTCTCGACTGCCCATGATAAGGTCACCAGTTTACTAGCGTTTAATTGATAATGCCATTGAATTTATCTGGTTGTGGTGGTAGTGTTGTGGCTGATTGGTGGAATTTGTCAGGTGATAACTAGCAAATCAAATGTCAACCAGTAGACTACCAAATGCTGGTGTGACACAGGCCATAGTTGCCTGTATAACGACATATGTACTGGATTAATATGGATTATAAAAATATAATCCCACTTTTCCTTCTTAACTATGGAGGTGATTAAAATGATTAGATCACAAGAGCTCATAAATCTTTGTAACCTGTTAATACACTTACAGGACCCACTGTTCATCTATTCTCGGGTTAAGGATGTTTTATGGCTCTAGTGAAACCCGCCTGCACAAAGGCTTTCAAAATCTTCAGTGGTATTCTAGATCACAAGCACAAGGATTATAATTCCACAGCCTGGCTGGGTTATTAATATTACAGTCACTCCTGCTACTGCCTATAAGCCCTGTGTTGGGGAAACGGTGCATGCAGTGCTCATAATCAAAGTGTGCGCCGACGCTGCCTGAGGGTGGTGAAGCCTTTGTTTGTTTTTGTCCCCCAAATCCCCAATTCATATTCTTTCCATTATTATTTCTAGCACGGACGCAGTGGCAACAGGCTGAGACTGTCAATTCATACTTTCCTATCCCTAGTTCCTCTTAAAAATTACCAGTCACAATGTGTGAAATATTCTCTCTAGAAGGGTCTGGGTCTGCATCCAGCATGATAACCTGATACTGCCCCACTAGTGTCCAAACCACCTAAATCAACAGCGCCTGTCAAATTCAGAGTACACCGAATCACAGCAACCCTGCAGAGGAGCCCAATTTCCGCCAAATGCACTTGTAACCTTTTTTTTTTTTTTCAGTCACTACTCTCAACTCATGACCATAGCTGAAAATGGGGAACAGACGGCATCATCCACAACCTGACTTCCTGCTTTGCCACCACACAAACAATGGTACAGCAACTGTAAAAAAATCTGCATGACGTATGTCAGCCAATATTACAATCTTGTTTCAATTGTGGATTCAAAAGCATAACACCGATCTGCTCAATGCACAAGATGTGGCAAGTTACACTGCTTGAATAATAAAAAGCATGTGCTTATCAGCTGACATGTTGTGACAGTCCTGTTTTGTCAGCAGTCAAGTGATGCAAGAGCTCATAATCTTGAGGTATGTGAGTCTCAGTCATGTGAACTGGTTAAAAAACCGTCCACCCTCACAAAAATATATATATTTTTAAATCATACATCATAAAACCAGTGAATTATTAAAACACAAGCCACTGTATTCATGGAGGTATACAACATTGAAGATCTCAGTAAACTTTTATGTAATACAGTCAGGATTACTTTCAAATACTTTACTTTTTAACCAGGTACGGTATATATGTAAATGTACAACATTTATAGAGAGAAACAAAAGTAATCGAGAAAAAAATAATACTGACCTCTTTAAATGGTTTCCTTGAGGTTACCGATTCGCCACTAGCAAGATTCCTTGTATGTGGTGGAAAAGTAATTCCTGCTCGTTAAAGAGTGATCCCTGTGTCAGTTTCTGCTCATAAATAGCTAACTGGCTCTGTGTGCTCTGTGAACAAATTCCTTCTGTTTAACACTAATTTCTAGGAAGCAGTAGATGAGCACTTGGGGTGGAGTGAAGAGAAAACTTACTACATTATGAAGGAGGAAGACTTTTAGAGGAAGTTCCACAATGCATGCCTAACACAACCATATTAACAGAGAAAAGATAAATAAATATAAGGGTTTAGAAAGAAGTAACCTGCATGTATAAGCATAATAATTTAAATACACTGGGGAAACCTATTTTAGCTGTAGTCTCTCTCTCTCTCTCACACTCACACACACACACACACACACACACACACACACACACACACACACACACACACACACACACAAATAAATACTACAAGAATGAACTGCAGGTTTAACTACATTAATTTTATTACAAAATGTTCATTTGTTAGAAAAATGTTCTCTTACAAAAGGCAATTATTTTCAAGAACCCAAATCAATGTGAAGTAAAAAGGAAAAATAAAAACTAAATCACATCCTGGTGGATAGAGCAGTGGACGCTGGCCAGAAGCATGGAGTGTGGGTGGATTTGCTTTAGGGCTCGTCCTCCTCACTGTCCCCGCTGTCACTGTCTCTACCTGGGTGTTCAGGCATTTTAGCATGTTCCTCTGTGTGCTCATCCTCCACGCCAGACTCTTGCTCCATCTTCATCTCAGACTCTTCCTCCTCAGATTTATCTGCAGTACCACCTTCCTTGTTCTCTTCTTCAGGCTGACTGTCTTTTTGCTCTTCTTCTTCTTCCCTCATATTTACATCAGACCCCTCCTCTGTCGTCACCTGCCGTGGCGGTGGGAGAATCTGCTGCTGCTGCTTCAGCACAAAAAGACACAAATACATCACTATTTAAAAGTTCATTGAATATGGATGAAGATCTTGTATGCTGCAAATAAATCTAGTCTTACATTCTAGTAACACCACTGGGATGTTTAACTATATGTTTCACTCTGTGTTCCAGGTGTGCAGGTGTTTCAGGTAATTACACTAACTCTTGGTTGCTGGCATGGGTTGAAAATGGAAGCTGTTTCAGGATTAAAATGCATCTGATAACGTAGGTCATATTAAGCAACACTTTGTCTCCTTAATAATTGCTCCTTAGTTGTTCAGAATGCCTCTGATCCTTTAAAAAAAAAAAAAGATAATTTATGCCTATGGTGAGTTAATAAACTATAGTAACTGACTTCTAAAACGAGGCTGAATTCCATCTAATCAAGGGGACTATTTGGTGTGTGGAACAAGTGATTGTACATCCTAATGCACTAGCTTTACATTTAACACAATTTGGGTTTTAACCCTGGAACAAGAGGCCTAGAGCAACTCTGAAGCAGTTGCTGGAATTTATGAGTAGTCATTGTGTGCATGTGACAACATTTTTACAAATTCTCCACAAATGTAGCTTGTATGGGAGGGTTACGAAAAAGAGCCACATGCAGTCATGACTGAGCTTTGCAAAAAAAATTTTTTGGCCACAAAACCAAATGATATGTCTGGTGGAAATTCAATACAGCTCACCATCCAAATAACACTATTCCTACAGTTAAGCACTAAGGTGGTAATATCCTATCATAGTGGTGTTTCTCTGTGGCAAGGACTGGAACACTGCAAAACTGGCCACACAGTTGAAGGAGAGAAAGGTGAATGTCCTTGCAGGCCTAGTAAGAGCCCAGATTTAACCCTATTGAAAATCTGAGAAATTAACCCCCCCCCCAAAAAAAACAACAACCTAACAAAAAACAAACATGGTTTGATCTGTTGCGTGATGTATGAAAAAAATAATGTTTATAATATTCTGAAGACCATAGCCATTTTATATTATATTTATATATCATGCCACAATCTGCCTACACTGATACACATGTATTACTGCCTCTGGCTTTAATAGGCCACACTGGCCAACAGCAGCGTGGTGTTCTGGTGTGGGAGTTTGAGAGCAGAGGGGTGACAGGAACCTGAGCTTTCTCCACAATTTACCCCAGCAGGTCTTCATTAGCTGCAATCTATCCTTTGTTGAAAACACTGCATTCATGCTCATTGCCTAAGTTTTAGCATGTAGAACTAAAATGACTATTCCAGCAGCCCTAACTGTTTTTTTTCTCTCAACTAGAAACAAAAGCAGATGGCTTTGTGATGAATAATATATAAAAGAGTGTTCGGAAAATGAAAGCAGACAGTAAAGTGCTCACCTGTTGGTACTGCTGGGTTCTTTGTATCATATGCATATACATATTGTAGACCAGGTTGGCCATCTCAGGCATGTTCTTTACTACCTGATCAGGCTTGTTCGAGCGCTCCTCAGTCTGCAAGGAAAAACGAAGACACAGAGGAAGAGGTTACTTACTTGTTGTAAAATTATTTTCCACGTATTTACTGAACTATTTGAATGCTCTAACCATGAGCCGGCGTTCAAATCAAACTGGGACATGTGATGAAATTTCTCGTGAATAAAGACATAAAACCAACTGATATTTACAGAAGACGTCAAGCACAGTATAGTGATCAGACTCAGTAAAAATTTGAAGAGTGCAAACATATATAGAACGCTATATGTCTGCCAGCGGCGGTCCCGGACAAGGTGGCTTGGTATCTACTGCAGTCAGTCCTGTGAACTTTCAGCATTTGGCCTGATCCTTAAAAATCGACGGATAACTTGTTGCCAACTTGTGGAAGAGATGCATCTGGCTTTGGGAACTGTACACACCACTTGCACATTACAGGAATTCAGGTGAGAGTTATCGCCACACCCCCCGTACAGTTCTGAACTCACTCCTCAGGCCATTTCCTCATGTTTGGGACACTAAAGGAGTTCAGAGAGGCCAGCGTTTCAGACGGGAAGCAGGCAGTCTAATCATGGATCTGAGGTACTGAGAAAACTTTTCTTTATGGCATCCAAGGACTAGTGAAATGCTAGGACAAGTGCATTAGTGTAGCAAGGAAATATATAGAGAAATATAAGAGTTTTTACTTGCATAACTGTGTACAATTATTCTACACAATCAATAGTCACAGTTTGTCTTGAACACCCCTTGTTTTTTGTCTTTGCACAGTGCAGACAGGCACATATGTCTAGTGTATTCATATAACTCACAGGAATTATGAAAATTCTGCAATAATTTCAAGTGTCACTGGTAATATGGTGTCTGTTATTCAGCACCACAATTCATAAATAAAACAACATCCATTGGAGGCAGCTAAAGTATATTTATCAATAGATTTAGAATGTACATCTTTCTAAGCAAGTATGCATGAATAATGTTTCTCGCATTACTGCACTACAAGTCAGGTTGAACTGATCAACTAAACTTGTAGTGCGTATGCTTGTGTGTGTGTGTGTGTGTGTGTGTGTGTGTGTGTGTGTGTGTGTGTGTGTGTGTGTGTGTGTAGAAGCATCATGTAAGACTTTCACGCATATTGCGACAGTGAATATAGAAACTCATGTCAGATGTTGTGCTTATCACATGCAACCAGGTGGCGTTTCTCATTCATTACTTTCTCATCGATAAGGCTGTTTAGAGCCGTCATATATAGGTGTTTACACTGACAGTATGGCATTGCCCGACTCACACCTGCACTCCGGCTGTCGCATCAGTGTCTTTCCCTTTTTCAGCTTTACATGAGGCTATATTTTTAGGCTACACCCCTTAATCAAATACTGTACATGTGTTATAAAAATAAAATATGATTGGTTTTTCATTTTAAACAAAACATTGTCACAAAACAGCTTAAAAGAAATTCAGATGTAGATTTAGATTCCCAATAAACAAACAAACAAACAAAAAAACCTAAAAAAAAAATAGAGCCCAGAATTACAGAATTTGACAATAAATATTCATTTACATTGTACCAATACTGACTAATCGACCTCAAACAGCATGACTACCACTGTTAATCTTTCTACATGTATAGGCGAGTGTACTCACGGAGGTGTAGTACTCTTGAGGCCGAATGTGAAGTTGCACTGGCTGCGCAGTTAGCTGATTAAAGGCAGGTGTCAGCTCGAAGCAGTTCTGGAAAAGGGAAACCCGAGCAAAGACGTAGAGGCCCAGTCTGGCTCTGGACATTGCTACCACTAAACGCCGCACATCTCTACACACCAGGGAAAGATGGAAGAAATAAAAGAAAAAGCCATTGTCAGTGAGTAGGAAAGAGAGAAAAGACAGACAATTACATGATTTATTATCTTCCACAGTTAAGGGTAGTTAGCTTATCCTAATGATAAGATCACGCTCAATAGAAGATGTTTTACACGCTTTAGTGTGACTCCTCATTAATGGAATCAATCTGGTTAGATTGGAAATGAGCTGATAAGGCACTTGGTCCTGCAATCAGTTCAGATCTTAACCCTTTTATCATCATACATTACTCTCTTCTTCAGCTTCAGTTATGTATCAGCAACAACACACACACATCCCACAATGCTGAAGACACAAACAGGAAAGAGTGCAATATTATCTGTGAGAGTTGTCTTTGTATCAGAGAATGTGAGGAGAGGAGACGGTCACAAGCAGAGATCACCTACGGAAATAGTGTCCATTAAAAAAATCAATCAGACTGTAATCAAATCTCATGCTGTCCACTAATCAGCATCACAGCAGCAACATTTATCAATAGAAGGACTCTTATTACCTAGGAAAGAATCTGATATAGATGTTTAAAAAAAAAAAAATGTTATTCACTAAACTCAGTTGTTGAAAGTGGCATGCATGTGTGTAGAGGGTCCACTTTGGTAGGCATCAAAGATCAATAATCTGCAGCTTTATACCAGTATTAGTAACGAGCAAAAGTCTTAAGACACCCCTCATTTCTTCATTTTGCTTATTTTCCCTGTACTGTTTCAGAGGAATGTTTGTTTTTGTCTGTTAAGGAACAAAGTGACCTATAAATAATGCAAACCTAAAAACTTCGAAACTTAAGGCATGACCCAGGTGCAGGTGCAGATAATGACAGATGATCAGGCTGGTGATTGGTATACTGGTGATACTGGATGCTGAGGAGTAGGAACAGATGAACGAGGGGGGAAATGAGCTCGCTGCTGAGGGTGTTGGATAAACAACCAATTTTCAAATGGTATCTTTAAGCACATTGAAGCCGGTCATCATTTTCTAATATTTCTTTAATAATCTACATAATTTAATTACATTTAATATGAAGACATGTGGCGGCACAGTGGTGTAGTGGTTAGCACTGTCGCCTTGCACCTCCGGGGTCCAGGTTCGATCCCCGGCCAGGCTCGATTCCCGTCTCTGTGTGCATATAGTTTGCATGTTCTCCCCGTGCTTGATGAGTTACCTCCGGGTACTACGGTTTCCTCCCAATTAACCTTACCAAAAACATGTAGGTAAGGTTAATTGACGTTCCCAAATTGCCCGTAGAGTGTGAACGAGTGTGTGTATATGTCTGTGCCCTGCGATGGATAGGCACACTGTCCAGGGTGTATCCTGGCTCATGCCTTAAGTCTCCTGGGATAGGCTCCAGGCTCCCCGCAACCCTGAATACAGGATTAAGCGGTATAGATGATGAGTGAGTGAGATAGATGAAGACATGAGGGGTGGCTCACGAATGCAGCATTTTTCAAACTATTAATAGATGACTAGAGAGAGCATCTAGAATCAAACAGCTGGAGAACATTCTACAATGACTTTGTAAAAGCCAGAATCTACATTCATACAACAGCTCATAAGTGGTAGCCCGGCTTAAAAAAGTGCTTTGGAGTCATGGTCATTAAATGCTTTCCTATACTGGTTAAATAGATTGCTGACCATCAGTACAATAAATCTTCAGCACATGTTTATTTTTATTTTACTTTTTGGTAATTTAAGTAAAGGGAGTCTTTAGGCATTGCCACTAAGATGTTCAGACATCTAGATAAAAGTTCATTCCAAACAAAACCACAAACAAACAGGTTTGCTCCTTATCATGGTTGCAGGCACATTACTCCAAACTAAAAACATCAGAGACTTTAAATGGAAACCCAAAAGATGGATTCAATTAGGCCAAAATGTATCAAAAGAAGAAAAACATTGGTGAAAGGACTGCCAGTAAACGGTTTTACTTTAACTTAGCATGTTTCTGAAGACGATTAAAGTCTTCTAGTGCTTTTAGGGACATTAAGCTAGCAGGGCACAGATACAAAGCCATAACTTATTCATTAGGCTAAAACTCCCATTTGCAGGCTGCAGGTTCAGCATGCTGTGCTGAGACACTCTCGGTGCTCACAGTAAACACACCAGAAGACAGCACTAATTCTTCACCAAAAAAAAAAAAAAAATACTGTGGCAGACTTCAGATGTTGATTAAATATGCAAGACAACAAAATAGGAGTCATGGGAATTACATAGCTGAATATAATTCAAAAGGATGTTCTAGCTCATACACACGCGCACATTAAAGAATGCACTGATAATTAAGCAGCATTTAGAAACAAGGCTTTGATCACACTGCTCGATAATTTTTCTTGCAGCCATTCTGCTCAGATCAGCCCTTTCCCATAATCACTCCTGACTGCATGGGGTAGCAAGTGTAAGGAGAATCAACATCTTTCTCTTCCTGATGGATTGAGTATGTGTGTGTGGCGGTGAAGATCAGATGACAGCATTAAAACTCAAAGCAAAAAAATAAAAAATAAATAAATCCAAAATGCTTACCTCAAATGCCCTACAGCTTTGGTGCGCACCAGTGAGAGGATGATGTAGTCATTCTGCTGACCCTGAAACCTGTCCACTGTTGTTACCTATGAAAGAATAACCCAGGTTTTTTTGTTTAAAATATATATTATCTGTTCTTCTTGCTTAACTGTTTTTTTAGTTGATAAAGAGGATACATTTCCCACACACACAAAAATGGCTGGGTTTGCAGTTGTGTGTATTAAAAAGACACAATGAGTAGGAATGAGTTAGGCAAGAACCTTAAGACAGTTATTTATCGACATGTGCACCTGAAGTTTAATCAATGGCTTTTCACAGCAATTATGAAAATGTAATTATGGAAATTAAAGAAACAGATAGAAGAAATCAATCTCAATTTTAATATAACCAGAAAAAGAAGCACGTTTAAAACACAATTCTCATCTCTGTATAGTAGTGCTGCAAGCTGATGTGCTACACAGACTCTATTGCATTCATACTCATTCAAGCACACACACGTCTACACTCTAAGCCGAAGACAGAAAAGCTGCTGCAGACTGATAAAACCACTGTAGGTTATCAGAGCGCAGTACTGCTACCCGCTTCTGTCTGATCAGGGCATGATAAACAGAAAAATGAGACCCAGCTAAAGTGCTCCCTGACAAATGGGCAACACCTTTAAATAAATCTCTGCCTTGAACTATTTCCAGACACCCAGTCCACTGAGACAATCTAATGCTGAGCCCTTTTGGTGGACAAAGGAATAGAAAAAAATAATAATAAAGCAGGGGGGAAAAGAGAGAGGGCCATCTATTTACAGCTCTCTGTTGCTATACAGAACAGGTGCAGCACCGCGAGCAACAATATGCCACTTTACAATAGTGGGAAGCAGATCTGAGATCTGTAGGTTTAGACAGGCCATTTCAGCACTCTGTTGTTACTTCTCCAAACAATGTCTCAGATGCCCTGATTTCTGAACCATCAACTTCTGAGCTTGGCTCAGGCAGCCATGCCCTACCCCTGAGGACAAGCCTTCAGAAATATGATGGACTAGATATGCCATGTGGTAATGTCCAAAATGCTTTGCCCTGCTTTTTCTCCAGCTGGTGCAGCAAGGCAGGACATTTTATTCTCTTTCAGTGGGTTCACTTACACGGTGTATTGTATTTTTTTTTAAGCTTGAGGGCTTGGGGAATCCATGACTGACCCAGGACGTACAGGCTTAAGTTTGAGGTTAAGTCTTAGCCTAAATTCCACCAATGAGTAAAGGTGCTCCTGGAGAAGTCCATGGATACAGAACACACTGATAATACAGACTGCTTCCTCTCATTAGCACCCTCAGCCAGGGACTGGAGTGTGTGATGCCTCTCAGCAGATGGTCAGTGAAGTGAAGCATTTATTGGCGGGTCTCCAGCAGCGACAGAGTCTGCTTTGGCCTGTCAGATTTTTGATGTGCAAACTTAAATGAAAGTCAGTGAATGTCCTATTTAAAAAAACGGTATCTGTAAAATGTGTTATTTCTCCAGAAAAAGTGTCTTCTGTTCTTGACTATATAAGCTATAAGCTACCTGCCTTCTTGCTGCGTGCACACGCACGCACGCACGCACGCACGCGCGGTATAAAAAAATACATGCTTCCTCTTAATTCTTTAGGTAAAAACTTAATAAAATCGTCTTATTGGTGTGGTTCAGACCTCTATAAATGCAGAAGTTTTGACTGTTTGTTTCTTGTAATGTTAAAATCCTTGACAGCACAATTAGACAAAAACCTGAACAAGTATGTTTTGCTTGGAAGGGTTCCAGGAGAAAGCCTCTTCTGTCTAAAAAGTACAAGGAAGCACGACTGAGGTTTGCAAAACTGCATGTGGACAAATCCTTAATTAAAAATAGATTCAATAAAGACTTCTGAAGCAATGTTCTATAGAGAGATGAAACCAAAGTGAAATTTGTTGCCCTTAATTCCTTTCATCATGTTTTTCTCGAAAACCACACATAATTTATGCAGAAACAACTTATACACCCTGTTGAGCACAGCAGTGGAAGGGTAAAGATTTTGGGCTTGTTTTTGCAGCTACAGGACCTGGGGACCTTTGGGGTCTTTGAATTGACCACGAATTCCTCTGTTCCATATGTCCGACAGCTAAAGCTTGGTCGAAATTTAGTCAAGCAACAGGACAATAATCCAAAGCAGACCAGTAAATGTACATCAGAATGGCTGAAAAGGGTAATGAAAAGACTAATAATGTCATACAAGAAAAATCATTGCTGCTACAAACTATTGAATCATGGGGTTAACTTAGTGTTGCCTGCATGTTTCTTTCTTTTTGGCTTCATTTTTATTAAATCAATAAGGTCACGGTTGCTCATCTGAGCTTGTATTTGGCCAATATTGAGACCTGCTACAATCAGATTATTATATTTTTACCCAAAAATACATAGAATTTAAGGAGAGGACACAAAACCTGTGGACATGACTGTATGTAAATGTGGTGTTGTTTTCCTTTGGAGTTGCATGCAGAGTGTGCTCAGGGCTCTTTTCTCTAGAGCCTAATAATAGTTTTTTTCATTGCAAAATGATGTTTGTTTTTTACTCCCTGTCTAATTAGAATGCTTGCAGCAGCCTCTTGAAATGACATTTGTTTTGTTTTACCAATCCTGACAAACTGTCAGCAGTGTTCTGGCCAGACGCAGGCTGAGTGACCTTTCTGCAGTTCAGCACATTCTCGTCACTGCTCTATTTCTCTCCCTGTCACCTAAATGAGTGAACCTGCAACTCCAGCCAATAGAAAGGGGGACAATCTTGGATGAACCGAGTTATCTTCACGGAGTTCCCAGTAAATACAAAACTGATCTTAGGGTTTAAGCACTGCATGTTTACCAGATAGTTATAACCTCTGCAATCCCCATTCTTTGATACTTAAACTAAATGTTCATTCATTCTATGTGAATATCCCCTGAGTAAGGGTATAATCAAGAACACGTGGTAATGCGATTTAGGATTGAGCCACATGCCGTGCCTCTTTGTCAGTCACACACATCCATCTAATCTAATTCAGAAAGCCATTTAGACAAATGCTGAACTCTGGTTTCTGTGCAACTCAGTTAGGAGGAAACAAATTTAGACCTACATTGGTATAGCAGTTATGCTGTTCTTCTGTTTTCAAAATATGCAATCATTTAACAGAGACAGACTTCTTTTGTGAGTTTGTGATTTACTTTGCTGGGCTGGCCGAAGAAAGGGTTGTTGGCACACCGCTGGTTGATGACGTCTCGGATTAAGTGCTTCTGGCCGTTGTAGGTAGTGAGGATGCTGATGCGCTCTGCAGGGTAACCCAACAGTCTCATGTACATGTACAGGGCTACAGAGTATTCTGCCTCAGCAAGGTTCTACACAGAAAACACACATTACACGCAATGAGCACTGTAACAAACCACATGAAAAACTTGCAAAGCTTTAAATATCAACATTAGGCAATAATCATAGTATTAATCGCAGTGTTGATGTTAATGTGACACTCAGAACCACTAAGCGATCAATTTCTGAAACAATTTTTTGACTTCATAAACTGAACAAAAAAGAAAGAATCAAGTACTTACAAAGAATGAATGAACCTTGTAAATATCACTGTCCTGCTTCTAAACTATGCACTGAAATATACTTGTGCATTTCGCACTAGTAAACAAGTCTCAATGTCACTCTTTCTCTCAGAACGATCATCTGGTCAATCATCTCATCAAACATGAACAGCTGGTTGCAATGCAACAAATCCTCATAGAGCAGAACATCTGAACACTGGGAAGGTACACTGCGATGCTATTTTTCGAAGAATGAAATCCTTCATTAAAAATAAATTCAATAAAGGACCAGAAGGCAGCTATTCAAACTTCAGGCAATTAGAAAAGTAATAGGTTATGGAATCTTTCCACGGCCTCTGTTAAACCCTAAAGCCATGTTAATGCCAGCTTCCAATCACCAATGTATCCTTTATAAATGTGTTCCAGGTAAAAACATACTGTAGATATACCTTTAGACAATAACCCACACTCTAACCAACAGACATCTTATACAGATATTCTTTGACACAATTGCTAACAAGTGAAAATAGACAGAACTACCATCTTTCAATAATTGCTTCAAGGCTTAAACATCTTTTCTGTACACAAAGTTCAGACGTTTCATATGAGTCACCAAATTACAGTTCACTTTTGCATCTTAAAACAGAATATACAGTGACTACTGAGAAGATCAAATATTTCTATCTAAGAAAGATGATTTTTTTTTGTCACTGTGCATAAGCACAGATATTTCCCAAAGTGCATCCACCTCCAGAATATTCGTAAGCCCATACAAAAGATGCAAAAGAACCACACTGTAACCACAATTAAAGACAGAAACACTTGTTTTTATACTAATGCGATCTAATGTGCTGCAAATGAAGTGGCCCCAGTTACCATGGCAACAGCATAGCTTCAAACCAAAGGCTCAGTGTGAGTGCAGTTTCAGGATCAATACATCCCTGAGATAAAATCGTATAACCCGAGTTCAATTTGTTGCATCATCTATTCACCAGAGCATTCAGCAACAAAAACCAGAGTCACGGTAAACCAACAAAGACCACGTATACAGTGGCTACGTACTCACTCTGAACAACAGCCCCTACCTTAATAATATTAACCTTTAACAACCCTGTAACTAAGTAGTCTCACCAATTAGCTGGCCACAGGAAGAAAATCTATATTTCTCATTAGGATTGGTTAAGTGGAGTCACAAGCCTTGTGTAAAATGTGATATTTACAAGCATACGAGTCTCATACTGCATCTGATGTGCTTGAACCTAGTGCCATTGAGGGTAAGTAAGATGGAGCATTAGTGTAAAAGTACTTTGACTAATGAGGTGTAACTAATGTACATTAGAATAACGGCTGGCTCGTTGGCAGAGCGTTGCTGTGGTTGGAGCTCCGTGGAGGCCTAATGGCCATTCGTTCTACTGCTGCAGGGACTGACTGTGCAAACAATAGCTTCGTTATTGCTTCTCAAGTGATCCCTCTCTTTCCATAGAAAGCAGTTCATAGAATGCAGTGTGCGATGGACTCAGTGACCACCACTGACCTGGTAGAAGTAAGGATTGGGTTCAGACTCGCCAATTCCATTGAAATCCTCCACGTTGATGAGCTGAAAGTCGTAGGCGAAACCTGGGTTGGGAGCCTGAAACTCGGGCTGACTCTGAACATGAGGCAGGTTTCCAAGCTTCTTATAGCGCCAGTTATAGAGATTACACAGACTGCGATATACAAACAGAAGAGCCGTGTGATCATTAATAGACAACAGAAATTATGACAAATATATACAACTGTAATATGAGCTTTATCAGAAACAAACACGTGGTAACTGCACAAGTTAAAAAAAAATTTTTTTAAATAATAATTAAAAGTAAGCAGACCTGGCACGAGCTCGGCCCTGAGCATCCAAGTCGACTGTTGGCACTCCTAATCGCACAAAGCGTGTAAACAAAGATTGCTCCATGTTGGAGTATTTCTGGAAGGCCATATTTTTAATGACAGGAGGAAGCTGGTGATGATCACCGATCATGATCCAGCGCTTTAGACGACTGTAGCCATCCTCAGGATTCTGTCACAAAAAAGAGAAACACAAACATCTGCTCATAACACTTGATCTTGATATCCATGAATTATACCGTTCAATTCAATCCAATTATACTAATTGCTTTAAGACCAGGTTAGGACAACAGTTCTTAAGCCATTAATCCTGAAAACACACTTTGCAGCAGACTTGTGATCTGATGTCTAATTTAATAATCAACAGAAATTAGAGACAGATGAATCAGGAAACGTTCGGAGGAGTCATGAACAATCATTTTCTATATTTCTTTATACCGGCCCTCTGTACCAGCCAATTTCTCTTTAGTGACTAACGTCTCGTTGCAATATAATCCCGAATCTTGTGGACTCATGAGGAGCATTCAGTCAGTGCAGAGACAGGTGGCAGAGTGGAGAGCAGTCTCTCTCTAGCCACATAACCCAAATCTACACACTTACTGAGCAGCAATGATATTAAAGACTGACTCACATTTCAGATCCCCGTCAATTGCACATCTGTGTTTACTCATTGCTCCACTACTGTGGGCTGATCCAGTAACCTTAAAATAAACTGACTGCCCTTTATGGCACATGCAAAAGTAGAGTACATCTGTCTTTTCTTACAGGGATTACAAAAGTAACAGAGGACGTAGCAGTGCAGAAGCTCATAACTGGGAGGTAAACTCAGAGGTCAAGCATTATCCAATCAACAATCAAGAGGCAATGCAGGGAAAATTAGCAGAGAGCACATTCATCAAGAGATGTAACAAGAAATCTGATTCCCAGCTATGAGAATTATGGCTTATAGGAGAGGTTGAGGCAGACCATTAGTGATAATCGTACCTGAAGTAGGAGTGGGATGAAGGTTTCAATCTCCAGGATCTGAGCTGCTTCTTCCATCAGGATGTTGTCATACTGGAACAAAGGACAATTTGGTCAAAATCTGTGTATGCAATTCTCCAAAAACCATGATATGAAAAGACGAAATTCCATATAGACTTCATCTGTGAATGTGAGAACCTTGCGCATCGATTGGCCATGGAAAGGAGTGTGGATGTTTTGATGTTTTTTCAAAAAGATGGGCTCTCATTCCCCCCCTGTTATTTTTTCAACTATGTATTGTGTATTATCACCACTTTCACCATCCTTTTGATCTTTTGCCTAATTATATAATTAATCTCTCCTGTAATATTAGTTTTTTTGTTTATGGGGACAAATTTTTTTTCCCGCTTATATAAAACAAAAAAATGACTGAACAAAATGAATAAAACTGTGATTGGGAATTAAATAAAATTAGGTGGTGAACTGAGTGCTGAATTGCCTATAAACTACGTGGAAGCTTCATGAAATCACCCTTTATCAAATCACACATCTTTTCACCATGTCGACTTCTGGAATAATCATTGAGGCGTAAGCAGATATCAGTGTTTTCATCTTGTATGAAGAATTACCTTGAAGCCGAGCTCCACGAGGTCATGGCGTTTGAGGGCAGCGTGCGTGCAGGTCATAGCAATGATTTTTGCCTCTTTCACCAGCAGGTATTTTGATCTGTCCAGTCCACTGCGCAGAAGCTCAAAGGCCCTGAATTCCTTCACATAAAAAAAATAAAAAATAAAAAAAAATCCCACAAATAACAGTTAGCAAGTGCCTACTGGATGTCACTTACATCAGTTAACTGCGACCAATAGAATCAACTGAGCTATTATCAAAACACAAGGAGGAAAAAAACAACAACAACATGAACTATAGCCAGACGCCACACTAGAAGTTGCGACCGAGACCAGTGGGATCATAAATGTTTGATGTGTTACTATTTTAAGTTTTATATTGCACAGATTAAATCATGCAAAATTAAAGAGGATATTTTTAACCCTGACCCATTACTAGAGTACAAACAGCAGCCTAGGGGTACTTCTGGACTAGCCCTGTTTCAGCACAGACATCTATCTATCTATATACATTTTTTTTTTTTTACTACAAGAGCTAGACATCCATTACAGCCATGTCTCTTTATCAGCAGCCGCCTTATCAAAGAAACAGGACGTAAAAGGGAGTGTTGGTCTATCTGATTTTACTTTGACAGAAAAATACACCTAGAAGGGGAAAAAAAAAAAGCTTCTCACAAAGAAAGCATGTTAGTGCAGTGATCTGGTATAAGCTCTGGGAAATGGACACGTGCACAAGCAGAGATATTACTTCAAACCAATAAGTTGGATATTGCTTTTTGAGGCCAGTTCTCCCATAAGAGGGCAATGCTATTGTTATCTCTGTATAAAACCAGGCCTGTCCCTGAGGTCTGGAATCGGAATGAACAACATATAGAAATGGATACACAGAGTCACTCATCAGGAGATAAGAACACTGGAAAACATATGGTTGGTTATCACATTAAAGGCATTGTGAAAGTCATGAAGGGTTTTTTGGGGACAAAATGATATGCTTTGATAAGTGCCTTAAATTCTCATTGTTCATGTCCTAATTTAGTGTCAGCTGTCTGGATTCACTATGCAAGAATGTTATGCGGATGGTCTGAGGGTACAACTCTCCCGCACACTTACTTCCAGTTGAGTGAAGATCTTGCGGATGTGGCGGTAACAGCCTTCTGCTATGTCCATGTCCTCCTGGTAGCTCTGTCCCTTAAAGACAGGCTGGGGTGCATTTGAGAAGTACTTATGGAAAGGAAAGTGTGCTGCCACGTCCTGTACGTTCACCTCCCGGCCCGGTTTGGGCCTGACCTTGCTTATGTATTCCTCCCAACGTGACATAACCTGCAGGAGAGAGAGAGCGTTTGCTTGTATGCTTTTCACTGACTGTAATATTCATATACACTATATTACTGCTACACAAGCAGAGATCACCCAAATAGCCATGATGGCCAGATTAATTAGCAGAATGCATGTCTGACTGCAGGCTTTAGCACAGCTTTAGGTCATAAGATCATTGTCACTGATACCATTTTATATATCAGCTGATGTAAGCAGCAAGACGTAAAAGACTGGAGAATACAGATTCAGTGAAAACTGAGGAGGAAATGATAAAATAAAAAAAAAGTAAAAGGAAAATAAATAAGTAAATAAAGGCTCTGTTTAAAGGACACAAGCATGCTGACACGGACTTCTTGGATGTGTGAAATCTGATCAGGCATGGCTACTGGGTTCTATAGAGAATGGCAGACAATATTTTTCTGCTCTCATTCTCTCAAAGCAGCAGGCCAGTTTCTGCATCTCACAATTTCACCCCCTTCTAAATTATTATAATTTTTTTCTGTATTCATCCATTTGGAGTCTGCTTTTTGACTGCTTATTATTTCTCTCTTCCCAGCGAGGAGTGATTATTTTGGACTGTGCTGCTGATTCAAACTCAAAACAAAGCTTGTCATGTCTGGCATTTTCTTTTCATGTTTGCACTTGAAACAAGCAGTAAACAGAGAGTAAAGCATATTTTGGGATTTTCTTTTCTTTTTTTTAGTTTAGATTAGTTTTTTCTTTAGTGGACATGGAGCAGAGAAGAATGCAAAGACCTTTAAAGGTAGACATACCTGATAAAGGTAAAAATGGCCGGCTGTTTCACACGTGTAGGATACATCACCCGGGACGCCGAGACTCTCTTGCAAGCGAGCCACCTCTCTGAGTAGCTCCAGCCTTCGAGCCAGGACATAGTTCACTCTTCCATATCTGGGGAGGAAACCAGTATGATGTTATAACTTTGATGAACGAATAGTTGCACTGATAAACAGAAGGAGGTAAAACTACCTACAACATGGAGCTGATGGGAAACACTATAATGAAATTAAACAATAGCTAGGAATAATCTTGACAGATTTTCTGTCTACTCCCTACAATGTAGACCATGCACCTAATGTGCTTGTGTTTTCTATTGATGCCGAGTAACAGTTTAAAAGAACGGAATATCTTCAACTTTAAAATTATTTGGGGCTAAGACAGCCATTACTCTAAATGGGACAAATAGTTTGAAAAGCTAAAGTCTATCTACATTAATGCAACAATTATCGAATGTCACCAAGACACACCACATAATTAGAGAGTAGGTGAATGTAATGTAGCTATTAATAAAGAGCACCGGTTCCATGTATGCATAATTAACTGACTGCTATAATTTCAGGTAAAAAACAAATTTCACCTGTATTAAAGAGCACTGAACTTATTATGGGTAATGAATTATGATAATATATGGAGACTTATTTTTAAATCTATTACTTTATAGAGAATGTATGAATAGTACCATAAGTTTCAATTATTACAATTATCACAAGGGCTTGTCATCCATCATGCTCTGCACTGATTAAATTCCATGTCCCTGTCTTTCTCTTGCCATTTGCTTGAAAACCTGAATTTGAACGGTGTTATCTCGTGTCGTGTCGTGTCCTCTGTGTCTTTCTGGCGCTTGTGCAACCTGCATAAAGCAATCACGCCTATCCTGGACAATTAAGCCAAATTTATCATTATTGACTTTTAACCAACAGGCACCTCTGCTTTATTACAAAACCAATATCAATAGCTTCAGTGGAAAATCTTACCTGGATACTGCAGGTTAATGCCAAAGAGCTACTCCTGTAATCATAAAACCTGTCTTGTGCTCATTCAAGGAGTCCTATTCACACTACACTCGTACACAACCACCTTTTAACACACTTGGTACTTTCCAAGTTTAAGGCATAGAATTGTAGAAGAGTAATAATTTATAAATCAACTATCTGGTTTTCTCAGGAGAGGAAAGTTTTTTATTTTTATTTTTTAAAGGCCTTTTTCCTTGCTGCCATCACCACTGGCTTGGTCATTAAGGAGCTAAACCCTGATGTCTATGAATTCTACAGACAATGAAAGAGTATGTCAAAGCTTGAAAAACTGGAAAATCTTTGGACATTCTAAAAGCAGTTTTCTTTTTTTTTTTAACCTACTTTTTGTTACATCCTATGAACCCCTTCACTCTCAATTAGATATCATGTAAACCATTCTGGAAAGCTTTTTAATAAACAAAAAAATGGAAATGAAAGAGGTAGATCACCTATTTTTATCTACAATAAATTAATATTTAGTTATTTTTCTCCTTTTTTAGATGTATTTGTCAACAAAATGGCAAGCCTCTGCCCAATACATTTGCATTATGCTCACATCCACCCACATAAAATTAGATATGCCAATGCTGTCACGTGGAACAATCTCAGAGTTGTTCTAATTTATTCAAATGAGTGACAGCAGGAGTCTGCGTTGTGTAAAAAACAGCACAGACCACACTCGGGGCACTAATTAGGAGCCCTAATTACGACACCAAACACTCCATAAAGGGCTGCTGCCTGCATCAAGAGAGCAAAAATTAAGACAAACATGGTGCCTTGGGGACAAGGTGGCGCTGAGTGGCCTCTAAGTTTATAAGCTTTGATCTGTTGTGTGGCCAGCTGGGGTTCAATATCTTACCTGCTGAAATCCTTCTCGGTCTCCAGCTCCTCCTCTCCGTGACCCAGACGCAGGAGGTGCCGCTCATCGATGTCCAGGGCCATGATTTTCTCAAACAGTTGGTTCAGAGCCTGAAAACACAAATACACATATGAGCTGGCATCATTATGGTATTCCATTGAAAAATTATTATTATAGCAGTTATTCGACAAAATCAATTATAGATAACTATGGGTTTTGCTTGGACAGTTACAGTATGATTGCCACAAACAGACAACCTAAGATATATGAATATTGCAGGCTTAGACGGGCATTTCAGGCCACAGAATGATAATTTTCCTACAGCCGCCATTTCAAATCCAATCATGTGCTGATTATAACGTTGGGATGCTAAGCCATCTGAGGCAGAGCTTTACCTGATTGGAGTGAGTCACGATGAGAGTCCTTTGCTCTGGGAAGTTGTGGTACAGATTGGAGATGATCTGCACAGCTACATCTGTTTTGCCAGTACCTGGGGGACCTACGACCTATAGAGATGGTTGAAAAAAAAAAAAAAGAAGTCATGGTTAAATAAATATAATACCGGAGACAGATGTTATCCACCATGAACCAAAAAATATGCATAACTGCAACTATAGTTTCATATTTGTCTTATTCGATATTATTTAAACAGATGGCACCGCGCAAAGGGTGTACTTTATAACGACTATGCAAGCTCATGCATGGAAAGAATGCAGGATGGTCTGCAACCTTAATTATACAGTAGATATATAAGTATTTACATTTATACAGGTACAAATGTTACAAATAAAGCCTTGAAGCCTGAATAAGCCTTTATAGGAGTAATACAGAACAAATGCTACATTCACATGACACAAGAATTCTTCATATGAAAAATAATGTCATGCACAGGTTTATTTGATACATATCTCTGATATACAACAGCAGCTGCAGGTACATGGACAATATTTCTTCAATTCAATTTAACTGGTTCTGATTTAAAGCTTCCAACTTTTACCAATCAAGATTTAGAGGAACATAACGATCCAAGCTATTCTGACCCCAGTCAGGTGAAAAATTCATGCAACTTTAAAAGAAGCAGAAAGACAGCTTAGACGTCAACTCTCCACCCTTATGTTTGGCTGCGAATTTAAACACAGCCTCCAAAAATAATCGTATAACAAACAACTGCAACAACAGCAACTGCTTTTATTTGCAGCCTCTATTTTGTTTGTTTACTTCTGGATAGATCTGCTGGACAGAGTATTGCTTCTCGCTCCTAGTGTCATGTATGGGACACATGATGATTTAAAAAAATAATTTGTGCTCATTTTGAGCTTGCACTGTGACCATTATAACATGCAGATATCGTACACATGCAGGTTGCATAACACAGTAGCATGCTGAAGATATTTCAATAAAGTGGGCAAATAAATTCTATAGACTGTGATTTGCAAAGCATTTAATGTATGAAAATACAGCTTATATAAAACACTGCTCTGTGCTAAAAGATGAGCTCACAATACAGGGTAGGGGAACCCAAGGCCTTTTGCTTGGCTGTGAAATGAGCCTGTGCATGCCAGAGTTAGTCGAGGTGGAGAGAGACAGGCATGCAGGATGACTTGGTTTATAGTTCTGTCGATAGCCTTCCTGCCATATTCATTTCCAGCCAACTGCATGATAAATAACAGCCAACAGCCCCTGCCAACAACCAATCAGCAGTTTGAAGATGCCTCTCAATCAGCATCCTGTTCAGACGCTCTGCGGCCAGCAAGGACACCATGGCTCATTTACTGAAGTCCTCTCGCGGCCATTATTCTCTTTATTTAAATTCCGTCCACATTTACATAAATGATGAGCATATCGATGAGAAAACAGCCTTGATACCCAGTTACAATAACACCAAAGAAAGAGTATGACACAAACTAATTAGCTTTTTGACAGTTTAAATAAATTTGCCACAATTAACAGTGAATCTGTATAAACATCCTGAGAAAGGAAATGACTTTTGACAGTAAGACAAAAGTAAGGATTTGTTCTTACCATGGTGAGACCCGGCTGCATGCCGGCACGGATAGCCTCAATCTGAGTTGGAGTAAATGGGATGTTGTTCCTGTTAAATTACACAAGACAAGAATCAGGAAACGTCTTATGCTAAGGCTTCCTTGGATTCCCTTCCTTGATTCCCTCCATTAATTTCAATTTCAAAGAAAAGATGGAGCGGTGATGATACGTGAATTATATCGTTACAATTAATGTATGATTTTCAGCTGCATCCACCATTTATTTTGCAATTAATTTCTAACTTATTTTTATTGAAACTTTTTCCATCAATATATTGGTTCATCGGATGTAAGTTAGGCAAACAACCACTTGTCATAGGAATAAAGAAATTACAGCAGCAAACAACAGATTAGCACCAGAATCACAAACATGTTTTAAGGAGGACATTTCTTTATTCTTATACCATTGTTATATTTATTTCAAGATAACTGGGATGAGCACAGTTAATTCATTCTACCGTTTAGGTTGGTTGTAGGGATAGGGTCCTCGGTTTGGAATCACATGAGGCTCTACTATCAGTGTATTCTCTTCCTCGGTTTTCTCTTCCTCCTCGTCTGCTTTCCGCTTCTTTCCCTTGACATTCTGTACAGGGAACTTAATTCTGAAAAACAGATAAAATTTTACATTTGAAAATCTAAACAGAAACTGGGTAAAGGTTTTGATTTCCGCTTCGTGAGGCAATTAAACAGATAGACATCATAGTAAAACTCCTGCTAAGCCGCAGGCAGATTTTAGCAGGAAGAATGTTTTCCTGACCTGAATGGAGGGACCTGTTTGGTTGGGTCGTCCTCTGTGACCTTCACTGTGTGTCCAGGGAAACATGACTTAAGGTGATCAATGGAAAGGAAGGTGTCATTGAAGTCCAAGGATGAGATCTGATTGGCCATTTTGGAGTAATGCGCACTCCCAGGGTCACCATATCCCAGGATAATGTCATGCAGCCAGTCAGGGACGACGCACTCAGTGTTCATCAGGTGACGTATCGTCTCCAACACAGCCTGCAGAGGTGAAAAAAAGTGAGTTCGGTGACTGCCACATGCCATAAGTAATGGAGTTATTTCTTAAGTGACAAAAACTAATTAATGGAAATTGAGATGTTGGCCATAGAAATGTATTTACCCCACACTTTATTTTATGGTAATTGTTTAATTTCATAACAGATTCTCCAGGTTTATTTCCTTGTATTTGCTTATGTAACAAAGAGCAACTTGACAAAGTGACTAGACAGAGTGAATACTTTATGTAAGTCGCTCTGGATAAGAGCGTCTGCCAAATGCCTAAATGTAAAATGTAAATAAATAACCTTGAAATTGTTCTCTTTCGGTTTGCGTCTCATAATGATGTTGAAAGTCTCATAAGGGTCTTCGGCGCCAGTCTGTATGCTGTTGGTCATGTCCTGTTGGTACTGATTAGGGTCCAGCCACACACGGAATGTTCTGGTATCACCTCGCAGTTTGGGCTTCGGATCAGGACCTTAAGTCAAACATTAAAAACATAAAATGAATTAAAATTATTCCTTACTTGTAGATTATATGGCCCTATGTGAGTGGGGCTCTAGGGATTTGTTGCTCAGCACTGATGTCATTTGAGAAGATTGCTAGTCTAGTCTACGTCCAATTTTATTCAAAAGGTGTTCAGTGGGGTTGAAGTCAGGGCTCTGTACAGACAACTCAAGTTCATAAAAACACTAATCTTGGCAAACCATGTTTTTAATGTTATTATCAGAGCTTGAACAGATCTAGGCTTTGGGCCTTAGTTCCAGTGAAGAAAAAATCTTAAAGCTGCAGTATACAGTGCAAAGACATACTAACATTCTTCCAACTCTATAGCAAAAATCTGAGGAGGGCCCACGCATGGGTATGATAGTCAGCTGTCAACATCCTTTTGAACATCTATACATATAACAAACTGTAAAGTTAGCCTTTCTGTACATTGAGGTTTTTTTCTGTCTGTTTGTTTGTTCACGCATCACATAAAAACTACTGAACAAATTTTAATGGGGTCGAGCTTGAGGTAATATATAGACTTTGTTTATTGAAATCTAGTTAACTGCAATCTCACACCTTCACTCCACGCACTTTACGGTAATACTTAAAATTTTTTACTTCATTCAAAAATTTAACAGATGGTGTTGTACATTTTTCAAAACAAGCTTATTAGTGTGAAATTAAATTCCATGCGAACAAATACACATTTATACACATCTAATATAGTATAAATCGGCAGCAATTAAATCATTTCTCAGCCAAAGATACATCATTAAACAAAATTCAATACAGCGCATTAAAATAAATGCATTCTACACATCAGCAGAGATAAAGCTTAAAAAGCAGGATCTGTTATTTTATGCACATACACTTGTACTACAGTACAGTGTTATCTTTCAACCGGCCCATCTACAGTAATGCATTTTTTTTTTTAAACTCTTTCTTGTTGCCAACGTAAAGTTATAAGAGTGGCTTTGGTTTATTATATGAACCAGAAAAACACAGCAGAGGTGAGATTAAACTTACCTTCTTCAATGACCCGGCCTTTATCATCTAGCATGCCTTGCACCTCACAGCCCCTCACGTACACCAGGCCTGTCTGCTCACCAAAAGGCTGGCGCCGGTCAAAGCGCGTGCCATAGGGCAGGGTGGGCCGCACCGTGATCAGAAAACAAACATCATGCTTACGCAAACCTGAAGAGAAATACAGATGGTGTGAGGAGGAATGCAACCGGGACTAGAAACAGCTCAGTCATCACACGCCAATATTTTACACATGGAGCCTGTGATTATACAACCACACTGCTACCCAGAATTTCCCACTTCTCATAAACAGAAAAAGGAGAATACGGCTGTAAAGGGAAAAAATTGGGAATAATATGCAATTGGCCAAAACAAATAGAATCATATAACATAATTTTTCCTCATACTTAATGCTTCTTTCATCTACTAGTCCATGCTTGCTTTTTTGTAAATATGCATATACATTTATATTTTTATCAGATACAAAAAAAAAAAAACATTCTTAAATACAATTTCATGCTCTTTTATTGTAGTGTCCGTAACCTTTTCTGAATACAAATCTTTCAAATGATCTTAACTGTCATTTCATATGAAAAGACATAAACCTAAAAAAGTATATTATTTTACAATGAACAAGAAACAAATTACAAAATTGTTAAGATATTGCAGCATGAATTTGACATGATTATACATTTTTGACTTTTTAAGGTTTAGCCAAAAACCGGAATGCTTTAATTTAAGCAGCAATTTTTACAGGACCTAGGTTTCTAAAAGCCAATTTTAGGTTAAATAAGAATAAAGAAATATAAATAATTGGCATTTTAAATTATTATAGTTCGAAGAAAGACAGTATAATACTGAAATATTTAGGGAAGCAAGATTGGTCACTTCCCTACTGCATAAACTTAAAAAGTAGCTTATTTGGCACAAACTTTTTCTGTTTTATATGTATAATAAAAACACATAAATAAAATCAGCACCAATACTGTGTTTTGGCCGTATAGAAGCCAAAACAGTGTGACAAAATCACAGTGACTATTTCAACACTGCAGTGTTTCTTATTATACTGATTAGGAATAGTATTAACAAAATACGTACTCTTCAAGCCTAATTTATATTCATATCACGTTTATTCACTACAAATACATAATTTAAGATGTTCTCTGAAGACCAACTGCATAATTATTTGTGTCAGTATCTTGAACTTAATATCCACCTCACTCTCTTGTTTACATTCTGCTTAACTGTTCACATATTAAAAACTACTGTATAATAAGATTAGATAAGATTCAACTTTATTTTATTGTACAAAGCCAATGAAATACAGTTAGTAATGTAATGTAATGTAATGTAATGTACAGTTAGCATCTAACCAGAAGCGCAATAAATAACAATGTGGTGAATGAGGGTATGGGTTCATATGTACACAGGTGAGAGTGATTAATGTACAGAAGGTGCAGTAGGTAATAAGAATAAGGTACATTATGGTAATAAACTGTCTAACTGTGCAAGCAGCATGTAGTGAATAAAACATGTCAAGATGATTACTTTGATGTTAACATTCCATGATCAGAAGAGTGAATCGTCCATGATTGGGGTGAGAGCCATCATGATCAGTATAATGCCTCCCACGTTTGTGTGTGTTTTTTTTTCCATGGTTAGGGATGGGAATCTCCAGGGACCACCCAATATAAGAAAGATTTTCATCAATCTGAATGACCTAATTTTAAATGCAAATTCTGAATAAACCTTTTACATGCAGCCTATTATGTTCCCATCATTTGCGTAGCGTTGCTGTGCACGCAATGTAACAAAAACACAAAGCCATCCAAAAGGAGTTCATTAATAATCTGTACACATACGTAATAAGAGAACAGACCAACCTTCCCACTCAGCTTTGATGTGGTTTTGCACGTTGAGGTTCAGGGTGACGTCAGCACGGACTCGCGCGGGCCAGTTCTCTCCGATGTTAGGCTTCGCCACTTCCACAATGGAGAAGGACATGATGGTCTGTGCCATTCTGGCCCATCCACCAAACACCACACCACCATATTCAGACTGCCTACAGAAGACATGAAGACGTCTTAGCAAACATTCTATGCAGCACAACATGATCAGTATGAAATTGTTGTTTATTAATTACCATGGCTTCATTCGCAACACAATATCTTCAATGTCCTGTCTGATCTCATAGGTAGACTCCAGACGGAAGAGGTTGAAGTTTCTCAGCAGGTAATCATGAAGAGTCAGGAACTGCAGATTAAGCTTCGGTAGAGCTAAGCAACCTGTAGGACAATCACAAGAGATTGAGATTTTCCTCAATTCGCATTTCATTTGTGCTTTACTATTTCAGAGTGAAGAAAGTGAAGAACGTAAAACCTTCTCCAGAGTAGTACTCGGTTGGGACGATATTCTCATCCCAGATAATCTTCTCTGTTGGATAAAGAGGCATCTGGTTAAGTTGCTCAATCTGTGAGATTCGCCTCTCATGACGAGACACCTGTGTATGCAAAAGAGAGAAACAAATTAGGTTAATTAAAGTATTTTAATCCTGTCCTATGTTGATCTTTACATAAAGAAGAAGAAATTTTAGATGCTGTGAAGAATCAGGTCAGAGCACAACATTACATCGCATTCAACAGCCTCATTCTGATCTTAATACCAAGTCTGAAAAGGGTCTTATATTATGGGATGTGTTGTACAGAGACAGCTGGCCTCTCTACATAAATACCAGACTCAGTCACAGGTGATCCAATTCCAGCCACAAAAGAACAGTGAAGACGGCTAGTTGTTCACACCTGGTACTGTATGCTTGTGTGTCTCAAATGCACTTGTGAGTCCAAAAAGCAACCTGAAGTTGCGTCAAATGTCAATATCCGAATAAAATGTTTATCTTTGGCTGCTGGACACCATTATTAAAAAATTAAAACAATGCTGATTAAAGTGACACTTGATGCACCTTTAACAAAAAAAAAAAACAGGAATTTCAAGCTTATGTTAAGTGAATTATTTATTGTGCCATTCCTAACTATTAGACCGAATGGTTTCAATGGTAACAGTTAGGGATGGGAATCCATGGTATTCCCATCCCTAACTGTTACCATTGAAACCATTCGACCACCCGATACGATTATCACGATACCTAGATGCCCTTTTGATTTGTATTGTGATTGCATAAATATCACAATTTTATAAATACCCCGACTCAAATTTTTTTTCCCACATATTTAATTACAATTATAAACAAACTATGATTTTATCAGAACCGTTGCGACCTTCCAGCGTGTGAATAGTTTAGAGCACAGCATACTGTAAGATTATAGAGGAACAACAACATCCTCTCACAATCTCATCGCCCAAGAGAGACGTTAATACCAAGTCTAAGGCTCCAGTTTGGCTGTCTTAGATTAACGTCTGACCTACATCAAAAACCATCAGGAAGTGACCTGAAATGTGCATTCTCCTCTGGAGTTTGGTGATGTATGGAAATGAACGTTCACCCAGACGACAGTAATTTCTATGGTAATTCAGGAATGGTACAGTCTGTCTCAGACAGAAAGGTGCACTGTGTACGTGTCTCCCCTACCCAACCTGGGAAATTAAAAAAAGTGTGTGAAGACAAGTGAAAAACATACAAGTGCAAAGCTGTCTGCTGAGCACCGGGTAAAAATACAAAGGCATCAGGCTTCTCCATTTCTCAGCTGTACACCGTGCTACAAAAATGAAAAATACAGTAGCGGCAAAGTTAGTGTTATTAGTGCTCTAATACTGATCTCCATAAGCACAAGCAGGTAATATTATCCAATTATTCCTAATAATGATGGGCTGTATGTTAGACACCAAAACAAAACACTAGAACGGTATATATACATTTTGGCTACGTCAAAAACAATATTTTTTCTTTGCAACATAATCTGAAGGCCATGCTACACAAATCATATTGCCATGTACTGGTTTTGCCAGTCAGCACTTCTTCTTTGGATACAAGAAAATCAATCAATTTCTCAATATGTAAAAAGCTCATCCGTTCTAAGCCTAATGACATGTTTTACTACATGCATAAAATCCTCGACTTCTTTGAGATTCGATTTGCCGGGGCAACGCAGGCCTTAGTGGACAAACCTTGGGTCTAGCGATATAGTGAGATAATTATGGCAGAGTGTCTCTTGGCCTTGCTGGAGAGCCCAATTATGGGCAAAGCAGGACAAAGGTGCTGTGCTGATGACCGGAGTGAAAAGGGCTTCTTATGTGAGTGTGTGTGAGCGGCTGGAGAGTTTTAGAATAGGCCTGGAACAAACATCCAGCAATTTTCAGATCACTCTCCAAGCAGAACATGTCATAGTCAATTCATATGTCAAGGGTGTCAAACTCTAATTTATTTATTTATTTTAAACAAGGAGCGAGAAAAGAAAGCTTAATCTGCCTTCCAAGGTCATTATCAATTACTTGTATCATGAACACCCCCCCCCCTAAAAATCTAAATTCATGTTGACGTTTTGAGCGTAATACGATCTTAAATTTATTAAACTCAATTAAATGAAATCAGTTCAAGCTTACCAGCAGCTCTAAAAGCATCTCTTTGTCACATGATGTGTCTTTTCCTTCTGGAAGCTCGGGTAAAAGGCACAGGTATGACGCCACCTTGTGAATGGTATTGGAACTGCAAGAAATCAGAGAGAAGACAAATAAAAATTTGAGTAAACTTTACTAATAAGAAAACATACTACATGCAAGATGAAAAGAAAAACTGTCAATAAATAGGCTTTGGAGAAACCTGAGCATTTCAGTGTCATTAGTAGTAATGAGAAACAGTGTTACTTTTGTGAGAAATTTTTTTTGGGGGGGGAATAAATGTTCATTTACGCCATTATGCGATCACTCAACAAAAATGTAATAATTCTGAAAATAATGAGAGAAAAGTAATGGCATATAAGGCTGCGCTTGGTGCTTAGGTCTCTTTCAGCCAACGAAAAATGAACTTCAGAAACACCACCTTCCCAATGCTGATTGCTCTTTTTTTATTCTGTCACGGGCATGCACAAAACACCCCTCGACACACACTGTGTTAAGATATAGCAGGCTTTACAGTGTGGCAGTGTTATTATGGCCTGACAAACGCAGCTGTTTAAGGAGTTTATAGTCAGGCTCTTACAAATCGATTAAATTAATGAGGCACAGCTTCCCATCTAGTTGCAATGAGCCGGTGCTCAACGACCCGAGTCCTGTCACTTAGCAAGCCAGTACACTGTTGTAATTCTCAATGCAATACGGTTGTTTAACTCTCTGATCAAATACAATATGGGAAAGGGTGCAAAGATGCCAACAACGTTGCATATGATATGTTGCAGATACTTCCCTATGCTGGGGGTGTGACCCAACCACTTCTCAATGATTTCCACTAAGGGTCACTACACTTACATACTGTACTTATCATTCTTATGTCCATCACTCATGAAATTCTCTTTTACACGACCTGAGCTCAGTCATTTATTTGCATGGCAGTCTGTATCTTTTGCCTGTCATTATCAACACATGATCTGACTAGCAGCTGAGGATACTAGCCAAAAGCTTGCTAACATGCTTGCTAACCCAAGGCTGCTGTTCGATGATGGGTGAAGATACTTTTAGGAGGCACATTTTCAGAAACATTATTTCTCTTAGAATCCTGGTTCATGCACACAAATTAGGCTGTTGGCTTATGGTCTGTTTAGCTAAGCCCAGAGCAGTCATGTACTGAGGGAACACATTCTAACTAAACCATGACAGGGTATTTTAGGTATTTAAATGAAATCATGATGGTGTGTAGACGTTAAATAACGGTTTAACAATTATTTTTATTTTATTATAGTTTTTTTCTTACCTGAGCTGACCAAACAGTTTGGCGAGCGACCCCCGCGTGTCCACAGCCTCTACATTAGAGAGAGCAAAATCCTGCAGCTCAGGAAAATGTGCAAAAGCAGCTCTCTGTAAAAGAAACATGCAATTTGATGTGATGTATAGAACAATCATCTAAAACAGCACACAAGACAACCACAAATCTATTTCTGAATGTAAGAGCAGGATAAATGACTGATGTTTGTTTGAAGCAGGTACAGGGACATGCTATTAACTAAAATGAGCAACATTAAACAAGATTTTATGCATTGTAGAGACAGATTGATCAAGTTTGCTACCTTGTATGGTGTTAATTTCTTTTTAGGAAGAACATGAAATGTAGCCAAACCAAGTTTACTTGAGAACATATATAACATGACTTTTAAATATATAACATGACATTACGCAGCCTGGCCAAAAAACTACTGAAACTGCGTTAAGAACCCAACACATTAACACATTTTCAAAACCTGGAAAGTTCATGTTCATTCCTTACAATTCATGTGTGAATAGCGATTATTTTGTGTGTATCAGCCTCAGATAGAACCAATTCTGTACCTAGCACACGGGCTTCCGAGTGCAACAGAAACATTTTATGGCGTGACATTATCAAACATCTTGCGCATTTAAAAGCTTCCGATCTCCAAACTCAGAGTCTCAAACACCTACTCAAGGGCTCAACACCAGGAGTGCAAATTACTCGAACATGGTGTGCGTTAGAAGCCCCACATGCCCGCTTGATTTTAGGGATAAAACCAATGTTATTAGAAATGGGCTTCATTTAATTACTCAAACTTTTTAAAGGTTTAAAATTGTAACAAAATCGGGGAAAAATTTAATATCGAAGCGGGATATTTATAAAATCGTGATACTTAGAATCGCAATTTTATCGCATTATAACATATTGGGAGGTGACTGGTGATTCCCATCCCTAGCAAAAACCATAGCTATGTTTAATAGTGTTAAACTATTTTATTAAAGGAGGATAATTTCCTTGCTCACACAATGTGATAAGAACTCACAGGATCAGGACTAAACAGCTGCGTGGTCATAAGAAAACCACTTGTTTGTGAGGCTAAGCATATTTTTTTTTGTATTTGCTACGGCGCATAATTATTAGACTTGTGAGCAATAGAAAAAGGCCATGTGGTCTGATGTGACGAGTCCGACACTATTCCAGAGCATTGTGTATTCAGAATAAGAAAGGGAAGAGCATGAAGCGATGCACCCATCATGCAGAGTGGCCACTGTATGTACAAGTCTTTGCAGTGTTTTTATCTGGGGTTGCTTCAGTTGTTTGTGTAAAGCTGCTTTGCGACAATGTTAATTGTTAAAAGCGCTATACAAATAAAACTGAATTGAATTGGTCATTGTGTGGCAAAAAAAAAAAAGTCAGCTGATTACCTGAATGTACTGAATAACCAGGTTATCACATCAATGACTTTGGTCAGGCAGTGTATAGCAGGCTGAAAATTTTCATTAGTAAGTGCTTTATTTACCTGCAGTGAGGTTATGCGGTCATAGTGAAGAGTAGTCATCTCTTTCTCTGTGAGGGCGTTGCCAGTTTGGTCATTGATCTCAAAGCCTGTGTAGAACTTCAACATGTCCAGCAGCTACGTCAAAGGATACACCGTTATAGCACAGCTGATCTCTGAACAACTGAGCCATTGATAACTGACTCCTCAATGATAAAATTATTAAGATTTTAAATAAGTGTGAAGTATAAACAAACTCTATTAAAGACAGTAAGTTTCAACCTGGCAGAAAAGGTGACCTTCTTTCTCTCTGTGTGCAAGACTGGACAGGTGGCAGTGGACCACCAGGTGAGAGTCATCCAGCACGGTGTTGAACCAACGGCGTGTTGGGAGAAGAGCCTGCCAGAAACAGTGGAGGTTTACGTGCGTTTCTATACAACCTCATACAAAAAGCATTGCCAGCTGGATATAGTGGATACATACGGTGTACCTAATCAGCTATAACCTTGAATCAGATATATGAGAGCAGGATGAGCAGAAGACTCTAATCCCTAAGGATTTAAGTTTAATAGCCTTGCGTTTGGGATGAGATTGAAACGGAGCAAAGTAAAAGCGGCACAACTAAGGACTAAGGATATCAAAACCAATTTTCTCCAAGAACGGCCATTCATAAAGACTACTCTAGCGGGAAAATCTTAGACCTTCACAACTCAGATACTACAAACAATACTGTTAGAACCGAGCAGCAAAAGAGGGGAAAATAAACAGTAAATTCCATGTTGACCCAACTATATCAGGAAATAACAGTGAGCTGAGGTATTTTTTTAAGCAACAAACAAACCAACTAGCTAACAAAATTAAAAATATATATATCACTATGCTGGAAACTAATACATTACACATTAGTTTTCAAAATATTTTAAGGAACTTTAAATGTTTTTTTTTTTTTTTTTAGAAACTATTTAGAGTTTGGGAAATATCTTGAACAAGAACATTAGTTGTGAGATTAATTTACTTTTTACTGTTTTAGTTGCAAGACTAATATTGATTTACTTTTCCGCCTTAGGCACCAGGGCAATCACATTTAATTACAAAAGCGGCTGAAATTGTGTGATGTACGACAGCAAACATGGAGGAAACTGATGTTGAAGTTGCGTTGTTCCTTAGTTATGGTTATGCACAACAAAGCAAAACAAAATTAACAAAGCTGTCTGTCATTTTGCCACTTTTGCTCTAAAATGTCACACACACTTTTTGACTTATAGTGTGACAAAATGTTTTGCCGACTGGGCCAGACTTATGTGAACAAACTGTTAATAGTTCAACGATCAACCCCAATTATTCAACAACTTTATTTAGAATCGATTCATCATGCATGTTATGTGATACTTTTACGACTATAGCAGTAGCATTAACAAAACTTCTCCTACATCTCCATCTGCTTGTCGCCATAACGACCCTCTTACCTCTAAGTCAATCATGAGTTCAATGAATCTCTCGCAGTAGTGAACCTTCTCCATGGAGACCGGGCCTATAACAGGAAAGGGGAAAGCTGAGTCAGGGAGCACAAATAAGACAATATGGATGGTGCGAGAGCCCTGAAGACACAAACTGGTGCACTGCACAGCCAGTAACTTCATCTAGACAAGAGAGACAGAGTCTGACAGGAAGGATTAAGACTGTGTAAGCATGCTGGGAAGAGCAGTGTGGCTCCATCTCTCATACCACACAGTCTGTCCTGAGGTGTCGACATGAATTAAGCAGCCAGAGGAAGCCACCTACACCACAAGATGGTCAGAGGATGCAGAAAGAGTTCTGATGCAATTTTTACAGAAATGTAAATATCGGAGTAGCCGCAACGTATAAACCTGTTACAAAGCAGTTACAATATGCACGATATGTATTTAAAATTCATATAATGCAAATGTTCATGGCAAATCAAGTAGCAAATTTTGTGCCTGAAATATTAGTGTTTATTCACAGTTATGCAGAGACAGGTTCAACACCCATAAAAAAAGTCTGTTATTGATATTCACCAAAAAAAAATAAAAAATGTTCATAGTATGTAACTTTGTTTAAGCATAATGTGTCACAACTTCAAGCTGTAACTACAGAACCTGCAACTCTTTCTAAATCTCACTGCCTGCTACGCCACACACATGTGCCCCACTGAGAGCTGCTCATCGGTAGAATGATTTTAACTAGGTGGCTTAATTAGGTTACATGAATTACAGGAGACTTTTTCTGGATCAGGAACATGCACTAATTAAACAAAGCATGCTTCTAGACACACACACACACTTTTTTTTTTAATGCACTTCTCATACATCAACTTTTTCAGCGTATTCAAGCATGTTTCTAGACACACACACACACACACACACACACACAAAAAAAAAAAACCCGCAGACTGGGCAGGACATTTGAGATTTTTTTCTAACTAATAAAGTTATCTTTTGTCTATTCCTGATACTACATGTCTGCAGTGTCAGAGCCAGAACACTCACCTGATGCTGGGATGGACATCAGTACATTAAGGAACTTCTTTATAAGAGCAGAGAGAAAGGTCCGTTCCCTTTTGGCTCTGCAAAATAAAGTTGGTTGAGCGTTGCAGTTCACTAGAACTTTAGATATATTTGTTAATAGAAAGCTATAAAAAATTAAGTTCAAGAAATAAAAGCTTTGTACTGTTCAGCACTCTTCTGGTCCATTTTTTCATAGTTCTTCTTTATAAGATTCCAGAACTTCTGAAGCTTGGGGACTTTTTTCAGTTCATGTTGGAGACGTGACTGTAAAATATTTAATTTATGTTAAAAATATGTAGCAATTATTAGGGTGCATAAAGTTTTTTTTTTTCAGTCAACATCAACATTTGTATTCAATTTACAATACTATAAATCTATCTGTCTATATGGATATATACTGTAGTTATATGTTAATATTTTACATTTTTCGTGTTTATGTATTTACAGCACAAAAAAGTTCAAAAACAATATAGTAGAGGTCATAGTATGCTTGATGATCTGGAACACAACGCTGTAAAATGATGAGGTGGTGTTGCAGAACTTACCGGCAGGAGGCACATCCACATGGGCAGAGAAACGAGCTGCTGCACCTGTTCTCGGATTATATCTACCTCCTGAGAAAAGAAACGCACCCATCAGGAGTGGATAAAATTATACACGCCTCAAAATAGAAAGATTCCTAGTGTTAAAATCTCTTAGGATAATTACTCAAACGTTTCATTACAGGCTACAGTGCTTTGAAGGGCAATATTACACTGTAGAACAACACTGCCATCTACTGAACATGTCCAAAATAACAGCCATTTAACAGTCACACAACACAAAGTAATGTACTGCAGTTAAACAATTTTGCTTCTTTAAGGTTACTGAAACAAACCAGACTGTTGAAGCAGTGATCAAGGAAGAGCAGCAGAATTGTCTGTTCCCGTAGTGACAAGCCGAGCTCTTCTCCAGTTAGACAGGCCTCCATTACACACTTGAAAAAGTAGGGGAAGTGAGTGGGCTCCTTTTTAAAAACCTGAAAAGAGTGAAAGAGGGAATGAATCTGAACATCTCCGACTAACACAATTTCTAAAAAAAAAAAATAATAACCCTGAGAAAACAGTTATTATAGGAAAGATGGCAATTATTTTAATTGGACAAAACGCTAAACCATCAAGGTTGTATATTATTACAAATTAACTACTGACCCTATAACCACTACATAATTTCTCCAAAATCTTTTTTCATGCATTTTAGGGTTATGCAACAACCCCATGCTTTATATCATTCAAGTTGTTATTCTTTTTCAGTTGTTTTATCCTGCCTCGTTTATCATAGCAGCCTAGAAAGCCAAGTCAGAGTGCGCTGTTTTACTTCAGACTCCTTTACTGTACGTCAAAAGTAGTCAGAGTAATGGATCAAAAACACAAACCACAGACATAACAATGAGTGCAGTATGTAGAAGGACGCCGATTTACTGTGAAGCAGTTCATGCTCCTGGATACATTACATTCCCCTGTGTAACTGATGGAGTGACAGATATTACATTAAGGGAAGCCCTGGTCTGCTGCAACAATGGCAGGTTTATGAACAAGCTAACCAGATAAACCTCAGCTCCACACAGGTAATCTGAAATTATTTCCCTCTGCACTCACTTCTGACCTTTTACCCTTAACAAATCTAATATGTATGAGAGAATGAGCGTGACAGAAACCCGCATGCGGTGTGATTACAGTCTCTAGTGTTTACAACAGCTTCATCACTCATTAGTGGGTTTTTGTAATAAGGTTTGAGGATAATGTACCATGACAACGGAACTTAAGCAGTTACACATGACTAAAAATAAATACATTAAACTTAACCTGAACTGGTCAGTGCCTTCTGCAGATGCCCATACTGTCAATTATCATCTTGCAGCTCATGGCATGTCAATCTTAACAGGTTTACGCATCATTAATAAAGTTTAAAAAAAATAATTTTCATAATAATTAAATGTACAAAAAGAACTCTCGATATGTATTCCACACAAGAGATAAAACATATTGTAAATGTACACTGGATTCATAGACAATCCTAAGTCCTAGTATTGAGCACTCACCTCCCAAGCAGGAACGTTTTCTCTGAACTTCTCATTAACTATACAGCAGATGGACATCAGATAGCTATTACTGGACACCTCCGGGCTGTAGTTAACCCACAAGTAATTCTCAAGGTACTGACTAAAAGACAAACAAATTATAGAGAAATAAATAAAATATGATCTGCTTAAACAAAGACAGAAATGCAATGTGAAGTAACAAAGAAAAGGCTAATTGAGATCCCACCTAAATTCCAGTAACATGATTTTTCTGATTGCAAATCTGACGGGGGGAAAAGACACGGTTTTTACATGACCAAACCCAAATACAACTGCAAGCATAATGTTTGTTTAAAAAAAACAAACACTAAATGAATCTGAAATGCAACTCGTTGTTACAGACTTACTTTGATTTGAGGATCTCATTTTGATAGACGTCTTCAACAACCTGAAAAAAAAAAAGAAGATATATACAAGTATTAAAAGGTGATTATTTTACTTTAGGCACATAGGAACAACCCATATTAACCAGGATGAGCTAAACTCAACCCCCATCATTCCTAGCAACTCCTATAACTGTATGATGTGCAATCATACAGCATTTGTGTCCTTAAGCAAACAAAAACATCAATTACCTCTTTAAGCATCATGTTACATTGAGAAATGCAAGTTAGAAATTCTCTTAATATACAAAAGATACTGTGACAATGACTCTGGAATGTAACAGTTTGTACAGATGATTAATGTTTACACAGTCTATCAATAACACAAAAACACTATGGAGGAACACAGTTCCTCATAAGGCTACTTTTAAATGAATTGTTACCCTTCTTTAACATAAATCATGTGTTGCGTACCTTACGATCAAATTGCAGTTTGTTCTTTGCATGCGGAGCCCAATATTTATTTGAGAGCTAAAAAAAGAGAACAAAGAAGAACAATATCAAAATCAGACACAGTATTTATTAAACAGCATACTTCATTCTTTCTCATCAGTGCATTAAAAAAAACTAAAGACTTAAATTCATTAAATGTTTATTATATGCAGATTAAAATTCATTAAATAAAGTATTAGTGAACACATATATGCAAGTGCATTTTGTACTAATTATCTGGTGCTATGCAGAAAAATCCTGAGACCAATTCTACCATATGCCCATATGTAGTGGAACAGTCATGTTATAACCATCCAGGGCTGCACAATTAGTGTTTTTTTCTTTTTTTTTTATTAATAAAAAAAAAAAAAATCACATTCTCGATTAGTACATACATGCAAACTCATTTCTGAATGAAGGTGAATAAATTCTATGTTTCCCTTTAAGATCAAGCTGCGTTCACATATTCACTTATTAACTCAACAAGTTCATCACTTCTAAAATAAGGAAAAATCCTGTGTAGAGAGCATGTGTTTTTCTTTGCTAGAATGCAATACATGTTTAGGTTGAAAAACTGAGAACCGTGTAACAGAATTGTGATCTCAATTCCCATGGAGAAGAACCGTGCATCCTTACGACTATTATGTATTAAAGATTATTTAGGCAGAGGTTTATTCACATTAATGAGGTCGCTCAAACTATCTTTACATTTACAAGTCCCTGTGTTGGGGATGATAACTAGTCAAGGTAGTGGAATAAATAAGAGATGGTAAGAAGACAGAAGATAGTAAAGAAAACAGGCTAAGGCTACTTTAAAATGAATAAGCCACCTTGTTCAATTCTGATTCATTTGGTCACAATGGATTTAAAAGTCATGACAGTTCACATTCATAATTATAATTGGCTTTTATCCGACTCTAATGTGAACATGTTTGTCCTATGAAATGGCATGAATGCACAGATCGATATGTTTTTGCTCAGTGAAATTATATAGAACACTGCTCTATTTCTGTAGATTCCATTCAGCTTTGTTTGGGGAGACTCATTTTCCCAAATATTTACATTAAGAGTCTAGGCAAGAAAAAGCACTTGCACTGGAATTGTGATCTGTAAAGCCTGTGTGGTGATGTTGACTGAAATGGAGTTTGCAAATGCACTGTGCACTGGATAAAGTATGTCTGGTGAAGTATTGTTGCTGACCATGTGCATCTTTTCATTGCCACAACGAACAATCTTTACAATCCTGAAAAATCCACAGCAAGTGTGGGATGTAATCATGTCCACAAGCACCAGAATCTCTAAGAAATGGTCCCAACATCTTGCTGAATCCAGTTCACAAAGATTTGAGATTCTACCCAGTGTATGTACAGTGTTCATTAATATACCACAATGTCATTCATTCATTCTCTATACCGCTTATCCTGTACAGGGTTGCGGGAGGGCCTGGACCCTATCCCAGTAGACTTTGGGCATGAGGCGGGGTACACTCTGGACAGGGTGCCAATCCATCGCAGAGCACACAAAAACACACTCACTACAGCTTATTTGGAAACACAAGTCAACCTACATTTACGGCATTACAACTCTTATCCAGAGCAACTTAAATTTTTTGCTCATACATCTGAGCAGGTGACGGTTAAGAGCTTGGGTCAAGTGCCCAACAGGGCAACTGGGTAGTGGCGGTGGCCGAAAAAGGCATTGTCCAGACTGTAGTCCAATGCCTTTACCACTGAGCTACTCCTGGCCCAATGCATGTCTTTGGACTATAAGGGGAAACCCAATAAGGGTTTTGAATCCCGCCTTGCATGTTCGCCCCGTGTTTGATGGGTTTCCTCCAGGTACGCTGGTCTCCTCCCACAGTTCAAAGACATGCAGACTAGGTTAACTGGCGTTCCCAAATTTGCCTGTAGTGTGTGTGAGCACCCTTTGATGGATTTGCACCCTGTCCAAGGTGTACCCCAAAGTCTCCTGGGATAGGCTCGAGGCCCCACGTGACCCTGCTCGCAGGAAAAAGCGGTATAAAAGATAAGTGTATAGCACCAGATGAAGAAACTGATATCACGTGACTCGATGTACTGCGAGGCTTTAAGCGAGCCGAGTGTTAGAGAATCACCTGCGTTACGTATTCAGCGTTAATCTGTTCCACTGACGGTGCCGCAGTCTTCTTCACCCGCGCGTCCTTCTCCATCACTTCTCCTCTAATTCAGCAACCTGAGCACATTCACAAGTCACATCGTTTATCCGGTTATTAAACATGCGCACAGCAACCCCAAGCTGCTTTCACTGACTATACTCCACTGGCTAACACCTGCTAGTCAGCTAACACCATTTAAACACAAAGCACAAGCTAGCTCAGTTTCTCAAAGCTAATAACTGCGAAACATACCAGTACTTTACCTTTAAATGTGAACTTTATATTCCTTAACGGAACATTAAACTCGGTAAACTGTTTAGGCGCGAAAGAACTGTTTTACCAAGACGTCATTGATACGTTAGCTCGCGTGCTAACATGTGTGAGCAAACAACTGCAGTGAAACTTTCCCCGGTACATACCTACATGTCAAAATAAAAGTCAAATAATAATAATACGAAGGATGGTTATAATAATAATAATAATAATAATAATAATAATAATAATAGTCATGTGAGGACTATTATTATAGTTTTTTTTATCACGAATAATTGAACATTTATACTTTACTGAACGTATTACCCCCTCCCCCCCTTTTTAAAGTACTCACTGTACTTCCTCTTGCTGTTAAGCTCACAGTATATATCTTTTTGGCTCCGTTCTATTCCTGCTCCCTATACCCTGGAATGTCGGTTATTAAGGGCACTTCCCTCGACAAAATTCCACCATTCGAAACACCCTCCAACGTCACCATCGCATACGTCACTTCCCCTGTTAGTTCCTCTGGCAACATAAGAACCTTGGATGCTTGTTGCTGCTATTGTGGAAATTTCACACTAAAGACATTGAACACTGAATAAAACAAAAATATTACCACCATTATAAAATGTATACTATTGAAATTATATAAATTGGTTAATTTAGATGATGTACAGTTTCTATACAGAGGTGGCACAGTGGCTTAATGGTCTGCCTTGCACTTCCAGAGTCCATGTTCTCTCCCTGTTTGGAGGGTTTAGTCTAGGTACTCTGGTTTCCTCCAACAGTCCAAAGACATGCAGATTAGACCAATCAATTTTCCCAAATTGCCTGTGTGTGTGTATGCCCTTTGATAGATTGGCACCCTGTTCAGGGTGTACCCCACCTCGTGCCCAAAGTGTCCTCGGATAGGCGGTAGGCCCCCCGTGACCTGTGAGGGATAAATCTGTATAGAGAATGAGTGAGTGAGTGAGGTTTTGTACTAACCTATGTAATAGCAAGGATTTATTGATTCAATTAAAGAGGCAGTCCACATTAATGGGCTGGATCTGGCACAGTGCCATGGTACTGTGACATGTTTGATGTCACAAGGGGGGCGTTTATTTAAACGCAGAGCTGACACTGTGTAGTGGCCAGTAATTTGGAAAGGTTGAGTACACTGTGAAAAGTATTTTATAAAATAGAGACAGTGGATGAAGAAGAAGGCGTCTTAAGAGTGACAGGAATAGAAAAGAGGATTTCAACTGAAAGAAAGATGAGCCTTACCAGAAGGGGGCAGTAATGCAACATAGTTGGCGCCAACACTATGAACGCAAGGCAATAATGATAATAAATATATAAATCCCCTTTTTGAGCTCCCCTTGTTTTTGGGCTCCAGTGAGGTGCAGTGACTAATAGGAACTTTTCATGTCCACCTCCGTTGAAGTGAAGACTCGTTGTTCACTTGTTCCCTACACCGTTCACAGTTCCTTTTGAACTGAGCAGCTTTGCTCCCTGCGGTTTGTAACCGCACTCAACATGGCTGAATGCCCTGTGCAGTATACGTGGGACTTCAAGCTGATCGGAACGCACCCATAGGGCAGATTGGCAAAAAAACCCAGCCATTGCATTAGTGCCGGTTGATTAAGCAGCACCGCCATATTGGAGGTAGCTACTTTCACTGCAAAGAATTGTAAGCTAGCTGTGTCAGGCCAGAAACAGCAGGCATCATTACATTTCACAAGAAAAACATTTATGTTGATATAAGCTAAATTCCTCCATAGATAGCTGTCACTAGTTAGTTTGTGCAATGTATACTTTCCCCTTTTTTATAGACCCCCCTCTGGTGGCCACAACATAGTATCTCATTCCCACACCGTAGTAAATCGTGGCCACAACATAGTGTCTTGTTCCTATGCCGACATACAGTATGTTGTGGCTACAGTAAATTTTCCCCCCTATGTCACTCCGAACATTTCAGATGAAATAGAAACACATTTTCTTTCTTTTTAGAAAGTATATTAGTTTGGACAACAACAGAGAAAAAGTTGTTGCAATGGTGTAGTGGTTGGGCCTGTAGACTCACACTATGCTCATATGAAGATTAGATTAACTGGCGTTCCCAAATTGCCCGGTGTGTGTGTGCCCTGCAATGGACTGGCACCCTGTCCAGGGTGTAACTTGCCTTGTGCCCAATGTTTCCTGGGATAGGCTCCAGTCCCCCTGCGACCCAGTATACAGGATAAGCGGTACAGAAGTTGGATGAATGAATGAACAGAGAAAAAAAAGTAAAGAACACAATTAAACACACACATGCATACCCCACACCCTTCAGCTTAGATGTGTGTATTAGAGAGGTAAATTTAAAAAGTAGAAATAAACGAGAACATCCCAGTTGGTGTGTATTTAATCGTCTCCAGTTTAAGAGTAATAAAAGTAATGAATAAAGTCTTGAATCCACTGAGAGATGGAGGGACACTAATGGACTTCCAATATAAAATATGGAACAAGGATGAAAAAGGTTATGCATCTGTATCAGCAGAACTCAATGGAACTGAATCATCTGGAGTACTGAATATAACATAAATGATGGACATTGATGCAACTGTACTCCAAACATAAGAAATACTTTTTCAAATACATACAGATTGAGTGAGAAAATGCATGATGGGGAAAAAAGTTATGCATATAAGTATGCAGTTCTTTTGCAATTCTTTTGCTCACTTCCAGGGGAATATTTTTGTATAAAGACGTTCAATCCAGAAGCACATCAGCTTTAAAACAGAGCAGCTGAAAGTGCAGCTATATTATTATTTGATGAGCATCTGTGTGATATGATGCCAAACTGCATTAAACACTGAATAATAATAATAGTAATAATAATAATATTCATTTTTATTTATAGAGCATATTTCAGTCTCAAAGTGCCTAAGCATGGTTTAGATGGCCATGAAATTGTTAAAGTGTAAAAATTTAACAACCATATACAGTACCACGAAAAAGTATTTTCCCTTTCCTGTTTTAGTTTTTTTCCCCGCATATTTGCCACACTTAAATGATTCATATCATCAAACAAATGTTATATTTGAACATTTTAAATGCAGTTTTTGAGTGCTGATTTTATTTATTAAGGGGAAAAAGTTGTTTAAATGTGAACAGCCTGGCCCTATGTAAAAAGTAATGATTTGTAATTCTGTGTAAGATACAGTAAGTCAAAGGTGTAACTTTTTTGGAAGATGTGCATCCTGTAACATCTGGTGTAAAACTAAAAAAGTGTTTCATAAAAAGGACATTATACCAACAGTAAAACATGGTGGTTATAGTGCGATGGTTTGCGGCTGCTTTGCAGCTTCAGGACCTGAACAACTTGGCACAATGGATGGAACTATGAATTCTGCGGTTTACTAGAAAATCCTGAAGGAGAATATCCGGCCATCAGTTGATGACCTCAAGCTTAAGCGCACTTTGGTTATACCACAGGATAATGATCTGAAACAGACCAACAAGTCCATCCCTGAATGGCTCAAGAATTTTATTTTTAAAGGTTTTGGAGTGTCCTATCCATATTTTAGTCCGACTTATGAACTTAAATCTGATTGAGAGACTGGGCTTGACCTTAAACAGATAAAACAATCAAATGTGGCTGAATTAAAACAATTCTCCATAAAGAGGGGGCCAAAATCCCTCCACAGCAATGTCAGTGACATGAGTCAATGCCAGTTGCCAGACTCATGTTGCTGGCAAGGGTGGCACAGCCTGTTATTAGGTATAGGAGGCAATTACTTTTTCACACGGGGCCAGGCAGGTTTGGACATTTAAAAATGGTATTTTGTATTTACCTGGGTTATCTTTGTGTTATATTTAAATTGGTCTGAATCATTTAAGTGTGACAAATATGGAAACAACAAAAAAACCACGCAGGACTGGGCAAATATTTTTTCATGGCACTGTAATATGAAACAAAATTAAAAAATAAATAATAAAACAATTAACTAAAGGTAATTATAGTTGTAAACCCTTAAATGTTTTTAATGCAATAAAAAGACTTGTGCAGCTGATGTTAGTCCTGTCTAACCTTTATTAAATTATACATCCATAATTCTTAAACATTTACTATAAATAAGTGACATCTGCTGGTCAAATAGCTCATGGCAACCTGGAATTATTCCGGCATCGTGTTTACTTCCTCACAGTAGTAACTGTACATTTAATGTAAGAGGAATTTGCACTAGGCTGAAATGTACAGACATGACAGACAAAGGCTTTATATATTAGCTGATAAAATCATAGTAAGTGTCTAAGTTGGAAGAAAAGATCTATTGATCTATCTATGTAGGAAATGTCTTGTCCAGTCGATCCCAGGAATACTGTACATAAGCTGTAATACACTCAGTCCATCACAAAGCATGAACAACTTGGACAAATCTAGTAAATGACAATATTATGAAGAACAGTTTATCATCTCCTCTATGTGGCTTGATTTCTGAAGCTTCTTAAGCTTTTGTTAGTCTTCAATTTAAGCTGTTTGGTTTTTTTTTATTTCTATTAGCCAATGAACATTTTTATAGGACATGCTTTGGTAATTTGTTTAATTATTTTCCATATAAATTTTCCATCTCAATAGTCAAGAATCAATATATTCGCTGTCTGGATCCTCATGCTCCCAGAACCATTCTTCCACAATTTGAGTCCAGGAATACGGCCATGCCATCAGGGACAAAAAAAAATGATAATAAATGCATAAATGAGACAACCTGGTCATTCAGTACAATCAGGTCATCAGCTGACATCATTTTATTGCTCAGCCTAGACCTGATCAGCTGAAGTAACCCCTGATCATAACAGTCTCCAGAGGCTTCTAATGGCCACGCAGTTGTTTGGTCCCATCCCGAGTTCTCATCACATTGTCAGTGTATGAAAATGCTCTGACTTACTCTATTAACATAGCTCTGGTTTTTACTTTTTAATAATGCAACTTCACAAATTGTTTAAGTGATCTCCATTCATATTCTTCTTTCTCTTGACCCCATTTTTGTTCCATGAAGCTGAAAGTTCAGCACTGTTCTTCTAGGTTTTAATAATGTGTTGAAGAGTTCTTGACCCACTTCCAGTCATTTAACACTCCTTAGTTGTTTTCTTTGCTTGATGCAGGCTGATCATTTGACCCTTCTTGTTTTAGGGCCAGACAGCATGTACATATGACAAAAGAAGTGGATTATGGAGTAGATAATAGCTTACAAATTTCAGACATACAAGTAAAAAAAAAAAAAACCTTCTCATGCAAAGACTGATGAAAAAAAAATTCTTCTCATTTTCACTTCCCCACATTTGTAGTTTCAGGTATTTTATGTGGTTTTTGAGATGGAATTGGTCAGTACCGGAAACCTTGAACTCCGGTTAATGATTACCTCAAACATATCTGCCCACGGTTCTCATGGCAACTGGTTGCACCAGAAAAAACTAATTTACACTTGAGCACAATCACCTAAATCATTTAGGGAATACTAACAACAAATCAATTCTCAAAGACACCTACTTCAAGTTAATGTCATGCATAAGCCCATATGGAGGACCTTTTATTGACTCCAACACAAAAAGGAGGCCTGACTAGGAACTGTAGTGACTGGAGGCAGCTCACATCAGTGTGGCACGGCTGTGAGCTACAGTATGAAAGCTACTGCATACACCTTCAGGATAGACGAAGACTGTCTGGTGTTTAGCAATCCCCAACAAAAAGGTAAATACAGTATACTGTACTAGGAAGTGGAAATGCAAAGGGTTGAGTGATCAGGAGAACACCATTCACAGACTGGTGGAGGTGTATAATGCTGTAGGGAATGTTTTCTTGAAACACTTTGAGCCTGTTAATAGCCATCAAACCTTGTTTATATCCCACAGCCTAATAGAGTATTGCTGCTGATCATATGCATCCCTCATGGCCATGATTTCCCACATCTTCTAATGGCTATAATGGCAAACATAGCATTCATGAACATGACTTTGAGTTCAATGTTCTTCCGCAGCCTTTCCTGTCACTGGATCTGTATCCAGCACTTGAAAATGGATTAATGAATTGCAAGCTGGTCAACATGGACCAGAACCTCAAAGGAATGATGGCTGTTTTGAGAGCACTATAAAGGGAGGTTCTATCTGGTATTAGTATGTTGAAGTTTTTCAGGCGCTCCCGTCGAGGGTTCATCACAGCGGACCATCCGATCCACTTTGGCACAGGTTTTACACCGGGTGTCTTTCCCAACCCAACGCTCACATTTTTTCTAGGCTTGGGATCAGCACTGTCAAAATCCAGTGGCTAAGGTTTGGGCACTGGGTGGGAATCGAACCCCGGCCTCCCGCATGGCAGGCGAGAAACCTACCACTGAGCCACCAATGCCCCCCTCCCCATCTTGTATTAGTATAGTGTTACCAATAAAGTGCTCAGTGGGTTTACAGCTATAAAGCTTTACATAACAGAATTTTGAAGATCATGGTCGTCACTTGGTCTTGCTCTGATAGACATCACCCGAGGACACAGACGGCCTATTTGGTGATGTGAATCTCCACGTCCATATGGGACAGCAGGTCTGTTTTGGAAGGAGGCTGCCAAGAATGCTCAGACAACCAAAGAAAAGAGCAGTGGAAACCAAGGTGACCAAGTTGAGGTCTCAAGGACAACTTTGTGGCCTAGTTGTTGAATCTTACACAAAGCGTGAATCGTCAGCAGGTGGTGAGGCCAGTCATGGACCAGAGAATACCGACTGAGAAGGCCGTCCAGCTCTGCCGTAGAGAACAACAACCGGCATTGAGTTAACCTGGCTACACAAATGGATCTGTGTGCATCTGACCACAAAAATGGATAAAGTTCCTAGAAGAACGGATATAACAGTTATGCACTGGTGATCACCCATGAAGCGATTATTCATAAATGTCTGGGACATAAAGCCCAGTCCTGTCAAATAAGACCTACAAAAATCCTACTACTGAGATAATTTGATTTTTTTTAAATTATTCAGAGCAAACACTCACAGTGAACATGCTAGACTCAACACCAGAGATCAGCTCTTAATATCTTGTTTCACCATAAATAAAAAATTTCACTTTGTACTGTACTGATTTCTATTATAGCCACACGAGGGCGCCATACTCCACTTAATAAACAGGTCTCAACTATATTATCAATCATAAAAATGGGATAATTATTAAAATATAATCCCAAGCTAAATGTTTGTCTGTATATGCATAATGCAGAAGTGATGAATAGTTTCCATAATGAAGAGAAGAAAGCCTACTGAATGTACCACACACGTCTTATAATATCATTTCTACACCAGCCATTGTAAATCATTACTTACCATCATACACTTTAAACTAATGTTTAACAAAACAAACATTTGCATGTATTTACATCAGTGTAAAAAAAAAAAAAGACGAATCAGCTGGAAGAAAAAAAAGGCAATAATCTCTTGTGTAGGCAGATGATGTGCTGACAGAATGATAGGGTTGAGACAGAAGACGAGCCGTCTCCGCTTGTGTCTGATTGAGTGACAGGCGGTTATTGTGGTTCTGGGTGGCACTGGACTATGCAAATTGTCGTAGATGTTGTTGACACCGAATGTGCCACACGTCACACACTTTTAGAGCCGCACATTACAGCATCTGCCCCATGAGCATCCGTCTATGGAAAATACAGCTGTAGGTACAGTAATACAGTAATGCATGAAATTATCCACATCGAACTTAACATGCATGCCAGTATAACTTGTGTGAAGATCAATTACAAAGAAAAAGTTGTAAGACATAAACAGTAATACAGCTTGTGTGTCCATGCAGTTATTGTACATTAGATCCCATCTGGCTATAAATAACAGCACAGTAAATATTAGTCTGCGACTTTGTGCAGCATAATTGTTTATTTCTTGCCCGATTAATTCACCTACTCAGATGTTAACAACAACGTTATTGTTCTTGTTAGATCAATAGACTCTAACATACGGTCATCTTGGGCAAGAAGAATAGCCGGCCAATTGAGCACATCAATATATTTTCTGATTTAAGCAAGAAAGAAATGTAATTCGGGAAAAATTGATAATAGCTCTGTTTCAACAGACAAACAAAAGTGAGTATAGAAGAGCTCGCCCTGCAACCCTCTTCTATTAATCGCACCTTACGAATCAATAGGGGCATAAAGAGATTTCATTTCTTTGGTTGTTCGACTCTGATTGCCCATTACACAATAATAACAGCTTTCTAACATGAGGTATATAAAACAAACAATTCCCTTATTCACCAACGCTGGAAAGCCATGAGAGCGAGAGAGAGAGAGAGAGAGAGAGAGAGAGAGAGAGAGAGAGAGAGAGAGAGAGAGATATGGTCGCGAAATGCTCACAATGACCCCCCTCATGGCAGTGACAGCTGCTGCTGGGCCTCAGCACAGGACACACTTGATTACTGGAACAACCCATTACAACCCAACACACCACAACACACTCACTGAGCACAACCTGCTGCCACATATACATACACGCATACATCTTACTCCAGTCTCAGAAATATTTATTGTCATTAGTTTAGTATTCGATGGCCTGGGAAAGAGACCACCAACAGACCACATGAAAACTTGACATTTTCTCCAAAAAGGAAGAACAAAAACATTTTTTTGACTCCTCAATCAAAGAAAAACAATGTAAAAATGTTACTTTATTTGAATGTTTATTTGAATGTGGCCTAATCCTGTGGTAAGAACATTAACTCTGCTTTAAGACGTCTAAAACCTCGCTATAGCTAAGCGTGATTTCCGCACACAGCGAGTGTCGTGCTTTGATCAAGTTATTGGATAGCTACTTGCCATAGGATCAGCATAATCAACTCAGTAATCATCCACCATCTGTCAAAATGCCTGCCATGCTCCCGCGCCACAGGATGCATGAAATCTTTAAATTCGATTTTCTCTCGTTTCACCTTTTTGAGGTAATCAGACTTTAAAATGCGGAAAAAAACTTTACGCCTTATGGGGTTGAGATATGCGCAAAAGGGATACAAAGTTTAGTTCAGGAAAATGTTCAGAATCGTATATATGGTAGGAAGCGGGAAGGGTTTTCCCAGGACGCCGCATAAATATACTGTTAATCTGCTTATTGTGTGGACTCGCTATATTTAATATCCACTATAATTTCTCCTCCAGGGTTTCTATTGTACTGTATGCGACCGACTTATAATCTTCATTGAGGTCCGTTCAGCTCAAACTTAATTAAAAACTGTAGAGCAAAGTGTTCGTGCATTAATCATTCATGTTACCAAACTGGCTTTAGTTTAGGAATGATGAACTATGGATATAAAAACAAACTATTCCCAACAATGGGGAAAGGAGAGAATACGAAGGGGGTAGCAATCAACGTTATCTACTTAGCAATTTCACTGTGAACTCTACTGTAGGTCACATACAATACAGTTTGCTACTGTTCAATCTTTGGGTTCTTAAGACTAAACACGCAGTCTTATGAGAATGAATATCTCCACTAAGGTGTTTCGTCAGTTCAGGTTTTTTTTTAATGGCCTTTTAATAGTAACTCAAGTTGTCAAGACAAAATTAGGCTAAACTAAAATAAGTTTCTAAATTCAATCCATCTAGGACTGGATACTGCTGAGGTGCTTCATAGTCCAGTCTGAAGTCACCATATGGGTGCGTGTGGTCCTCGTCCTCCACTATGTACTGAGCCAGGTGGAGAGGTGAAGAAGGGTGCAGTCCGGAAGCTCCAGCACAGGAACCAGCACCAGCGCCGGCCTTTTCGCACCCAGTCTGCTCTCTAAGCAATCCTGCAGCCCTGTGACACACAGACACACACCACAAAGATCAAGCGTGTCAATCCAAAATGCTCTTATTCAAATTCCTCTCACCTCTGGGGCAGGCATGGCCAAACAAAAGCTGTCCCATTGGGGCTGCCCTCGAATGGCAGGCTGCATTTAACCCTTCGACCAAGGATCCTCAGATTCTTAAAGACTGTAACTAAGCTCCACACAGACAGTCTCCTCCATCTATTGCTTTTCAGCACACACACCTCCTCAGATAAATGCTGGAACCTCTTCAAGATATAACATATTTTCTACTGAACTTACAGTAAATGCAGTGCTGACACCTCAATATGTTACCCTTTAAAACGTTCTTGTTTACAACACTATACATCATAACTGCTCTTGAAATGCTAATTACCTTCTCTGATTGTAAAAAAAATATTCCAATGATTTGCTCCCTTTTGTATGCATTCTATCTCATTTAATTCCATGGAGTTATTACTGCAGCCGAAGGTCTTAAAGTTCTAACCTGCAGAAAGTGTTAATCGAGGTTCACTGTGGTAGAAATAACACTCGCAGGACAGGACAGGATGATTAAGACACCAAACTAAAGCTCTTGCTTTATGGCAGTCGGAATCTGATAGACACATTTCTTCAAACAAAAGCAAAGTGTATCTGTAGACGGTGATGTACAAGATCATTTCTATTATAAGATAACTTGCCAAAATTATGGGATTATTATGGAAGTGACAATGTCTGTGCATCAGAAATGCATCACAAATTTGTCTCTCATTTGCAATTCCAGTTTTGTTCATAGCTTCAGGTTCTTTGTTTTGTTTTTGAGATGTAATTGGGATGGAAATTTTTGCTGAAACCTGGCAACCCTGGTTAATGTTGTGACAGTGGCGATGGGAACACATCTGGCGTATCTAACACACATTTGAACAAACAAGCATGACAAAACGACCCGCTCATTTGAACCTCAGTCTGGATGCTTGGGTCACTCTAATATTTCATCAGCCTATAGCCTGTAGCTCGTCACGTGCGATATCCTCTTGACTTAATGTTGTTTTGCGGCTACATCCGACTGAAAACTATGACCGGAATGACTGAAAGCCCGCATTCATCTAGTACCTCGCCGTCATCCGACGGGTATTTACAACTCCAGCCCGAAGTTCTAAGTGACCTCATACTATGAAGCAACAGGATGGAAATGCATATTTATGAAGTATACTTAAGTGAAATAGATGAATGACACCATAATGTGAATAATGAAGTAGACAATCGGAGGTCCTGTGACAAATGGGGAATATTGAAAGAGGGATTGGAACGGAAAGGTGAAAGCTCTTTTCAACACCACTTGATAAGCATTCTGCTCTTTCATTAAGAACAAAAGCAGTGTGTCAAGCAAAGACTCAAAGAGCCCACACTGGGTAATTAACTCATATGCGCTGTGATTAAAAACAATAATGGCGAACGGGGGATTTTTTTTTTCTACGTGTGTGCAGAAAAAAGTACTTTCTTATCTAAGCATGTGGTACACCCTGGGAAGTTGATTCCTTGCGAGATCAACAGTACATTGCACCATGAACCAGGGACATCACACATACGAAAAAAAGGTTGTTTTTGTGCTTTATTATTATTTTTTTAAAACTAAAATTAGCCATTTAGTAGAACAGACAGTGTGATGTGCAACAACTTGAACACACACCCACACAACACTTTTACTTGTATCAGTTGGCACAAACGCACGAGTTCATTCTGTTCAGTGCACTGGGATCCCAATCGTCTCCTTTAGCCCTTAATTACCCTCTCCAGAGCCATTACACGCATCAGCACAGCCACCACATTAGCGGAGGAATAGCAGCCTAAGGCTCCGTTTGTGGGACAAAAAAAAAGAAGAAGAAAGAATTCTCTTAAATCAGTGAATGTTTTTTACACCGTTAAGTGCAACCTGAACAACAGCAATGAAATGAAATATTTTATTCTAAAAACGCAACACTTAAAGTCTCCAGTAAAATATAAAAACACAGATGGCATGGAAAGGCGCAAAAGAGTCTTTCCGTGTGAAAATGCAAGCTCTGGTGGGACTAAAGGGCTTCTAGTGGGGTTTAGCTGTGCTAGAGTGCACTTCAAACTGTTTCAAATTAAGTGGTAAACGGTCGCGCAATTAGCAGGCATCGGCTCATGAAAATTGTTTAGGCTGAGGCGAGTGATCGTTGTGACTGGAAAGCCAAGCAGAGCAGCAGCGCTAAGCTTTACTTGAAATGAAACGCGAGCTTCACGGCGCCTGACGGAATAGAACACGGTGCTTGTTATATTTCATCAGAACTGCTTCTGAGAACTGAAAGACGGATGATTAAATATCATTAAACATGGGGCGAGTAATCAATAGCAAGGCGTGATAAATGTACTGAACCAAACATGAATAGATCCTGTTTGTTCAATCTGAAATACAGTAAGAATATGAGAGTGCTGCTTATCGGTCACAGTCTGATACTGCTCAGATATGGCACTAACAGCCGTCTCTCTTCAACAACTGAAATCTGTTAAAAGTGCATCTAATTCTGGCTTACAAAACTCAAGATAATCAACTAACAGAAATAAATGATCAAAACAATTAACCAGTAGTGAACTGTTAATGGCTATCAAACGGAAAAAATGGAAAAATCTAAATCTAAATCACCGCTGGCCTAAATCTAAATCACCACTGGCCCACTGGACTTAGACGAGACACATCTGTTTTATGCAAATAAAAATCACAATATGGATCACCAGGAATACCAGGGGTGTCCCTGAACATTATTTATTCACAAATGACTGCAATTTATTCCAGGTAATATACGCATAAGTTGGGAATTTATGTGGATTTAAGTTTAAGTTCAGTAAGTCCCCAACATACGAACGAGTTTTGTTCCCAGAGCTCGTTTGTAAGTCCAATTTGTTCATAAGTCCACAAACCTTGTCTAAGTACTATGAAACTAACACAATTGGCTATACACTGTATAAAACTAACATGTTCCATGATCTTGTCCATGGTCCTTAAAATTGTGCCGAAGGTTGAACGATTCAACTTTTCACCTTGCTCATTTCTGTCAATTATTTTCACATCTGTCGCCATCAGTACCAGTGATCTATCTTCCCGAAAATGAACATGTGCGGATGCATGTTCGTATCTTCGAAAGTTTGTAACTCGAATGTTCGTATGTATTGGACTTAATGTATATTTAAAAAAAAACGTTTTTTTATAATTTTTGAGGTAATAAATAAATATTGGCAAATATCTTCTTAGTAAGGTCATTTGTACCTTTTATTTACTGTAAGGTTAGATAAATACGTTTATAGTGCACTTCACTCACTGTAAATGGGATATTTAGTAGTAACATATCACAGTTTAAATGCCAATATGTGTTAAAATAATCTAACTTTTTTTTATAATTAAATCATGAAGCCCCATTTAATAGTCACCCTGTTACACTAATGTACCTATCGCAGCCTTTCACTTGGACACCATCAAGGTAGAATGTTTCCTCAGTACTCTGGAGCCATGATCGGACTGCTTGTCTGCTAAAAAAAAATCCTTTAATGGCCCAAACATGTGAAAAAGGTCATGACTGTATGGGAAATGTGCCTATAACTCTGAGCCAAGTTCCTGTAACTTGCAAGTGGTGTTGATGAATGATTGTGTGTACAGTTCCCACGGACAGATGCGTCTCTTCTGCAAATCGGTGACAAGTCATCTGCCGATTTTCATTCCACTCGCTGAATGTTCACAGGAATGACTGCAGTGGGCTCTGAGCCACCTCGGCCAGGATCGCTATTCGCGGACGTACAGCCTTCTTTAAAATGTCTGCACCATTTAAATGCTTTACTGCGACCAAGTGTCTCATCTTGAAGTCTTCTGTAAATGTCAATCGGTTTTATGTCTTCATTCACAAGAAATTTCATCACAAGCCCCAGTTTGACTTGAACGCCCCTCATAAATGCATGGAATTACATAAGCAGACATCAAGCTGGTTCACAGCCATGTTTTTCCCCCCTCGTACTGTATGCCTATTGGCTCTACTGAGTGCTCGGGAGTCTGTTAAAATACTTAGCTGGGGTTACATCTGTTTGGAAAAAGTTATGTGAAGCATTATAGACATAACAAAGACAAGCGTTATGATCTGTAATCAAGAAATTAGTATCCTGTTACCGTCGCATACTGACATTAATTTCCACTATGGTTCCTAGCATAGTTTTGATCTATCACATAGAGCCTCATATCCTGCATCACTGGTTAAAAGAAACATTTATTTATCCGTTCAGGATTCCTAAGCGGGAGCTCTGACCCGCGAACCAGGGCTGTGGCAATCCCATAGGGCATGAGCGTCTACCGAAAGCAAGAAAACAGATTCCACTTCAACGGCAGGTTAATAAATGCATCCAAACATACGCTAGAGCGCAATTCCGTGTAGAAACATGATGATGAAGGTCACTGCCTAGGAAAATGTCTATGAAGCTTTTCAGTCATTTCAGGTCATTGAGTTTTCCAACATCAAGGAGACCTGAAGATTTTTTTTGCGTTTGTACTGAATGTGTGGTTAAACTGTGTCTTTTACCAGTAGTGACATACACTCACGGGCCAATTTAATAGGAACAGCTATTTTAAGATCACCTACCCCCACCATTAGTGCAATTTGTCCAATTAGCCAATCACGTTGTGGCAAAGCAGTGCAGAAAACAATGCAGGCAGAAATCCAGAGCTTCGCTTATTCTTCATAATAAACATCAGCAAGCAACAAAACTAAAGCTCTGGACCAGTGTTTCCTCAATTTCCACAAACTGGCTGACAGATTATTTGCATGACTGAGCATGCTATACACACACACATGTTCCTATTAAAGTGGCCAGATAATGTATGCCTTCCAGCTGTACACATCCTCTTATATAATAAAACCACAATCACAAACTTCTTGGAGAACAAAAATATTATGTGGTTAGCACACACACGGACAAGTCTGTTCTTATTCCTATTCATCATCTGTTGTCATAATTTTGCTTCCCACAATAATAAGTTACACCGAGGCCTAAAACTGACAGTGAAATCTCGGCTCTGGCTTGCGTTCAAAACGCTAATTGATTGTTTCAAAGACAATACCACAACTGTGCCGAATTGATGAATGTTGTGGGAACACAAGAGCACTTCGGGGAGGTGAGAAAACATTTACTCTAAAGAAACATCCTGGATTACTCTTAGACAGAAGACGATGAAAGACACCGACACAATGTGGGTTATTTTAACATAAGACCTTAGACACAGCATTGTACCACTGTATTCAATTTATTTCAACTGTATTCACCGAATGCTTGCTTTGTTTTAACCCATACCGTTGTTTAACAGCTTATAAAATAGCCCTTGATCCAGCACATTTGTTTTTGTGCAGTAACTATTGATTCGCAAAAAAACCCCAAAAGTGCTGGATCAATTGCTATTTTATAAGCTGTTAATGACCATAACACATTTAAGCCTATTCGCTGATTAATAATGTGTTCAGAATTTCAGGAACTCAGCTAAGAATAAGCCTCAATGCGATTAAGGAGCAATCTTATATTGATTCATTTATATGTATCATAAACGATATTGAAAATATCTATATTGCTATACTAATTTGCAATAAAAATGTTTCGACTATATGCTACTCGGAGCAAACATGCTTACCTGCAGAGAGTTCAGTGGCTAGTTTATCGCTGTCCTTGTAGAAGACTCTGGTACATAAAGGAGACAGAGCCTTCTCCATCTGCTCTAGAGCTTCCTGGAAGGAGGTGCTCACTGCCCCCAGGATGGCCTCTGTGCCCATGCACTCTGGTGTTCTGCATGACTCATGCAGGGACACACTCAGGGACAGACTGGCATAATGGCGGGTACTGGACTGCAGCACCTGCCAATGGATGGTACCTCCTGGGAACTCAGAGGTCATCTGACGGGAAGTCCTCTCCACAAGCTCGTCCTGCACGCCAATGACATGAAGTTCCACTTCTGCACCTCTGGGTAAACAGGGCATCACCGAAACAACCAGGGGGGGGCATTGAATCTCTTCTACTCCATAACATCCCTCCTGAAACACAATATAGACGAAGTAACAGTATTAGCGTGTATGTGTGTGTGTGTGTGTGTGTGTGTGTGTGTGTGTGTGTGTGTGTGTGTGTAAATTCAATAAAAGGTTTGCTTAAAGACCATCATAAAATCAGTACGTCAATCATACCATGGTGATGCTCAAACATGCTCGTCTGTTTTCTTCACATTAAGTATCCTGACAGCGAATCTTCCCCCGTGGGGCCATTTCCAACAAAACATTCTAGACATGCATGGTCCCTTTTACACCACCTCTCCACACACCTCTATTAGAAACCTGCCATGATGGCTTTAAATGTTGTAATCTGTAGAGTCCTTTTCTCTAGTCTGGGTGCAGACCATTATCGCCTCTGAAACGTCTTCTGCGTGCGTGTGCTACAATGTACCTCTCAAATAACACTGCGGCGGCCTCATCTGCTAATGGGGGAGAAATGAGCGTTTTATAAAACAGTCATTCCGCCTGGAGTCGATAGGGCAAAAACACTTAACCCCCTTTTCAATTTGCCGGATCAATTTTCATCCACTTACACCCCACTCTGTGAGTGCAGAATAATAACGGGTTACATACACTTTATTTTGAAATTCACTCAAAAACCTGAGAGAAAAGTCTTTGACAGGAGCAAGAGCAGCATTTTGCAACCATTTCGGATGCCCCCCAATATGATCCAGTCCGCCGTCGGCATGAATGCAGCACTTATCTCGAGATTAAACTTTAGCAAAGGCCTAATTGTGTATCTGCCTCAAATCAACAACAAATCACTCTGAGTGCATGACAACAAATAAAAACAGAAGCGTGTGAGCATGCGTGAGCATCTTCAAATGTGAGAGCGAGATGAAGCGACCGGTTGAAGTGCTCTGGTTAACTTGGACGCCGCGCTGACTCTTAGTGCTGCGACGGTGAATATGTATTGTTTGGATGTTAATACATTTTAGGCCAGCACTTATTATTATTTTTTTTTTTACGTGACTCGCTAGAGGGGGCGAGCTCAGCACTTGTCAATAGTCATTGAGTGGAGAGGGGAGGACTGAGGGTGGAGAGAGGCGTTAGATGTTGGACTGAGGTCTTGTTCATCCAGGCTTAAAGGCCAGCCCTCGGGCCCTCACTATGCATCCTCTAGCAGCTACGCCCTCACAGGTCACTACCTTCAAACGCTCGAAACTTTCCGACTCGGACTTGTCTCAGGCTGTTAAATCATTGCTCCCCGTTCCCTCGCCTCTTCTTTATTTGATTATTTTTCCTCTCCAGCTTCTCTGTTACACATGAGCACTGCTTTTTTTTTTTCTTCTTTTTTAGACCACATGTGAAAGCGCTCGGCTGTCGTCTAAGAATTGCGCCTAATCAGGAAACATTTAGACGATCAATCCAATAAAATAAAAAAGATGACAAAAGTTGCTACATTATGAGTGTAGTGGCCGCTTAAATCCAGTCACAATCCTTTACTCATTCTGGACTTCTTTGTTCGGCGTGCATGATCGTTTTCAGATCAGAGTGGCCCTATCGCGTTTGTGTTTCCCCATTGCTTCTTCTCATGTACGTTCGCTCTCTCGCTCACTTCTCTCCTAGAGCGAGAAGTGTGTTTGAGACTGAGTGGAGGAGGGAGAGGCGTGCGAGTGGAACAATAAACACCATCATAAGGAATTGGTGTAAAGCCGTTGAACAGCAGGGAGCTGATGGGGCCTGGATGCTTAGGCAGTTCCCCTACATTTCCTGCCCAGCAGGAGGCCTTCGTCGAGTGGTCTCAGTAGCTGTAGTTTGTATAATACTCCCTCCCGCTCACTCGGCGCTGGCCACTTGCTTAAAACTGAGCTGCTGTCTCGGTAGTGAATAAAACTTGAAAAAACAAACACTAAGACAATTCCAAATAGTGGAGAAAAATACAAAAAGCCAAACATAAGAGCTGAAATCAGTCTGTCTGATCAGTATTTGCATTTTAAAACATTTTTCGTTGTGTTCTTAAATTCATAAACTAATAATAATAATATAGATAATATAACAAGCTGATCTGCAAATTCAGTTAATATCAGATAAAAAACTTTCATCTACAGTGTATATCCTATTCTCAGATAAACCTCAGCATTGCAATCCATAAAAAAAACCCGAAAAAAATTCCACACACACACACACTGCTTCACTCTGCTCCCAATTAACCCTGTGAGCTTCCTCATCCACCTGATTAGAGAAATTATGAACGCACCACAACTACACGCTTGTCTGTGGTGAACAGAAGAGAACGTTGTCATGTTCATATTAAAGACTTTTCCAGCTGGATCACTCGGAGCGCACTAAACTGCACCGGGGTGAATGTGATAAACGTTCCGCGCTGAATCCTCACAAAAAATAGTCTTGATTTTGTCATGCGAGTGCACGGAATTTCATAACAGGAGTTAAACGCCTTCTTGTGCTCACCCATCCAGACTAAAAAATAAATAAATAAATAAAAAACCCGACAGGACACCTGGTATGTAAATAATTGTTAGTGATCAATTCAAAGCAGCTCCAGTGCAATAATGATAAGTCGGGCTGAGTGTTGGGAGTGAAACAAAACCACCGCGCATTAGAAAAGGTGTGATTTCAGTGTCTAATGGTGTCAATACTAAAAAAAGAAAAAAACAATTAAGAAAACATTTTTGTTAACATTATAGAATTCAAATTTTTTTACTGGATTAAAAAGAAATAATAAAATTAGTCATATGCAATACAATAAAATAATTCCATCTGAATTCACTTCAGTCAATCGATTTTATGGATTACAAAATATAAATGTGGTCTGGTCACATCACATCCTGACATTTTTTTTCCAGACTTCCTGAAGTCTCATTTTCACTCGAGTTCCGGTACCTGACCACTTCAAGAGGAACATTTCTTGTTTATTAAGCCACACAGTGACCTATGAATCATTCAAGCAATAAAATCATCTAACTTTAGGCCTGATCCAGTGAGAGACAGGTGATCAGGCTGGTGATTAGTATACTGCTGATGCTGAATGGTTGGAACAGACGAGAGGGGAAATGAGGTTGATGCTGAGGTTGTTACATAAACAAACAATTTTTGAACTGTATCTTTAGGCACTTTGCAACTTGTCACAGAAAAACAGTTGTCCCAATTTCTTTAATACAATCTACGTAATGTAATCTAACTTAATATAGAGAGAAATCATGAGTGGCTCAAGACTTTTCCACAGTATTTTCCAAGACAATCTAAATTTGGAGAAAATCACACGGTAGCAAGGTTTTAGACATCTGTAGGCAGACTCAGTGCATTTTCCGCTGCACTTGATAAACTGCAACAAACAAGTCCAATCCATGGAGGCCTAACCCTGCGACCCACAGCACACAAAGAACCCGCCGCTAACGTCCTGGTGTCAGACACTATGGCACACCGCCAAAGACGGCACAAGGGGAACCCACACAATACTCAGCTCAATGTTTTGTGTTTTGATGTTACAGTTGATCTGTGATTAGTAATGTTCTCCTAAAGTAGACATGTGATTAGTGCCAAAATAATAATAAAGATTCCAGAAATAGCAATATCACCACGCAAGTTTTTTCCTAAGCCGCCACATATTTTTGTTTAACTTGCACCCCTATCACTTGCTACGTTCACACCAACCTTTCACACCCTCACTGCTGGCAATGGAACAAACACTTTCCTCACTGTATCTCAAGTGGCAAGCACTGCAAACTGTCACGCCATTTTGGCATTAATGATCATTTCTATCCCAAGAGATCTGAATAGAGAATTGCTAAACAGTAGACAGGTGGTTGATTGAACACCTTGGGTGGCTCACTTGATGTCCCCCCTAACTCACAATCTCACACTGTCACTGCCACCAATACAGTGTGCGACCTGATGGGACGTGTCTCTTTCCCCTCAGCACTCGGGCCTGTCATCATTTCAAACTTGTGAGTCGAGGTCAGCACGGAGGCCAGGAGAGAGGGCTAAACGTGGTGACAGTGCATCCTTTATTTAAAGCTCTCTTTCCTGCTCCCTTAGCTCTACCGATTACTGGAGGAGGAGCAGCCGAGAGCGCGAGCCTGCAGCCTTTATTAGCCGTGTGGAGGTGGGGGACGCAGAGGGAGCAAGGGGGGGGGGGATAAGCTGCTTTGGGGTTTAAACAGACTCTAAGGAAGACATCTGTCTTGAAGCCAGGCTCTGTATTATCAAAGACGTCAGGGTTTCCCACAGCATCAACTTTTCATGAGCGATCGGTCTGGTAAATATGAGCAACTTCTGTCGGCTCTTTCGGCAGGGTGGCACAGAGGGATGGTAAATTCCATTAGAGACATGTACTCGACCTTTTTTTCCCCCCACAAAAATTTTTCCCCCCACAAAAAAGTGTGTTCAGGCTCAGACAATTCTGATTTAAAATCTGATGTTTAGTAAGTACAGCTATGTCATTGTTTGAACAGCCCGGCAAATGCTGCTGTCATTTATACTCTCACATACAGCGTTATGAAAACGAATAATTATCATGATTATTATTTTTTGCATATTTGTTACACTTAAATGATTCAGCTCAACAAAGGTTAATATTACACAAAGACAACCCGAGTAAATGCAGTTTTTAAATTATGATTTCATTAATTAAGGGGAAAAAAGCTGTTCAGATCAACCTGGCCCAATGTGAAAAAAGTCATTGCCCCTGCCTGCTAAGCTGAGTTAAATTTCAACTGAGTTAAACTTGAGACATTGCCAGTTATCGCAAACGCTCCACTGCAGTTGTTGCCACCAAGGATGGCACAAGCAGTCATTATGTTTAGAGGGCAATTACTTTTTCACATAGGGCCAGGTAGGTTTGGACTGCGTTTTGTATTTACTCAGGTTATAAATATTAACATTTATTTGCTCAATCATTTAAATGTGAAAATATGGAACAGAAACAAAAAAAATTATCAGGAAGGGACAAATACTTTTTCACACTATACATGCTGAAAATGGGTCATCCATAAATTTGGGCATTGGTGGAACCAATGGTTGTCCTGTATGTAGTAGAATGTATCAGGTTTTATTAGACTCTATTCCTACATTTTTAAACAACAAAACACACATTACTAAAGGTGCTGGTTCACACTGGATCTTCATGGTGTCTTTAGCAACCAGTGACTTTAGCTAATAATTTTTCTTAACAAGTCAATACGAACTAGTCATTGAGAGAAGCTGATGATGCTCACCTGGTCTTGACCACGCTGTATCTTATCATGCCACACCTTTCTGACAACTGGAATGTGTCTACGATCCGTGACGTAGCAGTGTGCCTGCAGTGAATGTCCCAGCGTGAGGCCGGTACTCTTGGCATGCAGGACTTTCTCCATGTGGCTGTAACACAGCTGGGCCTGAGCGCACGGACCTGCTCTCAGCAGCTGCATGGTGCAGGGAACCAGAGCGATCTGACCCGCACAGAACACGGCTTCATCCACCTGCAACACACACCGTGGGCAAAATCAGTCAGTCCTTATCTAGACATTGTGTCAGAATATATGTTCAAAGACGATACGAACATCGACACAGCAGACACGAAGCTATTAGATAAAGCATAGAAACTGAGACATTTCTGAGGATTTTTATCATCCAAGAGGTTCATGAAATTGTTTAGCCTCAATTATTATTATTGGTATTCAAGTCAAACCGGGACTTTTGATGACAAAACGCAGTCTTCCATCCCAGGAACTCCTAAAATAACCCAAATGTGAAAATGGCTTGGGCCGAGGTGAGGACTGTGCGGTGGATATGGCCATAATGCACAGTGGAGTTCCTGTAATGCGCCAATGGTGTTCTGGAATAATTTTGTGTACAGTTCCCACAGATACTGGGAACAAGTAGGTGACAAGTTATCCATTATCATTTCAACATCACGTAATTTTCATCGGGAGGACGGAATTGGGCTCCTATCATGGATGTACGACCTTCTTTAAAATGTTTGCACCATTCAAATGTTTTACTGCAATCAGGAGCCTCATCACTGTACTGTAAATGTCAATCAGTTTTATCACAAGTCCCAGTTTGACTTGAACATCCCTCGTATTTATGTATATGTTGCACTGTTGTTTCACCCCTGAAAGTTGTGTATTCTTGTGTTATATATAACTTTTACATATACGTACTGTATATACATTCAAAATATATATATCACTATATTATACCGACCTGCTGATGAATTCTGGTCCGAAAGCATCAGTTCATCTTCTACATCTATAACATCATGGCTCTGACAGTAGTTAACGTCCTATTACATCATCCTTTCTACAGTAACTACTTGCACATGGATGTTTATGGCACTTCCTCCTCATAAACAGATGCACGACATCCTTTAGCATTTTTGAAAGGATTCTCCAATGTGAATGCTTTCGCGCCAGTCAGCGATAAAGCCGCAAGTTTTATACTTTTTGGGAAAATTGAGAATTGGAGAACTTTGCAGATTCTTGGTAGCATAACAAGCTGCATTTTGTTTTTATTAACTCCAAATGACATGAAAAAAGGCTGGTGAGAGAATGACTGCTTATAGCTGCGAGCAGGAACTGGTCTGATGTATGTTGTACATAAAAAGTTGGTAGTGAGCCAAAAATGCAATTCTTGGTGAGTATACAAGGAATGAACACTTCAGTTTGTGCTGTTATAGTGCTCTTGTAGTCATGTGACACACCATTAAAAACATTCACAATTTTTTTTTCTGTCAATCATGCCTGCCACTGATAACACCACCAATCCAAATAATGATTAATCACTGGCTACATTTACTCTATGAATTTTACTCAACACATAATGAGAGAATGGTCTATGTTGAGAAACCTGAAACGAATTGGATATTACCGATTGTTATCAGCCGTCAGATGCTCTTTACAACATTTTCGAGAAAAGTGCACGCGCAGATTTACACTATGATGATATTTACAGCTAATAAAAAAACAACAAAAAGTCTTAGATTAAAAAAATCAACCTAATTTATGCTTACAGTGGAAAAAGTGATTTAATCTATACATATAATAAAACTGTAAAGTTGGCGTGTCTGTACACTGAAGATATTTGCAAATAAAAATTAGTTGGGGAGACACAAGATGAGTAATAGAACATATCAAGATGGCGTTTGTCATTTTTCCCCCTGTCTGTTTGTCTCTTTATTTGTGCACGCCTCACATTAAAACTACTAAACTTATTTTAATGGGGTTTGCACGGATGTATTTGGCCGAGCTTGGGATAACATATAGACTTTGTTTCATCGCAGTCGGCCCACGGGAAGAGAAGATATGCTACTTTGAAATTTAAATGGAAAATTCCTTTATATCAACAAAAAAAAATCTATCTTGGCAAAAATTATATTAGTTCTTGTTAACATTTAACAGATGGTGCTGGACATTTTTTAATACGCACTTATTGCACGAGTGAAATCTACTTAATATAAACAAGATCTCACACTTCAAGATAACGCCTAAAAATTTTAGCTCATTCCAAAATTCAACAGATGCCGTTTAAAATTTTTTAAAAACGTGCTGATGAGTGTGCAATTAAATTCCATATATCTAGTATAAGAATACATCAAACGTTACCTGAATACTATGTGAAACTTAATAACGCTAATAAAAACTTAATGACAGCCCCGGCCCAATTTAACCCCTGCATGCACTCTAAATTAGCAAACATGTACATTGGATATTTACTGTGTGGTTTATTTCCTGAACATTTATTTCCTGATCATGAGATAAAATAAGCTCCAGTGATCACCAACAGGGTCCCAGCTTTGACCAGGATTAGCCTCGTGTCCTCGCTGGATAGCCGAACACCAACAAACTGGAAAACTGATAAAACCATCTTTCAGTATTTGGACCTCGTACATTGTGGCGTTCCCACAACACCAGAGAACCGTTCCAACAACTCCCAGAAAAGTTCTCTATTGAGAATCAGCAAAAAAATCATTATCACTGTAATATTTTGATTGTAAAATTACACCTCATTGTGTGTTCTTCCTTACATAAATAATGACAGCAATTCTGACTTTACCATTATTTTTTTAAAGACTCTTTCTCTTCTAAAAGTGCTGTTCTTCACAAACTGAATGGTGCAGAACCATTATATGACTATTGCAAGATCCTGCCAGTCAGTTGCTCTCTAATCATATCAGAACCTTTTAAACACTGAAGTTTAAAAACTTAATGATTAATAAATTAAAACTGGATGATTAAAAAAAAATGATAAAAAGGTGTGTTGGAATAGCACAACATCAATTACCACGTCACACCCTGAATGCTACTTTAACACCAATCACGCTTTCACACCATCAAAACATCTGCCTATCTGTGTGTACACTTGATGAACGCAATTAGAAGCACGATAATTAGCTGAGAAACCGAGAGAAACTTAGGAGGAGGAAGTTCCTCGGATCAGTAATCCTGGCTGTAAAAATCCATGAGATCAATGCTATCAGGTATGCAAGAGCAGTGGAGAGGTCAGGCCCTAAGAGACGCATAGGATGAACAGATGAAACTCAGGCCTGAGCATAATGGTCAGGGTAAATAGCTGTAGGTGACACGGTGTTAATTGGAGCTTGGGGAAAGTATTTATCAGTGTGTGGGAGTGCAAGGAGCATGGTGACCTCTGAAAGGATCATAGAAGGCCAAATCAATTGGTGTAACTTGTGAAACGAGGTCTTTAGCCGATTAGCATATGTGCATGGGTATCGCATTCCCAAACCAGATTACTAGGGTAAGTCCAGGGATCGTTAATTAGCAAAGGCTTAGACACCTCATATATTTGGCTCCGAACACAATGTGGTAAATGATGAAACGAAATATGCCTCTGGTACTGAGAGGACTAAGAAAATAAAGTCAGACATAGCGTCATGCGTAACGTAACCTTTCAGCTGTCTGTTGAAAATTCTACTGTTAACAAGTGTGTGCATGTAATAAAATCAAAGCTGGAAATCTAATTTGAAAACAACAGATCAACGAAAAAAAAAAACTGCTGCGCCAGAGGGGGGAAAAAGTCACATCAATTTCCATAGAGTGAAATGGGTTTCCCAAGATTCCTAGCTCCTGGGTTCACCTGTCAACTTTGATGAATCTTCAGCATCTGCCTCTGCTGCTCCAAATTACCGAGGCAGCGCTGGAGATTGGGAGGAAGGGTTGTGGTGGTGGTGGAGTGGGTGCAGCACTGCTTACGAGTGGCAGGATCAATCATCAGATCATTTACCTGCGAGCATTATTTGGCGAAAGGGTGAGAGCAATAGATCTACAACTGGTGTGAGCTAGCCGCACATCACAGAGACATCAACAACAAATCGTCATTGGCATTCCATTTATGAGCCATCAAGTGGAATCAGACGACACGGGGTACGGGATCAGGTTGGACATGCGGTGAGGAGCTCGCAGCGGAACCGGCGTTCAAAAGGATTCGCGGTTTCACATTTTGGAGAAAAAAGGCTGGTGTTTGTTCATTTGAATATCAAAAGGAGGAGAGGGAGCAAGACTTTTTTCGACTGTTCTGAAAAACAAAAACCCTCCCATAGGTTTGCAGGCAGGTGTGTAATGATCAATTATTAAGGGCCTAGGCTCGGGTTACTTTCGGCGGAACGGGTGGGGCACGGCTTTTTAGAGCAAACCTGCAAGTGAGAAAGCGCGAGAGAACAAGCGGGAATACTATTTACATAAAATTAACAGTTCAAAAGAATGAGTTCACACACCAATCAAACTTGTTAATTGACTGCCAATGGTGTGTCGTTGGATATACAACACAACTACATTATTCATCTTCCCCGTTGACAAGAGAGACAGTCCAATTTGCATCGGCGTCCAAAACCTGATCAGCAGTCACAACGGCCCATGCATTTTTAATAGAGCATGGGGAGGCTATTAATATTCATAGGGGTCAAACAATTGCATATTTCATTTAACTTCCTATAACCACTGGTGGTTTTCAAAAACGATCAACTTCTGATGCTCTGGACGACATGGAGCAGTTAGAATGGGAAAAGATTTATGTATTTGAGGCGCTAAGCACTGAAGTAATCAGACTGCAGCGACTGTACATGTATAATTTTCTCCCCCCTTTGAAAGTTTGTGCACTTAACCGATGGTTTTCTCTATTTGAAATCATAGTTGCAAATGCATCAAGCGACTCGATGAAGCAAAAGCAATATTTTACCTCGTGCTTGAGAGTAATTCCCCATCCTGGTACACATTGGCCTCTTTAGCATTAATCAAATGGGTGGTTTGGCTTCATGCTTTATCGACCTTTGTTCCTTGGCTTGAACACCATCACTTCTCATAATGCCAATGACATGTCAAAAGGTCAGGAAGCCCCAAGGTCTCTGCTGGGACGCGGGCAGTAACACATATGTAAATGCTCTCTCTGAGGCTGCACCCAGGCCTCGGATGACATCTCCCAGCTCTCCAACACACCGGGAGCATTTTAATTGTTGGCTCCCGAAATCTCCGATGGCACAACAACTTTACATATTTGTGTTTGCGGCATGCGGAAAAGGCAGCGGAGGTGACCTTAAAGATTTTGCTGAGCGTGTTATTTCTGGCAGACAACAGCCTGGACCATACTGGCTAAAGTGACCTGCTATCGATGATCAGTCAACTTACACTTTCAAGCCAAGGGCATGGTGAGGAAAAAACACATCAGCGCACTGTAAGATATGCTAATGGTTTCATTTTGCCACTGAAACCTCATGCATAATTAAACCCAAACAACAGGGGCATAAAACTGTGTGCACACTGAATGACCACTCTAGACCATGCGATACTGCAGTGGGAGCACAGCGTGTATTAGGGATGTAACCAAATATGAATACGATACTCTGATTGAACTGATAATGTGCTGTAAATGGATAGACCTACAGATACAAATAGGAAGCGCACAATATGTTTGTTTTTCTTGACAGGAATGTTTACGGGACATCTGGTTAAGACTGGTTAAAAGTTATTCCTGACTGACATGATGCTTGCTGTACAAACACAAACTGCATTCATCAACATAAATCAGTGCTACAGTAGGTGATGCATTTACAGCATCCGTAGTGCCTGGGCGTGTTTGTGGTGCCGTAAGTTCTATATCATTATAAAATAACTGAATGGGACTACAAAACTAAACGTCTTTTGAGATCAATTATGGACAAGTGATGTACAGTACAGAACAAAAGTTTGGACACACCTTCTCATTCAAAGAGTTTTCTTTATTGTGTTCTTTATTGTATTCTTTAGCCCAAACAAGTCTCGTCTGCTTGTTGCCTGTCCTTAGCAGTGGTTTCCTAGCAGATATTCTACCATGAAGGCCTGATTCACACAGTCTCCTCTTAACAGTTGTTCTAGAGACGTGTCTACTGCTAGAACTCTGTGTGGCATTGATCTGCTCTCTGATCTGAGCTGCTGTTAACCTGCGATTTCTGAGGCTGGTGACTCGGATGAACTTATCCTCCGCAGCAGAGGTGACTCTTGGTCTTCCGTTCCTGGGGCGGTCCGCATGTGGGCCAGTTTCTTTGTAGCGCTTGATGGTTTTTGTGACTGCACTTGGAGACACTTTCAAACTTTCTTCACTTAGCTGCTTTTTTCTTGCCATAATACAAATTCAACCTCTTTGAATGAGAAGGTGTTTCCAAACTTTTGGTCTGTACTGTATGTCAGGTTGAGGTCTCTCACACAAGTTGACGGCACTGTCAGTTTATTTACCTTAAGTATTTTCAGACTGTAATTTGAATCATTTATTTATTGAAAACCTCACAGCTGTAGTCATGCCCATATTGGAGTTATTAGAATACAGATACACACATCAGTCCATTATCTGTACCACTAGTATCCCAGGGGGCCTATAACAGGGAACTTGGTGCACAATATGGGGGGTTGATACACCTTGGATAGGCTGGCAAACTATCACAGGACACACACACACACACACACACACACACACACACACACACACACACACACACACACACACACACACAATAACAGATCAATGTAGCATTTGTTTGCACTAAGCAGCATGAATAAAATTAAACCCATTATCCCAGTGTTTATAAAAACAGTTCAGTATTTTCCCAAAGACGGTAGCGCTAAAGTATGTAATCAGTTGTTGCACCGGAAGGCAGTTCACGTCTTTGACTCCACCTCGATTAGACTTCGCTTCTATCTGCTACACCTTCAGCATTAGCGCATTCGAACTGAATCATGAACAAGGATGGGAGATGATCACTGATGGCTCATGGTGAGTTCCACCCTTAGGAAATTTCAATCCTCTGACACCTAATTTTAAACAAATACAAAACAGCAGAGGCTCGATCTCTTCTTTTTGAACCTGCATCTCAAAACAAGCCAACCTTGCTTTAAAAATCTTCTTTTGTTGTTCCGTTCTGTTATTTCGTAGAGCCTGTGCTCTCCAGCAAGCATAACCCGTATATGCTCAACTGTCACACGATATCAGTGTTAAACAGCGACATAAATAACAGCACGAAATGCACAAAGACCGGCCGCCACGAGGAACATCGTTCAGCGTCTTTCTTTTTTTTTTTTT
>JAAGKR010000158.1:219020-278795 GCA_011419295.1 Clarias macrocephalus
GCTAGAACTCTGTGTGGCATTGACCTGCTCTCTGATCTGAGCTGCTGTTAACCTGCGATTTCTGAGGCTGGTGACTCGGATGAACTTATCCTCCGCAGCAGAGGTGACTCTTGGTCTTCCTTTCCTGGGGCAGAACGCATGTGAGCCAGTTTCTTTGTAGCGCTTGATGGTTTTTGTGACTGCACTTGGAGACACTTTCAAACTTTCTTCACTTAGCTGCTTTTTTCTTGCCATAATACAAATTCAACCTCTTTGAATGAGAAGGTGTTTCCAAACTTTTGGTCTGTACTGTATGTCAGGTTGAGGTCTCTCACACAAGTTGACGGCACTGTCAGTTTATTTACCTTAAGTATTTTCAGACTGTAATTTGAATCATTTATTTATTGAAAACCTCACAGCTGTAGTCATGCCCATATTGGAGTTATTAGACACACACACACACACACACACAATAACAGATCAATGTAGCATTTGTTTGCACTAAGCAGCATGAATAAAATTAAACCCATTATCCCAGTGTTTATAAAAACAGTTCAGTATTTTCCCAAAGACGGTAGCGCTACAGTATGTAATCAGTTGTTGCACCGGAAGGCAGTTCACGTCTTTGACTCCACCTCGATTAGACTTCGCTTCTATCTGCTACACCTTCAGCATTAGCGCATTCGAACTGAATCATGAACAAGGATGGGAGATGATCACTGATGGCTCATGGTGAGTTCCACCCTTAGGAAATTTCAATCCTCTGACACCTAATTTTAAACAAATACAAAACAGCAGAGGCTCGATCTCTTCTTTTTGAACCTGCATCTCAAAACAAGCCAACCTTGCTTTAAAAATCTTCTTTTGTTGTTCCGTTCTGTTATTTCGTAGAGCCTGTGCTCTCCAGCAAGCATAACCCGTATATGCTCAACTGTCACACGATATCAGTGTTAAACAGCGACATAAATAACAGCACGAAATGCACAAAGACCGGCCGCCACGAGGAACATCGTTCAGCGTCTTTCTTTTTTTTTTTTTATCAGGATGTACAAAAGCAGCACAGAGATAAAATAAATAAATAAATAAATAAATACACTTAGGGAAAATTTGGGAGGAGATGTGAGGCAGGACTGTAGTTGAGCTGGTAGTCGGAGAAGATGGGGCATTTGTGATGACACTGGCCTCTTTTCTCTGTTCGCTGCATGTAGCTGTAAATACCCAGCTTCCCCGGCTGTCTGACCTCGACATGCCCACTTCCAGAGATGCCAGCTTGGATAAGTAACACTGTCATGTCGCTTTTTGTCAACTTTATGCTGATTGCTCTCCTCTATCTATGGGCTGTTTTAGAGTATACGCAAGGTCGGATGAAGAAGACGAAGCTTATTTGACACGTCTTACACAAGAGGGTCGTCTCATTAACATTTTATTCTGTAATGTATGTTTGTAATGTTTTTTTTTTTTTGGTCTACTTTGCAAATATTAATAGTTATCATGCATTTCAAAATTCCATTTTGAACTGATAAATCATTTTCTTTCTGGAAAGATTGTCAATAAAAAACGGATAACAAGACAAGCTCTGAGGCAGAGTGTCTGAGTGAGAACGGGGACGTTTCTCCTTTCTGTGTTAAGGCAAAAACGCCGCCATCAAACTGTCTCGACCTCTGCGTTTTTGACAAATTGGTTGTGAGGCTTTTACGACTGATGCACAGATCGCAAAAATCATTTCTGCCGAGATTCCTCTATGACCTGCCCGTGGGACATGACACGCTCCTCAATGCGCCGCTCGATCAAACCTGATCTTTCCAGGACAATGCAAATGATGACAAATTCCATCATCCTGCATTATGCGCTTTGCCGATAATCTCCCTAATTCGAGAGTGCAGGGAGGGTTTCTGCACTCTCGGCTGAGGGGCATGTTGTCTGACTGAATGATGCTGAAACAGCAGCGTTCATCCCTCGGTTCTGACACAAACGCTCTGGCTCGCTTCATCTCCGGAACTGGAATTATTAAAAGAAATAAACGGTCAGTGGAATATTCTAATGCTGAAGCTGGGATGAAATCGTTGAGAATGTCGTCCCTCTCCAGCTCGCAAAGGGAACTCCCAAAGACGGAACCGAATTACTGCTGCAGGCTTGCAAAGACAGAAATGTCAATATCTATAACATGAGTAATGTCCACGTGCTCCATCAGCTTGACCGCTGGACCTTCCCAGACTCCCACACTCAAGGCTACTCTGAGCACACAGCCTACAGCATGGGGACAACCTGCAACAATATTAGGAAGAAAACCATATTAAAACGGAGATATCCCCTTTGAAGCAGCTTGCAGTTCAGCGTCATTTCAAAAGATGGCAGTATGGCTGCACGAAAGAGAGGCCGAAGCATCCAGCACTCCTCTCTCTCTCTCTCTCTCTCTCGATTGCGGATCGCTCAAACCTTTACAAAGCGGGTTTTGCCTCCATGAAATCATTACAACATGGATTAGTATTTATTCAAAATAAAAGTAATCTGGTCACTGGAGGTGATGATCTAATCGCTATTGGTTTCATATTAGCAGTTAATGCTGACTTTTGCGATGCTTCGTAAAGCAGCGACTTCGTGTTCATTAATTTTGAATGGGATTACTGCTTTATTTAAAATTCATGGACGTGCATAAAGTTTTGTCTGGCTTGTACAGGAGAAAAAAAAATGTTTGCCTCGTAAATAAATATATGCACGCAATATATTTTTCAGCGTAATTTTCATTTCTTCAGTAGAACAGATAAAGCTGTGTTTCGTGACATCTTTGTGGATTAATTACACATTAATTTCCTATTTAGCTATTAAATATGGCTGAATATCTACGGTTCGGGACATCTAAGTTTATTCACCCGAATGTCAACAGGGATGTTCCCGTCGCCAGGAACTTGTACGAATAATAAATCTCTGTAAAATGTAACATTGTGCTCCTTAAAACGAGACCTTGTCTATTACTCATCCACAACACTTTTATCTCTGTAGAATGGGCCGAAATGACAATGGATAATGAAAAATGAATGGCCGAGGTTCAAAGTTACAACTCAAACGAAGCCCTCGATGAGAAATTAATGGCGACGCGAGTGGCCAAAAGTAAATGGAACATAAATGTTAATATCATTGAGCCATCAGTTTTAGCTACTGCCATTAAAAACTAACATCTCCTTAATAAATTAAGACAAAACTGCGATGCTCGGCCACTGTTGCATGAAGACCCAATGATCATGTTTCACTGAAGGCACTTACTGTCAGCCGCCACATAAAGGAACGGTGAGATTACAGCGTTTAAGGGAGCAGAGAAAATGGCCTAAAAATAGATTGCCAAGATAAAAGAGTCAAACGGCAACGCTTCGAGACAAATCTCCTAATTCCAAAAGCACTATCCACCTGTGTTTTGACCGTTCACTGGAGTAACCCTTCACAAGTCTCACCCTATTTGTCCGAGCCTCTGTCTGACTCTAGGTTCGTGCGTCTCTGCGTTAAAGTTCTCTGCAAGTTTCGCCTAACCACACACACACACACAGTGAAGTACAGGAAAAGATGTCCTCGCTTCCACAATAATAGCCCGGTCATATGAGTCGTCTTTTAAACGGTGTCTGGACAGGACAGTGCTTGCTGCTTTATGTGTGATAAAATTCATCTATCCGTCCACCGATCCATCCACCCTTCCCTCCCACTCGAATTTAAATATTTCCTGGCTAAAACACGTCTTCGAAATTGCGCTTGTCTCCTGGAACCCTGAATATGAAAATTTGTCACTGGCCCGTGATGGGTGGAACCTGTTTTGCGGTGGCACTGCCATGCATCTCGCTTTAGATGTGTGTTACCGTGGTGTGACAGTCCTCCGAGACCTGTCAACCGAGCGGAAGTGTAAACACATTCATCCACATTAAAGCCTCCATTACTGCCACGGAATTTTAAATGCACAAATCAATCTGTCTGTGTATATTCAGAGCCGAGGCTTTTTACTGATGAAAACAGTATTTAGAGTAGTACAGCGCTGGGGGGGGGGGGATGGGGTAAGTGGAGAGGGCAGAAGTGTGGGAGCGCGCACCTGAAAGGAAAACTTCCTCTGTGTCAGGTTCAAGGGTGGCGGATGGTCACTGTCCTGACATACTCCGGTGTGTGTGTGTGTTTGCGTGTGGGCATGAACCAAGATAGTTAAGCACCCACGATACATGAAGAGGTGCTCAGAGGCAATTAGGCTCAGTTGTCAAGGCAGTTCCATTAATGAAGGTGTGCGCACGGTGGGAGCGGGCGATCGTCTCTGACAGGCCCGGTGCTTCCCGTGTCCACGCCTGGCACCAGCTAATACCAGTCCTATCGATGGCATGTGTCGGAAGCTAATGCACGTTACACGGGTTATGATTCCACACGACTGCTGCCATTGAGCTTCACCTTCAGAGATGTCACACGAGTGTATAAATAATTACCCCTCCTTTCATACTACAGTCCACTGTCCTGCTTTTCAAATAATAATAATAAAAAATCCTGCATTCACACACTGTAGTATAACATCATAGTCACAATCCGGTTAATAGATCTTTCAAACATTCAAAGCAAAGTCATTTCGCCTGAGTGATTCTGCACACAGTTTGCCACACCCAAAAAAAAAAAACAACCAAAAAAAAAAAAACGCACATGACCGGGCTAGAATGCCTGAAAGCAAGAGAAAAAAAAAGTTTCTGGATTGACAGGTAACATGATTGACACCTGAGGAGAGCACCTTCATGACTGATTGGATGTTGTTGGTCCTGGGGCCTTGAACAGACTGAAGATTTATCTCTAAGCAGAAACTTTTCTGAAGCTTTTGGAATGCAAGAAAAAAGTTTGCGCAATACTGTAATGTGCTGACTTCACTGATCTCATCTTTAAACAGCACTGAAAAAAGAAAGAAAAAAAAAACACCCTGCGTCTGTATGTTAAATTAATTTAAGCTTTTAATATTTAAAAAAAAATAAAAATAAATAAAAAATAAAACACGAAATAAACCTGATATGGCTTATCAGACTTAAAAAATATATATTTTAATGAATTTCATTTCTGCCATTTTTTTTCTTTAATGAAACCACAATATGTTTCCCAGAGTATCTTTAGCAGAGGAGGAACGGAAATAAATAAAAGACCCTGACGTTCTTTTCACTTTTTCATTTTGACATGAAAACTAAACAAACGCAATGACGGCACACCCACACACAGTGTAGGGTTAAACCCAGAGGACTGCGTCTTATCGTCTGATCTCACTGAAGGAAGGAACGGAGGGGCAATCGCAGCACTTGGACGGAGACAAAAGCAGCTTCAGTGTTGTCATGGAGCATATATATAAAACTCTCCATCAGAGTGGATAAGTCCCTCGGCCTACCTTCAGCGCGGGAGAGTCAGTGTCCCCTTGCGCTCGAGTTAATGGGGTCCGGGTCCAAGCCCAGGGGCAGGAAGGGGCCGCGATGGTTGTGTATTTCCATTCTTAAGGCTACTGTCTCGCTGCATTCTACTCAGTTACGACTTCTTAAAGTGTCAGCGAGCGTGAGTGACGCTCAGCTGTATTTTCAGATGAAGGGTGAGTATGAAATATGAACGTGATGTTTTATAGAAAACGGTTCCCTCGTACAGGTGAAGAGTGAGGAGACGTTTCTGACTGACGCCGCTCCTCGACTGACAAAACACAGACCTCTCCCTCTCTGTCTAAACTAACAACGTGGAAAGAGAACAGCGACAAACTATTGATGAAATACGCGCAGAGGGGTGAGACGGTGTGTAGGTGCAGCTTTTGTGAACACTGTAGTAAATCTGTAAAATAAAATAATAATAAATACTGACATATATATATATATTTTTATTCATCCCCACACCAGGATGACGGTTCCCTCCCTCCCTCCTCCCTTTGAAGTGATGGTTTGTTCTTTTATACAAGCTGATAGCACCCTTGCATTGTTTCGTCTTGATTGCTGAAGAGCCATCCTACTGTTCTAGCCTCCAGCAGTTCATATTATTGGTGCATTATTTCATGCATGACTGCCTCTTTTATCAACTGCTTCTGAAGTAATGTTAATAGACTAGAAAATTGAGACATTTATGAAGTATAGGCCGTGTTTATGAAAAAATCCATAAAATCTGACAAGGATGAGGTGAGATAAAAGCACTGTTTTAATAGATTGTGTCTACGGGAGATCGTCAGGGCCTGATGAGCACCTCCTCTGGGATTGCTCGCTTTTATGGGATTAATTTTGTTGTATTAAAAATGAAGGTAAATGTCTTAATTAATCTGTACGTACCACCCTGCTGTGCTGGAACCCACCGGACCCGGCGAGGCTTCAGATGTCAAAATGTTCCAGGATATGGATATGCTTCAAGTATGTTGCATGGAAGGGACAGACTGGAGTATTCCCACTGAAGATTACCCGAACCTTTAGATAAGATCTCTGCACTCCTGGTCTCATGGGGTTTCAGATTGCCATGACACAATGTGATTGTACACAAGCCCTTAGTCCAGCTTTGTTCAGCCATCTCTGTAAACGGAGATGCATTTCATCATCCCTATCCAGTTTGTTCATTTCAACTATTTTTCAGATGCTATACTTCTCATCGCTGCTCAACATGACCCCTGAACTTACTAACAAGCGGGTCAGACAGCCCACCTCATTGTTTTAATGCGCTTAACCCCCATAAGGAGATTATTCAAATTGTATCACCGCAGAGGCCACTTCCTCCCTTTGACACTAATTGCGGACGTCAGATCCACTGTTCCCAACTGTGCAGCGGTCCACTTTGACACTTTCCAAAATCCAATGCAAATCCAATTGTTGGTCCACATGAGGTTTGTGTAGAATAAGCTGTCACTCCTAATGGAGAAGGAGAGCGCACGTATTCCCCAAACAGGGACTAGCGCAGCTACGTCTCGTCCTAGCCTTTAAATTGGATTAGTAAATAGAATTTCAAGGGTCCAGTCCCTTGGTATGGCATTCATCATGATTTTCACTCTGCTACGTTTCAGCAGCTGTATACCTCCAGCATAAACCTGCTTTTGTTTTGCTCCTAAATTGATAGGATGCTGAAGAAATACAAGTTCATAGATTGAGTCCATGATGAGGTTCCAGAGAGCAACAAGCAATAGATTTTAAAGGTGTTCCTCGGTGGGCAATTTGGGACTCATGCTGTTAACCAAGACTTTGGTTAATGAAGGGTCAACTCGTTCCATCTGTCAACATGCAAGCTTAATTGTGTGTTATTAGCGAAAATTGATTTTTTTTCTCCGCTTTTTCATGTGTTCATTCATATTACACTGATTTGTGATTTTTTTTTTAAAGTATCATCTTATACAGAATCGCCAGAATGATGACAATAATAAAACCGTATTATTCGTTCAAATTCTCTTGTCAACATTAGGATCATTATTATGCAAACCGTGATCTAAAGTGAGAACCTAATCAGCAGTGGAACTGATAACAGAAAGCATAAACAAACAGCAGATCTTTTATTTCTGCCTCGGAGTTGTCACCTAAATGATCGGAAAACACATCGAGAGCCTTGAGCGAATCAAAATAACTATATAAAGGCCAAATAATTCTGCAAATCAAAGCTGATACGAATCTGTCACATGGCCAAACACTGCGAGCAATAAGAGGATAATAAAGGTTCGGCACAAAATATATCGATGGCACGACTCCCTCTTTTATAAAAAGCTGTGTGGCATTACATCTACAGCACGGGGCTTCGCATTCAGGGCAAAACTACTCGTAACTAAATATTATCTCCTCAGCAGAGGACAGTGCCATGGACATTCATATTAAAGCCAATTAGTGGAAACTCTTAATATCCTTTTAAAATTATGCAATTAAAAAAAAGAGGGAAAAAAAAGTAAAAGTCTTTCCTTGGCCTATGAAATATGTTAAGATGACAGAACAATGGAGAAAATATGACATTTTCAGGGAAATAATTGCAATGCTGAAAGGCACTCAAGCTAAGCTAAGCTATTCTCCTCTCCTTTAAATGGGATTTAACAATTAATCACTAATTATTTCTGGGCAGAGGAGGAGGGCTGTGAGTGCAATTCCCTCAGCGACACTTCGGCATAAAAGCTGTCTGTAAAAAAACGTGCTTGCACCATCAGCACCAAAACACTCTTTCTCATTAAGACTGCGACGTGGGGGGCATCGCATCTGCATGGGCACAGCGAGGGGGTAATTGTATCAATATGGGAAACTGTCTACTGCATTAGGACATTGTTAATATAGTTTTCCAATTTAGCAAATGCAACACGGAGCATCGGATGTTCCCCGCGACGGGGTGCAGAATGCACATTTACCCATGATTGAGCTGTCGAATCGCTCGATTATGCTAGCTGCCTGCGAACGCGACAGAACCGAACAGATGAAGGAGAGATAAAGTGGAGGGTTCTGCTCCGTCAGTGTGGGCAACGCGTGTATACGGATTCTGTAAAGATTTACAGTAACAAAGCCCGAACGCACCGATAACATCAGTGTCCTTCTTGTGTGGCTTTATTATGGGCCAGCCCTGGCCGTGTCATTAGTGTGTGTGTGAGAAACCGGATCTGGTTGTGGGGAGAAAGTGGCGCACATGTTCTCACTCATGGGAGAATGTTGAGGAGAGATGAAGGCTGCGGCGATGAGATGGACACTTGTGTTGTTGACAGTAACTTGACAAGTTTAATCCCATTCCCTGAACGGGTAAACAGTAGTGCCAGCCATGCGTGCAACCACACTTACACTTCCTGCATCAGCCTTTGGAGTTCCATTAACTATTTGGTTTTGCAGCGAGGGCAAGGTCAAATAAAACCTCTCACACAACATGGCGAAGCACATATTAGACAACAAATGTAGCACACACACACACAGGAAAACAAACATAAACAGCTCAAATAATGGAACTGGTATGCTATGAACCATATTGCTCCACTGTACTCACTAACCTATATAAGTGCATTCATATTTAAAATCCATATCTATTGTATATATGGGACGGCATGGTGGCATAGAGATTAGTACTGTTTGCATGCTCTCCCTGTGTTTAGAGGGTTTCCTCCGAGTACTCTGGTTTCCTCCAAAAGTTCAAAGAAGGACATGCAGATTATGTTAACTGCTGGTCACAAATTGTCTGTAGTGTGTGTGTGTGAGATGGGTTAACACCCTGTCCAGGGTGTACCCTGCCTTGTATTCCTAAGTCTCCTGGGATAGGCGCTCTGCCCCCAAACAACATAAACAGTATAGAAAATTAATTAATAAAAAAATACCTATAATCTGGTTTGAACTCTGAGTGGGGGTGGCCGAAATGAATTATTTCCAGGTTGGTTGAAAAATAAGTAATTTTCCATTCGCTGCTCCACGTATAGAGAAACAAAATAAATACAGTGCCCATACGGTTTCCCTTGCCAATTCCCACCCACTAGCCAACACTACCCATTACACAACTACCAACTAGGGTAATTCCACATACATGAGATCACAGACACCCATGACTGGCTGGTCTTGCTGTAATTGACCACCGAGAGAGTAATGCTATCCCTCTCCGCCAGCGAGCATAGCCAGTGGTGCTTGCCGAGACTCCTATACTGTACACAGACAGCTGGCATCAGGATTCGAACTCGCAATCATACAATGAAGTGGAACACTTCCTTATATCACTGACTCGAAATATCCATATGATTTTCCGATCAGAGTTTTAATGTGTAAATTAATATTTTAAACAATGTTGGCTCAGGCATTTGAGATCCTGGGTTGGTGATTGGAGGGTTGGGGGATCGACTTCCCCCCTTTTGGGTTACCACTGTTTGGCCTTGGGCAAGACCCTTAAGCCTACGCCTAATACAACCCAGCCGCTGTATGCAGTGCTGGTCCCATGCTCAGTTAGAAAATGGGGGATACAAAGACTTATTGATTGAAACTGAAGACTTAGGGAGACTTGTTGATTGAAGACAAAGACTTCCGAAGACTTGTTTAATGAAACCAATTATGTACCTGCACTTATTGATTGAGGACAAAGACTTGGACATACTTACAAAGACTTGTTGATTGAAGCCAACAACTTTCAAAGACTTTGTAAGTCTTATAAAATCTTTGTCGTTATCAATGAAAAAGTCTTAGTAGGTCTTCCAAAGTATTCTTTGTAACTCTTTCAAGAAGGGTAGAAATCGCATATGGCATAAAACCTGTGCCAAATCAAGTTATCTGAATTATTTAGGAACCAAAGAGAACAAATCCCAAGAAATCATATTTTGGAGACCAGATTACACCACGTTCAGGCTAATAATCGAGCAGTTAGCAGGATCTTACCTGCACAGCCTGGCTGTAGGGCCCGATGTTTGCTGGTGCCCAGTGAGACAAACTCTGGACATGCAGAGTGTCTCTGTGTTGGAAGAACCCTTCTTCAGGAGCCACAGGCCAGTCATGAAGCAGCACATCCATCTGTAGGAGCTGACCCACAGGCAGCCGAGCCTGCACACACACCCTGAAGAAGGGGTCAGAGCAAGGATTAACAGACAGACAGACAGTTTGGGTGGATGGACAGTTAAAAGCTTTACTGACTGAGAAGTAGAAAAGTCATATTATAGCATGTAACATATAACAATAAGCAGACACGAATAAAGTGTAACATTTTAGAATTAAGGAGTTTTACCTGGCTGGTGGACAGTGGGTGAAGAAAATGCGGTACACAGCGTTAACCTTCGCAAAGTCCTCCATGTCTCTCACATACAAGTGAACCAACAAAATGTGCTTCAACTGCCAGCCCTTCTCCTGTAATTCACCTACGAACAAAAACACATCCTGATAACTCATCATCTCAGGAACACGAGGTGGGAACACACTCGGCATTGAATGCTAGTCCATCACAGCGCACCATGCACATTCAAACTACACACTAATCCCTGGGGCACCTGGGGCAATTCATGAACCTACTGTACCAGCATGTTTTTGGTAGTTGGGAGAAAACCAGAGAGTTCAGAGGAACCCCATACAGACACGAAGAGAACATGGGGCACTATACACACACCGTAACCAACCGGGGACCATGGACTGTGATATACTGTATCACCATGGCACTACCGTAACTCTTTACATATAAATGTTAGATTTGTGTCGTAAATATTAATTGTGACATGTCTAAAATATGATTTGGTTCTAATGAAAAAGTTGAGATCTGAAATATTGATTTTTGTTGCAAAACAGTATGACGAGGAAAGGCTGTAACTGGGTATTGAGGCAAGGCCTACAGTAGATCGCTGAAATATTTTCACAGAGCATCCAGTTTGTTTTTCCTTTGCAGCCACTCTCTGTACTTCACACAGTGAGCTCACACAAAGACAGTCATTAAATATTAACCTGTTTAATATCGTCTCAATACTGTGAAGGCTGTTTGGAATGTACGACGATAAACATTAAATATGCTTTTCATGTTATGCCTCTCTTAGGCAAAAATGCTTTCTTTTTTATTTTTTTTATATGAAAGCCAACACTTTAAAAGTTCTCCAGACCAGAAAAAAAAAAAATAAAAAAAAAAATAAATAAAAACCCAAGCACTCTTTGCCCGTGTGTGAGAGCATGCGTGTGTTTTGAAGAGGCGGTTTCATTCTTCCAGTTTAATTTGATGTGTCTGTCCTCGTTTGGCGAACTTGCGATCCTTGCACGGTGATGGACAGGGTCCCTGACACATGCTGCGCTCGCACCCTCGCTTAAAAGGCATGAGTGAATAAAAAGCAGCCACTTATGGCCAGACGCACCTCTTAAAAGTGCATTTCGCTAACACAACAAGGGGAAAAATGTATGAAAGTGACTTTGGAACAAAAGACTATTTGCTGTCTGCGCTGTGAAATTGTTTCTAGTCGGGTTGAGCTTTAAAAAAAAAAAAAAAAAAAAAGCTAAAAACTCCATCAACATGCCCAGAAGCAGCAACGACGCTGAGCCTTTTTTGCCTTCATTTATTCTCCTTTTCACCTCTCTAAGATGAATCCCAACCCCTCTCCCGCTGATGTTACTGTAACTGAGCCAGTACAGATCTACTGAAAAAGGAGGATGGCTCCGCTTGTGCCACGTTGATGCTAAAACAGAAAATTATCGTGAGTTTTAAAAACCCACTCTTTGGTTCATGCTCTGCTCCTAGTTACCTTGTAGCACAGTGAAGGCATGCCGCGCCTGGCTCTGGATATCTGTGTGCTCAGAGGAATGGCCGCTGATTCCAGTCATCCACTGATAACCATCAGAACTTCTGACTGAGCTCATAAACCGAGACACTGATAAAATTATAATAATAATAAAGGTTAATGACAATTCACAGAAATCTTGCCACAAGGCAGGATACACCCAGGATGGGCTGCCAACCCATCACAGGGCACAAGCAAACACACACTCACACATCCAATCATACACTAGGAACAATTTGGAAATGCCAACTGTCTTTGGACAGTTGGAGGAAACCAGAGAACCTAGAGGAAATCTAAAGAAAAAACAAATCATATACGATTGATACAAAAACGGGACAGTTATTTAACATAAATGGAAGAAGTCTCCAGTGACGGTGTTTTGTAAATGCCTAAGTTTTAAAGTCTAAGTTGACAAGCTGTTTTGTTTCGCTTTATTATTCTTAAAAGAAGTGAGCTAGCGTTTATAGCTACTGTAATGTAAGTTAACTTGTCTCATGGTTGTTCCACAACATTAAAAGTAACTATAAACTATAAACAATTTAATGTCAGTGTTATCGTAATTTAAAAAAAGTAATCAAAGGGCCTCCGCGTGGCGTCATGGTAAATTTCGATTCCCGGGTGATGCTGTAACCTCTACCAGCAGGAGGTCTAGAAAGAGAGCTGATTGGCCGAGCTCTCTCAGAGGGGAGGGATGAGAGGTACTTAGTGCTTCCACATTAATCACGGCTCTACAGCTAACCAGGGGCGTCTGTGAGCTCGCGCAAGCGGAAGGAGCGGATAGCGCTGTCCTCCGAGTGTGTTACTCTGCCCCCAACGGTGCGTGAGCGAGCGGTTTGAAAAGATGCGGTCGGCTGGCGTCACGTGGTTCGGAGGAAACACGTGATAGTGGTAGTAGTAGCCTTAATGTGGGAGCGCCCTAGTGACGAGGAGGAATTGGATACGACTAAATTAGGGAGAAAAAAAAAAGTAATCAATGACAAAATAAATCAAGTTGAAATTGGAAAATAATCAGTGGTGTGGCTTCACATTGTTGGTAATTTAATTGTTGGTAATCATCATCGTGGTTTACCTCTAATACTACATAGATATGATGTCAATGATTACATTTTTTCACATTTTTGTCCTCATGTATGCATGTCCCAGTCTTAAGAACAACTATATGCACACACCTACAGCCTCAAGGCAGTTTTTAAACTCAAGAAACATTTTATTGACTATACTCGACTATACAATACTATTTAAAACTATTACTTTTCACTTCAATTACAGTATAATAGTACAGTGGTGGCATCCATGCAAAATTGAGTGAAACTAAGGCACTTCCGTATTTACTAACAAAACTTATTCTAAGTGAGTTTTCATTCTAAGTCTTGCTACAGAGGAAAAAAAACAGACCAAATTTGTGTCCCGAGTTAGTATACATATAATGTATAAAGGCCAGATTGAAAAATGCAGGTGTATTCCTATAATTAATTAGAATAATGATCTATAAATCATCGACAAGTTTCAAATTCTGAACAATTCTAAATTAAGAAAAGGCAAAAAACCTGCAACCACAAATTGAAGCAATCAAAACACTCCACTTACACATGTAACCTCTATTATTATTGTGATTAGGATTAGAGACGACAAAAAAAAAAAATCTAACAATCACTGCACATTTTGTGCTGTAAACGTATCATAATCGTAAAAGACTTGTTATATGAAAAAGCAAAGAAATCATGGTAATCAAACATGATGCACATAAAACCGAAACGCAGCCCATGTCTGTACCCCGAAGCACATGACACACACAACATGCACACATCTCAGAGTGACAGCTAAGGTCACCATTTGATGCAAATTCCTCCTGTACGTCTTGGGCTTTATCAGCATAGACCGTCTCCTCCTCAGTCATCATGTCAATGGCGCTCCGGCAAGGACAGCTAGCGAGGGCCGGCGAGCTCTCTGCGGAGCCCTGCAACAGAGTCCAAATAGGAATAAATCAGGCAGAAAGCAGGCAAACACAGCCAACCTCGATGCCTATGTAATTAGTTTTTCAATAACCCAGCGTGTGCGGTGTGTGTCACTCTTTTTTTTTTTTTTTTGACATGCCTAGACACAAATAACCGGAAGGTGAATGAACATAAAACTTGAATATGAAAAACATGCTTAAAAAACGAGCTTATTCATGAGTAATAGGTGACAGCTTGCTCTTTGGATGCCTTAAATGCACTTCAGCTGTCACTCAAAAGCTTGTGGTTTGTGGAGTTGTGTGTGTGTGTGTGTGTGTGTGTGTGTGTGTGTGTGTGTGTGTGTGTGTGTGTGTGTGTGTGTGTTTTATTTATTTTTTATTTTTTAAATCCATCAGCATTCTTTTCTTTTAGACTGTAAACAAGAGGAGAAAACGTTTGGCCCTCCCTTTGTCTTGATGAAAGTCTACTAGATGAAAGTCTACTAAATGCAGAGCAATAAATATTTCATATCTCTGTAATCCCCTGCTGTCACCTGCAGTCGGCCATATGATAATCGAATTAATTGTACCCCAGCCTCTGTGAGCTGCACAGAAAAGAGCTTGACTAGTATTAACCGAGGGCACACGCTGCCTCTCCACCCCCCAGCGTCCTTCCTCCTTTCTCCTCCTCCTCCTCCTCCTGGGCTGCTGTTCTTTCCTCCAGAGCGTGGTGTCAGTGTGAATCTGTCAGCCTGATGCAGAGTGTTTCAGACTCCTCTGGACCCGGCCTGCAATCTCCCAGCTCGATGCTGCAGGAGCCACCCTTACAGCCTAGCTTTTTTTTTTTTTTTTTTTAACTAGCCTCCAACATTTCCCTTCTCCATCCCTACACCCCTTAAAAACAACACAGAAACAAACTGCTCCATATAAAGCCAGAAGGATTGCATTTTGTCACCCCATGACCTAATACACACACTCCTTCTATCTAATTATCATCCCACTCATACGCACTGGAATATGAAATTCATACAGTACAAACACACACTACTCACAGATTTTGGAAATGAATAAATAAATAAAACTAAATAAAACTAAAACCCTTAGACAATGTTGTTTCATGATGTTATTTTTAGACAATCGATCTCACCAAGAAGTATCACTGCTAATCAGGTCAGCTCCCCGCGGAGGGCTTTATGGAGTGTGTAACACTGCTAAGCTCACTTGTTTACACCACATATAAGGACACTACAGTCCCAGGTGCAGGACACTAGCAGCTGGAATTTATTTTCGTATAATCCTTAGTGCTCTTGTTTGCTGGAAAGCTTTATAACCCATAAACTGGTACTTGTTGCAGCTCGAGCATCATGTAAAGAATAAAACGCAATATGGTGTGCTGTTCTAGTGAAATCATGAGCAACCTACAGCTGATTATTTTCCTCAAAACAGTTTGTATCGTTTTTATTTAGGAAAGGCAACACATTATACCAGTTGTGTAGAAAAAAAAACATAAGGGAAAAGTATTATATTATATTATAAGTTATCTTTGGCAGCCGTGCATCTCGATTTCCTTTAGTATATCCACATGAGGGGCGTTCAAGTCAAATTGGGAATTGTGATGAAATTCCTTGTGAATGAAGGCATGAAACAGATTGACATTTACAGACTTCAAGCGCAGAACGGTGACGAGACTCTTAGCTGAAGGACGGCGTTTAAATGGATGGTGCAAATTTTTTAAAGAAGGCTGTATATGTCTATGAATGATGTTCCCGTGAATGTTCAGTGAGTGGTATGCCTGATTCTTGAAAATCAATGGACCACTTTGTCGCCAACTTGCAGAAAAAACACATCTGTCTGTGGGAACTGCACGCACAAACATCACTTGCACGTTACAAGAACCCGGCCGAGAGTTACCGCCAGATCCCTGTACAGTCCTCAATTCACTCTAAGCCATTTCCACATACTGTATTCGGGTCATTAAAGGAGTTCCTGGGAGGCCAGCATTTCAGACATGAAGCAGGCAGTCCGATTATGGCTCCAGGGTATTTAGAAACCTTTCTACCTTGATCGTATCCGAGCACTAGTGAAACACTGGCATAAGTGCATTAGTGTAGCAGGGGATTATATAGAGAGAAATAAAGGGAGTTTTTACTTTCATAACTGTGTTTTGTTACCCCTTTTTCTAGTGTATAGGATGCAGCATACATTCTAATAATAATGAGGCTAAAATAATGTAGATTTGTATTTGAATAAAGAAATGTGCATCAATTCCCAGCTAACTAAACACTAACCATCCAGTACAGATAAAAAAATAATAACAAGGACAAATCTTGACTCTAAATCCATCTAATTCATCCCTGATCCCACAGTACAGACTCTTGCAGCCAAAATAACTTTTCTGTGTTCCTCCTGTCTGGCGTGTGCATCCTATTTCCTCTCTGCCTCACTTAGCTTCCTTGTACCTGAAGCTACATGTAGCCACAAAGCTTTCACAGGCCCATGTCAGTGTCTTCATTTGAGCAGACGTGCGTGCTGCACCAGTTCTAACTTTAGGCTAGAGTGAACACCGCATATGTCAAAGTAGGCAGCTTCAGAGATTTGGAAAAGAAGGCATGAAAGAAAAAAGTGTGCCTCTAGAGTTAGTTCTCATTAGTGCCTCAAAAAGTAATTCCCCTTTTTTTCTACGTGGGGGTTAATACACTTTGATTTGACTAAAATGATAGGGTTTAGGAGCACTAAATCAACATTCAGTTTAATCACTGTATTTATGTTACCTCTTACAGAGACACACATTAAAGTATGCAGCATTAGTGTTAGTACCCGTCAGTGACGGGAAATGAGTTTGTACTGTATACAGTAGTTACAGTAAAAGGGTAAAGCTACAGATAAGCTGATCAGCTTTAATGCAATCAGCGATATTATAATTTCAGCTTGAAGCCCGTGTACATCTCTACTGTCTTTCTGTATTAACTTAAAACAAAGAAATCAACTTTGGTAAGGTTGAGTATCTTATGCTTTGTTTACGTTAAATTGTACTTTCGTCATCATCCAAATACACTCCCTGTTTGTAATCCGAGAGTGAATCACAGATGAGATCGGATAAAGATACCACTTCATCACTAAGACTGGTGTTGGGTCGTGCAATGTATGAAACGTAATGATATCATTGAAAAAGTTACAAAACCTTTCTTTCATTTATATAGATAAAGCAAATGTTCTTAAACAATTTGAATCCAGGAAGCCATTTACCTTTAAAATAAAATTCCATGGATTCCTCAATACACATGCTCAAATCTAACTATTCAAAAATTTACCCTTGATCAGCTGAATGACCACATGTGGTAGCGTACAAGTGCCAGTATCAGAAAAAAAAAGCTATCTATAGAATTTTTTTGGGTTGTTTTGCACATTTTTATGTTTAAATAAATGTGCCATTAACCTTTTTATATGCGCACATTTTGGTGAAATTATTACCCTAGACTGTCAAAGAACCATATATGATAACTTCAACAACCTTGATTTGCGACATAAAAATGACAAAAGTGAAAGAAAAAGAAAAAAGACTACACACAAAAGTAAAAAAAATAAAAAAATTATTAGAAAACATCCAGAAATTTGGAATTTTAGAGTATTTCAAGCAGTATCATATAAAGGGTTAAGAACTTTGTTTAAATATGTGCAGTGACATTTGAGGTATTTAATCCAAAGAAATTCAAAAATATTCCATGTTGAAGATCCCATAATCCAGGTCGATTCAATTCCTCATATAAGCTAAACCCCTACCCTAATCAATGAACGAGACACTAAACAACACCCTTATCCAGCCTGGAACACATTCGGGATTTACCTCAGCCTAGATACAGTATGAGAAGCTGGATCAGATCTTACTCCACCCCACAAATGTGATTCATATTCTATCCTGCTTAACCTGTAGAGGGTGTCATGCAAGCCAGGAGCCTATCAAAGGAGACTTTTGGGACTAGGCAGGGTACACCCTGGACAGGGTGTCAATCCAACGCAGGGTACACCCACTCACTATTTGGAAACGCTATTTAACCTAATCTGCATGTCTTTAAATTGTGTGAGAAACCGAGAAAGTACGAGGAGCACATGCAAACTCCATGCACACAGACCCAAGGCGGGATTCGAACCTGAGACATTGGAGGTGCGAGGCCACAGTGCTAACCTCTACACCATGTACCGCAACAAACATAATTCTAGTGTGCAAATTCTTTAATTCAAGTGTCTAAACAAATTAAATAAAATTATTTTCACTACTAGATGTTTTTTCTTCTGCTTTGAGAACTGCTACTTATATAAGGCATCACTTATAGAAGTTCTAAGAGTTTTACGTTTTGTGTACTACAGGGAAAAAAAGTGTCAAAATCTGTCCTTGGGAAGTTTAGTATGTATAATACTGATCCGGTATGAAAAATTCAGGCGTATTCCTATAATCATTTAGACTAATGATCTATAAACCACAAGTTTCAAATCCTGAATAAATACTGACAAACTGAATCAATTCAAGACAGAAAACCTGCAGCAAAATCCGCAACCACAAAATGAAGCAATCAAAACACGCCACTTACAGATGTAACCTGTGATTATTGTGATTAGGATTAGAGAAAACAAGAAAATATGACAATCACTACATATTTATGTGCTGTGAAGACGAATGAAAAAGCAAATAAATCATTCTAATCGAACGTGATTCACACAAAACCAGAACGCAGTCCATGTGTCTACCCTGAAGCACATGACACACACACAACATGCACACAACTCTACAACAAAACATATTAGGTTCAAGGGCAGGACTGGGATTAAACTTTCAAACAAATCAAATCCAATTAAATCGACTAATGACTTTTTTTTTTTTTAAATACTCAATTATAATGTAAACTGTATAATAATGATAAATCGTGTTTTGTCTTCACAGACCCCACTTTGAAAACTGCTACTGTACGGGATCACTTACAGTAGATTTGTCTTCTGTGTGCATCTGTGTAAAGCGCAGGTACGCAACTTGGGCGAAGGCATCATCTGAATGGATAACCGTCTCCATTGAATCACTGCAACAAGACGCAAATTAGCACAAAACGGGACGAAGGTTCATCTGTAACCTGGAGAACCGTGGGAGAAACTCACATGACTATTTTTTTCTTGAAGAGAGGACAGTCAGTGGTGAAGGTCTCATACTCGCCGCCTTCGCCACAGATGTGCACTCCGTACTTCTGTGAGAGCTGTAAAAAAAAGAAACAACAACAACAAAAAAAAAAAACAGTGTACATAGCTCCACTTTATCTCAAGATAAAAATACTTTTAAAATGTAGTATTACTGAATTGGGACATGAGACTGACAAAGTGCCATTCTGTGTAAAATAAAGGCATGATAAACATAATTTGTGGACGGTTATGTAAATATCTGTGAATGACTCGGTGTGCATGTGTGTATACAGGCGCTGACCTGATGCAGATAGGGTTCCATCTCCGCCAGAGTCTTTCCTAAATGTGTTCCAGGATTCAGACCTGCCAGCAACACAGATCATGGACAAAACCCAGTGATTGAAAATGACAGCAAGAAAAGCTTGTGTTGACTCTGTCTGTCTCCCACTCTCCCAGCCTCTCTCTCTCTCTCTCTCTCTCTCTCTCTACAACACTCTCTCGTACACAAAACACACACAAACGCATGCACACACTACTTGGCTCAGGCTACTATTTATTTGACTTCGCAAATTGTGTACACAGATCTCTCTGGGTAAGGTTAACGGCTTTCAATCTCGCTGAGAAGTCGAGCACTGCCTGGTTCTTCTATGAACGTAATCGGGGAGAGATCCTGTTTATTTGTATTCCCCCGCAACCTTCCACCGCACCACCTTAAATATGACACAGGCAAATGAGTCAGAGATTGCACATGTGCTCAATAAACAGCCGAATAGCAGAGAGAAAGAGAGAGAGAGAGAGAGAGAGAGAGAGAGAGAGAGAGAGAGAGCGATCAATGCAATGATCGACAAGCTTAAATAGCTCTGAAATTAAATCAGGAATGTTCTACATTCCTCTATTGAACAGTATAACCAGCAGCTTTGTCATCTAACATCCTCATAATCTCTGAGTGTTAACTTGATGCTGTGGCGTTAAATTAAAACCACTGACGATCTGTTCTTTATCCGAGATGCTCCGTCCAGCTCATGTGTTTAGCATGCGACCATCCCGTCCCACCTGGTTCTCATCTCCCTTTTGCTGTAAACAAGTCTTTCAGACTGATAAACAAACATACGCACTTCACGCCAATACCTACTGGCCAGGAAACCGCAGTCCATTACAAGCACTGCCATCAAAGCACTAACAGCTATGCAAAACATCTACAAACAAACAACTGTACAAATGCCTTGTCCTTATGAATTACAAAAAAAGCTTTGAGCATGTTTGGCAGACTTCTGCCTCATGTTTCAATAAAAGTGTGTGTAAATGTTTTCACCAAGCTAAAAATTCTCATCGGATTTACAAATGCTTTCGAAAAAGATCTCCCAAAGCCCTCTGCAACAAATGTCTCCTGATGTTGGACATTACATGCAGAAGTGCATAGCGGGAAATGATGACTCTTGCTGTGAGGTCAGACCGCAGGCTCGGTGGGAAATGCTCGCATCGCGCCGGGTGTTTCCAAAGTCACAACTTCTACCACTGAAATGCTGCAGAGCTGCAGGAAAAGAGCAGAGCGCCAACAGCGGAAAAGGAGTAGGGACCTCGAACGTACCCCTGAGGCACTCCGCTCGTAATTAGTATGAGAATATCTAATCTCCTCTTCCTCTCTCATCTTAACCCCGCACAAAGGTAATAAGGGGAACACCATTAAAATTCAATAACCTTTTTAATTAGACATGCCCTTTTAACAAGTTTTGATGATTGGCTTCATTTTGCGACGTGGGGTGGCTTTTTTTAATACGTTCATTAAGATCGTTCCCTTAAATAAAACATGATGCGAGATCCAATGATATTCACTCCTACTAATGTGATTTAAAAGGCACTTAAATACGCGGTGAAATAATTGACAGTAATGCACTTGAACAGATAACGCATCCACCATGATTTTCCCAAGAGGGCTCCAATTCCTGACGTCCTCTCCCAGCAGTCTCAAATGTTCTACTTTGTTATTTCTTTCTTCTTTTTTTTAACAGTGTTTAGTGTTTATCGGTTAACACCAGTTGATGATATTCAGCTAACGATGATATTCAGCTAACTGTAATTTAATTAACAGCTGCAAATCACTTTATGTTCTAATATGGTCTAATGCTGTGTTTATGACTAAATTACATCTGGGATGTTTCTTATCTTTTATTTGAATGGCCATTAAAAGTAGCATGTTTCATTCAAAAAGTCGCAGGAGTGTTTTAAACACAAAGACTTAAATCAGCACTAGTACTGTACTGTAAATCAGTACTGTAAACCAGAAAATACACAAGAACAACTAAATAAACAAAAGGTTCATTCATTTTGGCCACATTTTTTAATTAAACTGCTTAATCACCTAGATTCTTCAGAAAATTAAGGCTAAACAAAATTACATATCATAACACAGAAAATTACTATAGCAAACGTTACGAAAACAGACATACATTCTAAATAGGAACCAATTTGTTGTGCGGAATAATAGAACAAAGTTATGCTAGAACTTTATTTCTCTATATAATCTCCTGATACACTAATTAACTTGTCCCAGCATTTTACGAGTACTTGGATACCATCAAGGTAGAAAAGTTTTCTCTGAGCCATGATCGGACAGCCTGCTTCACATCTGAAATGCTGGCCTCACAGGAACTTCTTTAGTGAGGTCAGGACTGTACGGGGGATGTGTCAATGTAATGTGCAAATAGTGTCCATGAATAATTGAGTGTACAGTTCCCACAGACAGACGTCTTCTGCAAGTTTTCTGTCGATTTTCAAGCATCAGGTGTTCCACTCGCTGAATGTTCACGCAAACTAATCCATTGGTCTCCATGCCACCTCGGCCAGGATCGCCATTCATGTACTTACAGCCTTCATTAAAATGTTCGCACCATTTAAATGCTTTACTGCTGCTAAAAGTCTCATTAGTATACTGTGCTTGAAGTTACCGACAATCTGTCCATACACCTTCATTCACATGAAATTTCCCGGTTTGTCTTGAATGCCCGTCTTCTGTAAACTATTTAGCTGACGACAGTCAAACCAAAGAATCGCCACATGGCTAGAGACATTATTTCGGTATTTTCATAGATTTTTTAATTACGCCTCACTGGCCTGATTAGCAAAGAAATAACATGGCTCAAAAGCAAAATATTTAAAGCTAAATTGCTCAAGAATTACATGCGTCTCTGTGGCTCTAGTCATAACTAGTATGACGACATGCCAGTCTGAAACAAAATATAACCAGTGCAAATTGTTTTCATGAATACTAGTCAAACATGAACAGGTTCATGTCGGCAACAGTCAGTTATCAGTTATATTAGTTATATTGACCATCAAAAAGTTGAGACGTGTACAGTTGTTCTAAAAGGCCATCGGGTTATAGATTTTTACACAGCAATGCTCTGTACAATTACGTTAAGGTTCGATGTGCGCACTATAACTGCCAATCAGACGAAGTCAGGCTAATGTGCTCGGTGATCTACTGTATACATCCCCATTCTTCTGGTTCTTTCATGTGAGGTTTGCACTGCTTTGCTCTTTCTCCTCTCTACCTGTTATTACCTGACCTGAAGCCAATTACCTCAGCCCATTATGCCACATTAAACGCAAATAAGCCTACTTCAATTCATCTGCCAGCACTGCAGCCTCAGTGCACTTCAGACAGACAGCACTCCAGTGAAACCCAAAAGAAACGGCTTGGCTCTAAAAGGCTTTCAGCCAGGAGCCTATAAAACAGCAATTAAAGTCAGTGAACTTTCAAACCAGCATATTGAGCTGCACTGAAATGGACTCTAAAGCGTTGCTGTTTGCAGAACTCTAGTGAAAGAGGCTCCATTTTTACTTTAATGGTGAAAATTTGAGTCAAGACAATAGCTTGCAGCAAATAGAATTTGAAAGGAAAATAATAAAAATGATCAAGGTTAAATTTACCTTCATTTCCCAGAATTTTGCTCGTAATCATTAATAAAAATCTAATTAAAATTACTATTCATTTTCATTGCATATAAATCGGTAAGGCAACATGCACTGTCTGGCTAAAAGACGGTCACCATTTCATGAGGATTAAATTTTCGGGCTGCATCAAGCTAGGAAAACATCTAAGGAGATTACTGGAACTGGGTTAAGAACCCTTCAACACGTTATAAAATCCTGGAAGGATAGAGCTGGAACCGGCAACTCTGTGGAACAAATGTGGTCGGAAAGAAAATCATGACTCACAAACACTTGGTGAAGTTGCATGGTAAAAAAATCAACAGCAAAAACCATAGATATGTTTAATAGTGAAAGGAAGAGCATTTCCATACACATACAAAGAGAAGTCTCTTCTCACTAGACTGGGAATAAAAGCTGTGTGGCCATAAGAAAACAAGTTAGTGAGATTAATCAGAAAGAAAGAAAAAAAAACGTTCAATTTGCTATGATCTAAAATGGTCATGTGGTCAGACTGACCCTACTGGGGGTCAAGGGTGCATCAGGGTAAGAAGAGAAGGGCACAAACGATGCAGCCATCATGCATACGTAGTGATCACTGTATAAGCCTCTGGAGGCAGTGTTTTTATCTGGGGTTGCTTTGCATGGTCAGGTTTCGACTATGTAACGTAATGTGGCAATAAAATGAAGTCAGCTGATGACCTGAATATATCGAATGGCCAGGTTATCACATCAGTGGAGGTTTTCTTCCCTGATGGTACAGACATATTTCAGGACTCAAATTTTCACACATAAACTGGCCACCACATTATGTGCTGTAATCAAATCAAAACGTGAATAAATGAATTCTTGTGCGACCTCTTTGGCCAGTAAATACTGTACAGTATATGCGCCAGAATGTACTGTATGTAATGTAGCTGAAGACAATGAACCTGAACGCAATATGACTACAATAAAATTAAATAAAAAACACACTTTGTTCAGAACACATCTATTTTATTTATTTTGTTATATAGACCTATTATTTTATTCCATCCCAAACCAACACTAACAGTTGTAATGAACCCCATCACAATGCCCCCCTCCTCCTCCTCCGGTGACATTTTTTTAATTGAAACTAAATCTGGTAAGAATCTGCTCCGCTGCTATAGAAGACCAAATGAAAGCCTGTGAGATTCCAGATAGTGTCAGAGCGGGGAGTATCAGCATCACAAGCGTTGTCTGGAGATCTGGCTCACAGACTGACAGCTCAGATTTAATCCCTACTTTCTGAGAAAAGCAAGGAAAATTGGATTCACGATGTCTAACACTTTAGCTTTTAAATGTGTTTCAAAAAAAAAGCATCATATGCATGGAGGTGAGATTGTTCATCCTTTGAACAATGCTCTCAAAGACTAGTGAAAACAATAAATCTTTATCATCAGCCCATCGCATAAAGCGAGAGAGAGAGAGAGAGAGAGAGAGAGAGAGAGAGGCTAGGTAAGAAGGGAGAGAGCAAGTAGAGATACAAGATCGTGCGATTAAGGCATAGTCGAAAATTTGCCCGAGCTCTTATCTGAAATTCAAAGGCTCTGCGCGGAATAACAGACCCATAATGAATACAATTCAGACAAATCAGGGATGTAATCTTTTTTTATCCAATGAATGAAATAAAGAACACGCATGCAATTATAACCTCATCTGATTCTTATCTTGCTGAACTAAAAGGACTTAATCCCTGCTGGTTAAGTCTAATTCAAACGGTTACCTGAAAACATCGAGAAAACAGTTACAATAAAAGCGGCACGTTTAGAAATTCAAGCTCGTAGCTTAAAAAACAAAATCTGTCTCGATGCAGATTCTCGGCCGAGAGCACCACGGCAATTGTCCAAAAGATTACTGGACATGTCTTGCTAATGACTAATCCTCCCTTCGCTCATCCCGCTGAGCTTAGAATCTTAGCAGGACCTGAGGCTGAGTGACCCAGGTCAAGGTTAACTTGAACAACCTGAGGGTGCACTTCTCCATTTACTGTCATCTTGCTCAGCTAATGCTACTTTAATTGTTCCCATCACTGGGTTTTACTGTTGCTTGTCCCACAAATGTCAACAGCAAATTATGATCCTGTTCTTCGGAGTAATTTGGCCGGGTCCTCTCACACATCAATGACAGCGTGAAAGTCCTCTCGTTGATTAGATAGCAGCTGGAGTCGCTTTTAGGGAGCGAAAATACTTTTATTTGCTCTACCGGAAAGGGAACGTTTTTGTGGCTTTAGTGTGTATTTTACCTGGAAAGTTGAGTGTGGTGTACGTGTTTAATTATATTTATATACTTTTTTAAATATTTTATATTAATTATGTTCAAATATACACTATATTCACATTTCAGCGCCAAGATATCAGGCCAAAAGTATATGGCCACCTTAAAATCACACCTTCCCTAAAGCCTTGCTACAAAGTTCGAAGGCTTTAATTGTGTAGAATGTATTTCCCTTCACTGTAACTAAGGGGCCCGAACTTGTTCCAGCATGACAATGTCCTAGTGCACAGGAACGCTGGATCGGAAAAACTCGAGTGTCCTGCACTCAACCACACTGAATGCTTTTTGGATGAACAGAAACGCAGAATGTTAAATGAACACAAATTCCCGCACTCCAAAGTTTATTATAATAGCGAATCTGGAAAGGGATGTTCAACAAACACATATGGCTATGAGAGTCAGGTGTCCACAAACTTTTGGTCATATATTGTAAGTAGGTCCTAAAATATAGAAAACTCCAAATGTTGGATGTTTATTACTGACATCATGTCAAGAGTGTAAACATTTTTTTAATATCATTATACAAGTTGATAAATTGAAATGTGTCTCAAGCGCCAAGTGTTTAATAAATAAACATCAATGCGGCACCGTTTGAGATCGCGTCTAAAATCAGGAGGCGGGGGAAAAAAAAAAGTGAGGGAGAAATCTTTCTGCCGCACACGTCCAATTAACTACCGGAGACAACGCAGCATCTGGGAATCTTCACCTCGACAAACCCAGCAATTAACTAATTACATGATGGCTTTGATGCTGCCAGTTTGTCAAGCCAATTACTGGCGTTTCTGCAAGCGTGGGGACTGCGAGTGAAAATGTATGAAGGCCGGCTCAGGTTATCTGCATGGCTGCGGATAAAAAGCACTGATGAGCCTTCGACGCGTCGACAGGTTTTCCATCACATGCTGACGCTGCGTGTGGGCAGCTGCCTCAGAAAGGCACTGTATCAGGAAGGAGAGGCCGCGTCGGAGTTTTTCAGCACGCCAGCCGCTCTTCTTCTAATGTGTGTTATGACTCGAACGTAACCTGTATCCACCAGCCGCTTTCATGAAGAAGCCCGCGGTCGAACACAAAGCTGGCGTTTGTCATTTCTCATCCCACCCTCACTCCCGAAACGAGAAAGGAGGATTCTTTATTTCTACCTGTGGTCTGAGTGTACTGCAGAACGCCTTTCTGTCACATGATACCTGCACACAACACGCCCAGCCGCTTCAGCGCGCTCTGATGAAAGCTACAATTATAGCAGCAAGGCCTGACGGCCCGGCAGCACTGCGAGGCCATTCCGCTCTCTCATTTGTAATTACAGACGCCCGGCGGCCAGGTGACGAGTCAGTGCTGAAAACATCTCACTCATCTACCTGTAGCCAACGTGAGAACTCACACAAAGTCAGTTACGCGAGTTTTTCCTTTCTAATTATGAGCTTCCAGATATGCGGGGAATCTGCTTTTAGGAGCCTGTTTTGTCAGAGAGTGAGGTGAGGAGGGCATGTGTGTGTGTGTGGCTCGGGGCTGATTTGGAAAGCTTTTCAGTGTTGGGTGATTTCGACATTCCCGCAAACACACACACATATACACACGCACAAAGAGCCTTTGTGCTCAGGAGCAAAACCAAAACAATCTCATCAGCATAATTACCTCCCTTCTGCTCCTACTTTGAGCTCACGCCGGAAGGTTGAAACACGGCACAGTGCCATCACACATATCAAAGCGCAGAGTTATCCACTTAGAGATGTTAAAAAAAGGCTCTCGAAGCACTAGAATAATAATAAAAAAAAAAACATCTCCAGGTGAAGTTGGAAGAGGGATTAGGGACAGGTGAATGGCATTCTTTACTATTAAAACTGAGTCAATATTAGATTTGTGTTGCTTTGAAAAATAATTACCCGTGCTCATATCACTGGAAATTATTTTCCTCTAGTTCTTTGGACTAAATGTCCATCATGTAGGTCAAGCTTAAATGAAATATCGGTTAAAGAGAAAAACAGATCGACAGCCTGCTCGTACGCCTTTTCAATTCGTGACTAAACAAAAGTGACAACGAGCTCATGAGAGCACATAAACACCGTTGTGATTGTGATTTATGGCTACAAGTAGCTCAAAAATAAAATAACTATTTGCAACCTAATTATCATCCATCATTTCCCCGTCAAGTAATACACATAATACCCTCGAACCAAAAACTAGCTGCAACAGAAATGTTTTTTTTTTTTTTTTTTGCTCACCAATACTTAGTGAGCAACCTGATATGGATCTCGCCTAAAGGCAGCGCATGGAGCAAGTGAACAGGTGACAAGACACTAACCTTTCCTCCATCACCCTGTCATTAACAGCTTAAATGAGACATACAAGATTTTAATCTGAACAGCACGCCCTGCATGCTCTAAGGTATGCATCAACTTTGGGGAGAAAAAAAAAAAGAAAAAGGAAAAAAAAAAAAAACGCAGCTTTCAAACAATAAAGAAGTATGCAATTACTAAGGGCTTTCATTAATGTGCGAGCACTCATCTATGATCATGCATCAACTGCCAAGAATTCCCCTCTTATCTCCTCCCATTGTGCTTCACTTCACTGCTTTCCTCCCTGCCTGACACGTCAACACTTCTGCTGCGCTCTGATTGATTATTTGAGCAGACTCAGGACCTGCTCCACACTTCTACAGCCCTGCAGTTCTAATCTGGAACTCATCACCCACCGTACGCCGCCACCTTGATGAGGAAGGCCTGAAGGCCAGAGGAGATCATCTCACTGAGCAGATCAGCCTGCTCCCGGCGCCACAGATACGCCAGAGGCTGGAGCTGCAACCTGGAGCACCTGCGTCACAACAGAAACAGAGATAGAAACAACAACAAAACAAAAAAAAAAAACACACAAAACAACAGGGAGACAAACAAGAGAAGAAAAAAAACAAAACAAAGAATCATCAGAGGAGACAGGACGGCGGAGACAGAAAAGTGAGATGTATTCGGGGAGGAACCTACGACAAACTAAACTACTTCAAAGGCGATTAGCTCTTTTTCTTCACCCGGGCAGCGCGCCACTGCCGCGCTCATGTAGCACATGCATGGACGCCCCTTGAATGGCATCGAGGCCTGAGTGAGAGTTAAGAGTGCAATTAGAAGAACACAGCCGCCCTCATGGCGTCTTTCCTCTGAGGAATGGAGACAGGTTAGGTAACCTGAGCTCACAGCTACAGAGCCGTCTGTTTACCCTGAGGAAGTAAGCGCAGAAACAATGCCTGACTGACAGAACTATGAGCTGATACAGAGAGAGAGAGAGAGAGAGAGAGAGAGAGAGAGAGAGCGCAGTGACAGGTCTTGCTGTGACAGGGTCTAAGGTAAAGCTAGAAGAAATGTATGTCGACACTGATTATTCACAAGTACTGATCTCTCATCAGATTTCACACGCAGACTCGTTTGCTTACATCACTAACGCGAGTACACATGATGCTGCAGGTTCGCCATGAAATCGGATGCGGTTTACTTACACGTTCTCCACCCGGACTCTCTGGTAGTCAGACAGAATGGCTCCGACTGATACAGCTTCAACACCCTCCTTTTCCTGAGCAACAAACACACATGAGAAAAACACTACATTTACTTTTACTTCTACGGTTTTTGGCAGACACTCGTATCCAGAGAGACTGACAGAAGTGCTTGACATCTACCTGGAGGACATTTCATCACTGAATACTGCCAGAATTACCTGAACTCTGGCCACATGGTTTACAATTAGTCGGGTATAATTATATATTTTTTTCCAACTACACTTATTTTGCTCATGGTACAAAAATAGGTCTGAATAAACATTTAACACACTTAGTGTATTTTCATTTTTTTTGCAGTGTGCAACTAGACTGTAAGTAAAAATCCCCAATCGACTATTGGTGCATAAATACGCCAAAAGTAAGGAGTAAGACCTAGTAAAATCGCGGTGAATAGAATCAACATTTGAGAATTTTGTAATAGAGAGCATCAGGAAACATTTACCTTTGTTATTTTTAATAAACTGTGAAACCTTAGGAACTAAATGTCTTGTTGTGATCAATTCATTTTCTTTTCTCACGGTATAATGGATTTGAAAGGAAAGGGGTTTTGCTTTTAATAATAACCAATAATCTTACAAATAATCAAATAATAATAATTATAATAATCCTACTAAATGAAAGATATGCTAAAAAATAAATAAGAAGGCAAGATGATTTCATTAAGCAAAAAAAAAAAAAAGTGTATTATTGCTTAAGGATATTTAAATACCATAATAAGTAATAAATAATAATAAGTAACATAAATACAGTTAATATTACACTTTAATACTGACGTCTTTCGGTTCATTTCAGACTCCGATAATGCTATGGTATTCATGGACGCTACACACTGGAATGGGTGTCAATCCCAAAAGCAGGAAGTAGGACATCAAAAGGAGACAGTAGCAATAGAGGTAAAGCAATATTTACTCTCTTCCCTTTGCACAATGATACCCAGTTTTAAACCAGAGATAACACCGCTCAATAGCAGGTCTCTTCCTCTGTCAGATAGGCCGTGGGATGTTTACATATGGAAGGGGTAGTGGGGTTTTCCTGACTCTGTTCACGTCCCCTGCAGGGCGGGGAGACTCGGGCTACGTCCTGTCCTCTCAAAGCTGCCGTGCTCTTATCAACAGCCTCAATGAACCACTGACCCTGGCAAAAAATAAAAATAAATAAAAATTTTTTAAAAAACACGCCCTCTGCACTGGTCCCACTAAACACCCTTAATACGAGGGGCTTTCGATGACCGTCTGCCCCGAATGCCCGTGTACTGACTGTGACAGACAGCACGACAGCTCCCTACTCCTGTAAACAGCTGGAGCTTAGAGGATTTAAGCCTTCAAGCAAGCAGCAGCTCTGCACCACGCATTCATATCGAAGACTAGACTCGGTGCAAGTGCGCAATTAACATTTCCACAATGATTAAACGCTTTATTCGAGCAGGACCATAAATTCTGAGCCACCGCGCACTCCGGCGGGACGATGAGATTTCCACAGAGCGCCGAGACGAGTCCATTTTCAGCTGCAGAAAGAATTCAGTTTACAGGAACACCGAGCAACACACATGCACACGTACACGCACACACACCACCCCGCAGCTTCATTAGGACATTACATGTGCTGTAATTAGAATGGGGGGCAGCCCCACATGCGGGGATGCACAAGTTGGCAGTAAATTACCTTGTAGCCATTATCAATTTCCCAGGCTACTGGTGCTTAAGATAACCCTCCCCTCTCCCTGTGGTCCTTCCTGCAATTTTTCTCTGCCTGATAAACATGCTGATTAAAAAGAGCAACGTGTAAACCTTTGATACTTTTTTAAATGAAATCCATGCGCTGCCTGTGGCTGACGCTGCCTTTCACACAAACAGGCCAGCTAATCAGATAAGGAAATTTATATGTACACGTGTGTGTGTGTGTGTGTGTGTGTGTGTGTGTGTGTGTGTGTGTGTGTGTCACCAACATGGAGACATTACAGCCTCAGGCCTGGCTACAACACAGAAACAGACAAGTGAAAGCATGGTGACATCTGAGATCCTCTCGTCTCTCTCTCTCACACACACACACACACACACACACACACACACACACACACACACACACACACACACACACTTAGAATCTTATTAGGCAATATTTTAAGCCTCAAAATAAAAGAGTATTATATCACTAATAATGTTACACAAGGATGACTTTTAATATAGTTTAGGATTATTAGCAGGTTATTTTCATGTGTGTTTATAAATACGGTATCATATTACCTTTACTTGAGTTTTATATAATATACAAAACAATTGTTATTAAATAATACAGTACATTATACCATATACAGAGGAGACTTTACACACTAATATAAATAATATAGTATATTATAGGACTCAGTGTTATATACAAAGGCGACTTCTGGGTTAAAGATTAAATTAGGGCCGATGCATACTGTAACCATACTGTAATGTCTTCCAGTGGGAAAGCACCAATTATTTATTTTGGGCTCAGGATGGATGGAAATTTACCATTTTTAACCAAAAGGCACTCATTTTCATTCCCTTCCTGTACACATTTACATAGCTGGAATGATGAAACCATACTGTATACGGGCAGAAAGTCAAAAGTGATTAAAACGCAAAAGAATTTTCCCACCAAGACCAAAAAAAAAAAAAAAAGCCTCTACTGGCTTGCGGACAACGTCTTGTTAAGGACTAGCAATCACGACAGCCATAAACACACAGCCAGCACGTGACTTTAGTTAGACAGATAGTCACTAATACCTGAATATGACCAGAAACCGAATATGGCTTGATAACAATAGCACTTATCTTTTCACTTTTATAACGCTCTCTCGCCAATTTCTTTCCACTCTCGTGTGCGAGACCTAGACCATTTATAAACAAACGAGAGTATGATGGAGCTCGAGCGAGAGGTTATTTTTGGAGGCTGCTTTGTTTTCATCCCGTCCGAAATCATCGCTGCGAGACTGACAGGAATGAAGGAGGCTAGGGTTACTTATTTTACCAGAACAGTGCACAATCTCAGCCTCTTAAATTTCACAAATTTTACACATGCTTTCTCATCCTTTACGGAGGACTCGCCATGCACGAGCGTAAATTATCCTGGATTGGTATTGCAGAAGTGTTCTCTGTATTCGCGGCACTGTTCGAACATAAACTTTGATTTCCTACAGTTTGAAATCTCTATCGACCTATTTTATTTTTTGACAGGAAGTTCTACAAAAAAAAGGAAGAGAAAGAAAAAATATATATATATGATGTCAGACTCCTGAGAGCTATTACAGCATCTAATCACAGTGTTTAAATTTAGTTCTGGCCAATATGTCTTTTCTTTTCCACCGTCCCTATATTACCGAAGCTACTCTGTAATGAAAGTGGCAGGAAGTAGCACTCTGAAGCAAGCCATCCTTTAATCTTTCGTCCTCTCTCGGCTCGGGCTCATTTTTCAAGCTTTGGGCAGGAGAAGCAGAAATGAAGCATTGCAGTTGGGAGCAGCGGAGCTCCGAGGCCCAGAGCCCTGTCAATGAAGCTCCTTAGCCCCTAACACTCATTAACACGACTCGCTAATTGTCAAATTCATTAAATCAAAGCCCCAAACGTCTTTCATAAAAATGAACGCACTGAGCTGGATGATAAAGATGTTAAGTGATTAAAGCCTGCACGTGTTCCAAAAAGAGAAATAATTACCCAAAGCAATGAGGGAAACGTGACAATTTACACACAGGCCAATTTGTTGCGAAGGATTTATAGGCTACATAAGCCAACTTGGGAGCAACACAGTTTTACACAGACTTGTTAATCGGAAATTATTCGAGTAATAAAACGAGTATTTTGAACAGTCTTCAAATCACGGCTATTTATCACACCTATTTAGCCGACTGAGAAATAAATCATGTTAAAAGCTTTTTAAAATTTTCAACAACAGAAAACAGGATTTTTATGCACACTGTACATAATGAATATGTAAATTAAATACTTAATGTAAACTCAATTACACTCAAATAAATGATGGCACTACAGCATGCAAGTCAACATTTCAAATCTGAGAATGGGGAACTTAATGATGTAACACACTACAGTCAATAAACACCGATATCTAATGTTATCTAAAGCCTGGACAAATCACATGATTTATATTATCCATATTTGGAATATGGGGGAGTCTCCAAGTAGAGATGGCGGAAATCGATTCAGTTACATATCGCGATTATTTTGTGTGGCAACTCATTTTATAGTGACTCCAAATTATTATTATTATTATTATTATTATTATTATTATTATTATTTATTTATTTATTTATGTTTGCCGTTTCTCTACAGGCCTGCAGGTGGTGCACTCTCAACTAGTCACAACATCCTGCGTAGAAGACTACAAACATGCTAAAATCCCATTGAATAGTTGATATTGATATGTGTCTTATGCTTATGCTCTGTAAAGCCTTCGTAAAGCGGCTGTTAATTGGTGATTTTTGAGGCTAAATAAACTTGAAGCTTTTGGTCTTGCTTTCCTGGGATGCTCTTCATGAGAACCAGTTTCATCATGGTGCTTGATGGGTTTTCCATAAAACCCATTTTTTTGTCTTAAAATACCAAATTTGTTGCTATTTAATTAGCATATGTGTTATTTCATAGTTTTGAAATCTCCAGTATTTTCCTAATTGTGGAAAATAAATCACTAAACAAAAAACACTAATTTAGAAAGCGTGTCCAAACTTTTCACTCATATTATAGAAAAACACTGCGAGTAAAACCACTGGGATTAAGATAACATTTTATATGCGCCATATCTCGAAATAAATTGGGAAGATTTCAATTATTATTGGCCTGAAATAGGGTGACCCTTTACGTCCTACCTCAAGACCATCCTAATTGTCCTCAAAATCTGACTTGAAACTGTGTATTTGGGTTTTAGGATATGTCAGGTCGAACAAAAGTTATCATCAGTTTTATAAAGGGTAAATTTTACCACTACCAGAATGTGGGAATGACATCGCAAAAAATGTTTAAACTTCGAAATAAGCATATTACTATAACTTTTTTGGCCATAGAAAAAACTAAAAACAACATTGTGTGTATCTGTGTTACTACTTTGCCTTATGATCTGTTTTTGCTGAGTCATGTCTGGGTAGTTGGTTAAAATGAACTAAAATTCAGTTTATCATATTGCCTATTTTGTGATGGAAGAAATTATGTGTCACTCTATACTGCACAATCCTGAGTCCGATATGTATTTATAAAAATATATGAAGTAAATAAATAAATAACATAAAAAAATTTTTTTTTTTAAAAACATTAACATTATAGTCGCTCAGGTTTTAGGTTCCCCTTTTGCCACTGGGCTCTGACCCTTCGGCCTGTGGTTCCACAAGACCTGGGGGGTGTGCTGTGGTGTGTCTGGCACCAGAACATTAACGGCAGATCCTTTGGGTGCTGTGGGTTGTGGGACAGAGTCTCTGTGGATCAGACTTGTCCGGTGTATCCCATAAGTGTGTGATCGGATTGGGATGTGGGGAGTTAAGAGGCAAGGTCGTCGGCCTTGGGCTCTTTGTCTGCCGAACCCCATACGTGGCAAGCTGTGACACAATGGCTGTTCGATACCTTTACATCATGACCAGCACTGACTTTTTTCAGAAGTTCATTGGCTTTTCTGTTAGATTGGATGACGCAGGCTGGCCTTTGGTCCCTGTGTGTGTAGATGGGCATTGGAGTCCCATGAACCTTTCACCAGTTTACTGGTATATAATTGATATATATAATTGATAATCAGTGTTATTCAATTCATCTGGTAGTGGTGCTAATGTTACAGCCGATCTGTGTATGCAGATTACAGAGTCAGGTTTAAAATGCTTTAAAATTAAAAATTTTAAGAGCCCAATCATTTTATACAAAATGCATTAAATACAGAAATAATACATTTAAAGAGAAAAAAAGCAAGTCAGCATGAATTCATACATTAAGACAAATAAGACCAATTATTGAATCAATAAGAAATATTTAGTGTTTCAGTGTTTAAGAACAATTACTTTAAATAGCATAGATGTGAGTCAAAGAAAATCTTCTCAAAAACGTTTGTAAATCGAGTAGAAATTTTTACTTTGGTAAACGCATATGTACAATTTTACAAATCCATTGATCAATGCAAAAATAATAATTGTCATTAATAACATAAGAAATGGTAATTATTTAAATATTTTTATTTGACATGTAAATAATAATAAGTAATTTAACTCCCCACACTATTATCATTCTTTAATCATCAGTAGGCCTTCCCCTAACTTTCGTAAACGGATACCATTGTAGCTAATTCAGTGTAATTAAAGATTAGATTGTTGCTTCGCAAAACTAAATCGTATCGTGTGGAAAGCTGTAGATTCATGTGTACACTCAGGCAGGCTTAAGCTCCACACAGCATCGTGTTAATGCTGTTACACACACACACACACACACACACACACACACACACACACACACACACACACACACACACACACACACACACACACACTTTAGCCCCACCCTCTTCTGTATCCAATGCATCCATCAATGAATGAGCAGGCGAGACATGGTTTTAATGGGTCCTTCCATTATATCAGCTCTGGCCGTGTCTGTAATGGGATTGGATACACACAAACACACACACACACACACACACACACACACGCGCGCGCGCACAAAGACACATCCTGGATAGAAGGACCTCTGTGATAATACATGTAAGGTCAAACAAATTGTGTTTCATAAAATTTCCAAACACCTTCAGGGCCTGACATATACATACACACACACACGAACACACACACGAACACACACAATCCAGTACTGCTGTCCAAGATATACAGAGAGGCTTTGTTGAATGCATGTGGACCCTCTTTTTTTCTCCTTTTTTCCAGCTGCCCTTTACATAGCAGGACAGAATCATCCCATGACAAGGTGGCACACGACAGCACAGAGAGAAATAAGCTGAGAGTCATGGGTCAGTGTTCAGGGTCAAACACCAACTACGGATGAATCTCCGTAAAGATATATATATATATATTATTTTTTTTTCCATTTAAAAAGTCGCATTGGTTTTGTACTGGTCTACCCCAGGTTGTATTAAACCAAGTGTGTGACAAACAAGGTCAAAGTGCAACACTTTTACCACAAAGTTTACAGAAATATCTTCAAACCTGTGATCACTAAGTAAGCGTGCGCTCGTTATGTAAGCACCTAATAAATTAGTAAAGTACCCTTGAAATTCTGCGGATCCCTGGTGCTGCTGCTGCTCGTCTAGCCCAATAAGCAGTTATTTAAAATGACACTGAACGAGTTTTCTGGCCTGCAGGAAAGCCATGTGTGCCGGTACTTTAATATGAGTGAGAATAGGCACAATGTCGATAAAAGTGCAAACTCAGTTGGGGAATATTAAAGTGAGCCTGCCACGTTTGTAGAATATAATTTTCTCAATTTCAAATGCTTTTAATTTGGCCTATATTGCACAGTGCAGGTTTTAACCTCTAATAACTAGAAATTATTCTGTTATGCTTTAATTTATTAAATACAAAATCTCACACAACAAGCAGATTATCACCTACGACTTCAAAATCCCACACATTACTATTCTTTCTGTCATAGCATTAGTCCCCAAAGTGATTCTGTTAAAGCTGCAGGTAAAATAGCACTTTAAAAAAACTCCCAAATCTAAAATAATCTTTTTTCTTACCTTTAACTCTTTGTTTCATATTGTTTCAGCATCTGTAATCATGTAAATGATCTACAATGCGTAAATGAGCATGGGGCTTGTCTTATATTTGGTCACAACAAGGGAAAGATCTAATTGGCTTGTTTAAGCCCTGACCAGTACAGAAATGTAAAAATAGGCAGTTTTTTCTCACACTTTTTCATTTGGGATCCATCATATTTAGACAGTTAGTAAGTCACACGGGTTAGTTTTGCACTAAAGCCAATAGTGTGCAGTAGGTGAAATGGATCAAAAAAAAATTTTTCTGTACAAGTTAGTGGATAATTACCGTATCTTACTGATCCTTCAATAGAACTCAGGAAAGGTTTAATCCTAAACATTATTTTATAGCACTTTAATGAACACAGTTGTCATAGAAAAGCAGGCATTTTTCCCATTTAAAGCCAAAATGCTGGTAAACCTATTTTTAGGAGTAGCAGGGAAATCCTGGTGTCAGAATGAAGCGGTGGGTCTCCTCATTCTTACTACGTCACATAATTCTAACTTAAATATTCTAAAGGCGAACTCACAGTGGCCGTATCTCAGCAACCGCCCATGATAAAGTAATAAACGTGACATCAAAGTGAAGCTTATTGAATCAGGAATCTGATGTTGAATCTGAGTTGATTATGGCAGAGACACAAATCACCAAAATGTGACTTAATACCTGATTTGATATTTTAGACCCCTCTTTTTTATTTATTATTTTTTAAATAATAATAAATAATTTCTATTTAATCATTTTACATTAATGACTTGTCTATTTGAGCTGGCACAGGCACCACAGGTTTGTGTAAAACCTGATGATTCATGTTAGCACTGATCCATTAGAATGTACATGCACATGCTTTACTCAAATTCCTCAATCTTTTCTACAAATGTGAACTACATCTTTATTGTCTTAAATGGAAATATCCAACAACTAAATACTGCAGAATCCTGAACACGGAATAGACAAGAACTGTAACATTTCCTGCATTTTATTTGAACTATAGAAACTCACTGTGGTTAAGACTTTTGGATCCCACTACTTTATAAAAAGACAACAAAAAAAAATTAAGAGGAAAAAGAAATCTACTTGACATGTACATATTGATCAAGAAATGTTAACAGTAGGTATTTACTGTAGATAGATAGATAGATATAGATACTATAAGATAATACTATATATCATACTATACTATACTATAAGTAGGAGTAAATGCTTTATTAATCCCAAAGGAAATTTGTAAAATAATTGTATTTTTTTTTTAATAAAAATAAAAATATTAAATGAAAATAATTGGGAAACATTCAAATTTGCAATATTCATTTATATTTAAATAACTGATTTATGTTCACCTTCTGTAGTCCACCACTCAATCTATATCTGTATAAAATTATTTAAAAATGAAAAACATTGAAATGTTATATTTTATTTAACCCGTTGTTAAGATTTAATCACTTAGTCTAAAAAAAAAAAAGGAAAATATGTTTCTGTTAGTAAATTCTTAGAAATTAATTAAACTATGATCACATAGATACTACATGATATTATTAAATAATTAATAATTATTTCATAATAATTATTTAATCAAAAATAATAATAATAATCATAATAAAAAATAATACAAATTTGGGGCTTTTTCTCTAGATAGTCCATTTCTAATCAGTAACATTGTCCTTCCCTACAGGAAGATGAGCTTTTCTTGGTGAAATGAATGCACGTCCATGCCTCAGTGTGTCTTTCCCACTGAAGCGCACTTCTCAGCTTGAGAAGTCAGTATTAAACACGCCAGGCAGGTTCTCTGTGTTATGGAATGTGATATATATACCATTGGCTTAAACTGACCATTGTGTTCTAGCCATAACAGTTTACTTTGTGGTCGGGCAAGCCACAAAACAATGATGACCTCTCTGAAAAAGTTACAGCACTGTGGGAGTAACATAGGGACCTTTCAACACCTTACATTGCAGAAAACTGTTTCTTCCCTCCTTTCTTTCTTACTTTTTTCTTCTTTTTTTTTCCAGAAATGAAGACCCGTGGGCTGAGTGGTATGAGGTCTCCTAGCCTGCAGTGCACACATGAGGCTAGCCGTGATTCATTTACACTGACAGAGCCGTTTTCACAGATAGGCTCGCGCATAAATATGCCATGCCGCACAGCTGGAAAATGTAGAAATTCATCAGGGTTAAAAAGCTGAGAGATTAACGTTTCATGAGTTTCCTCTTAAATATATATTATTACGTAAACACATGGCAGACGTGAGGTGGGTCGAACCTGCGCATGGCCAAAACAAGCACAAAGCAAGGGTTTCACCGTGCTCTCGTAGCCGGAAAGAAATATTTCCATACTCACAGGCATGGAAAAGTGTGAGCTGAGGGAACGGAGTCATATAGCAACAAATCCTTTCATAGTTCGGGGAGTGAGAAGAAGAGGTTATCTGGCCTCGCAATGCTGCTTCTCTATTAAATGTTAACGGTTGCTAGATAACATCTCCTCAGAAAGAAGAAAACAATCACCCCCGTGTCCTGACATGACTTATACCGGAGACATAAACAAGTAAGAACTGGCATGGATCCTTCTCGTACTTCTTACATAGGATGAATATGAAAATGAATCCATCTCCGTCTGAACACTCACCGCAACAATACTGCTCAACTTTGGTCTGGCCAAATATTTTTCTGATTAATACTCATCACTCACTGCAACGAAGGAACAAAAAACAGCACAAAGATCCATCTTCAGAATCCCTGTCAACGACTCTGCCGGCTCAGAAGTCTTCCTCCCCCCCCCTTCTCCTCTTAAGCAGACAGAAAAAAGCAAGGCCTTAGGTTTGACACACTGTCCAGACTCCAGACTATGTTTTTGTAAGGCTGCTTATGGCTTCAGCAGCAGGAGGTGTAGGGTCTGCCACAAATATTTCTCCCAGGGAATGCTTTCCAAAACAAAACACTGAAAGTCATCAGTGGGTTTTTTTTTTTCTTCTTTTTTCTTTTTTCGTGGGAGCTGATTGAGAGCTATCGCTCACACACCATGCGAGAAGAAAAGAGCAGATTGAGCCAGGAACCAATGAAGGAAGCGAATGGCTTTGTGATCTGAAGCGCTCGGAGCTCCACAGCCTCTTTATTTCTGCCTTACTGAAACTATGTTGTTGTTGGATGGGCTCCAGGTCTGAGCATTTTATTGGTAAGCCCACATTCCCGCAAAGTGCACAGGCTGCTCCTACAACACACACTCAAACTTGTTTATCTCTATTTAATAATTACACAACGACTTGAATTATTATTATAATTTTTTTTTTTTTACTAAAGCGAAGGGAGCCACCTCAGGGCAATTTCTATTAACTGAAATTTCAACATTTCAGAAGGTATTTCAGCTTACTTATCCCGACTTACACATTTCCCCTCGCATATTGATTGGACTGTATCAGCCTGAAAGCTGCAGTGGCTCAATCACAATCTCATTCCTTCACCTTAATGGTGGAAAAAAAAAAAAAAAAAAAAAGCGTCTAAGCCTGGGTTACAGAGATCTGATGCAAATAACTCCGAGCTATGTTTACAACTCATCTTAATAGCCAGGCGCAATTGATAAAAAGGGCAAAAAAGCAGACTCTATTTCAACAATGTTCAAGCGGCGTTGGCTGCTCGAGCCCTCGGCAAACCGAGATAAGGCCTATCTCTCTCCATCATCACTAAACAAGATTGAGCAGAAAAATACAAATTACAAAGGCTTTAGGCAAAGCTCTTTATCTACTGTTTGGGAGAGTTTGATCATGGCTGAGGAAATGGCTCTGTGTGTCGAACAGATCCTGTCCCACCACTTCCACTTGGGCATGAAACAATGCGAGTGGCTACTATCTGAGCCACGCCACTATCCTTCCGCATGTGGAAAACAAGCAGAAACCTCACCCAGTCTTAACACTAGAGAAACAGCTCTGTCTGTCGAAACATGATTCATTCAGAAAGCAACAGTATGCACAGGAGCAGTATGAAAATGTATATTATGTGGGGATTTGGGTTTTGCTGTATGATGTATTAAATTTTTTTGATCAACTAATGGACGCATAAATAGTCGTTTCTGCATCAGTGCATCCTCCTCAACATGGTTAAAGATACCCTTTTTTGTTGTGAGTTCACCACCATTTTAACAATAATGTGACAGTAATCACAAAGAGTTTTGATTCAGATTTTTTTTTTTTTTTCCACACTAGCGTTCAACACACGGGACACCTCGGTGCAGGCGTACAATCGATCAGCGTGGCTCAGCAGCTCGCTGGCCCGCGGCCTCACAGCGGGAGAGCTCAACCAGAGCCAGCCTTCTGAAGGCTCCGGATAAAAGTTAGCCCCTAGCGCCGAGGCCCAGACACGAACAGACGAGGAAAAAGAGGAAAAACAAACGCGTGTTTTTGGGCCGGCCTGATGGACCCTGCTCTCGGGAGGCCCCGTGCTCGTCTGATGATGTCGATAATGGAGGCCGCTCGGGCCCAGGAGTGCACTTAAACACCAGGATTAGCTCAGCCAAAACGCCTGTGTTTTTAATACACGCCGACGGAAGGAAGTGTTCGGCTACAAAGCGACGGAGCGCTACTCTTCTGTGGCTTTTCATGACAGGTCAGACGGTGGAGGAGGAAGAAGAGAGAGGGAAAAAAAGAGACAGGTACATCCTGGTTCTGGAAATCAACTACCAAAATAATCATACTTATAATATGGGATATGAATTTTTCTGTCTATTAGTACGAGTTTAAATCAGATTTATAGGAGTACAAAAAATATAGTCCAAGTCATGAATTAAAGTTTTACATACAAGAAGGCCAGAATGCTGAACCACATTTATACCACAGAGTTCCAGTAACTTTTTTGATAATGAAATAACTTAAAATGCTGGAGCTGACACGCAGTAAGTTTCACTATTTTTTCGTAACCTAACAACTTCGTGTATGGTCTTGCGGTTTTATGAACATACAAAAATAGATTTTTCCCCTAACGTTTTATTGCCAAACCACCAAAAATGCTATTATATATCATTAATGTGCCTGTAGTTTATTCCAGCGTATTGTTTCTAACTTTGCACGAATCCAGGGATGTGCAAAAAGGTGACATTTTCAACTTTAATAAAGTCATCTAAGAACTTCTAGCACCAATATGTGATAAACCGAAGCGAACATTATATGACAGAGCACCTTTGGCTTGACCTTTGACATACAGATATCCACAAAAGCATGAAAATATGCACACACGCAGGATTTAAAATGTCCATGTGTAATGTTTAGAAGATCCTTTACATGAAGTGGCATTGCAGCCAGATGTGACTGATCATAATAATTTTTATTTATTGATTTATTTGTTTTACTTTTTAATCAACTTTATTTGATATTATTGTATAAAAACCACTGCTTCTCACACTCAACCATACAGCCGACATTTAATTCGGCCGTTGATTTATTAGACACGCACTTGGAGGAAAGAGTACATCAATCTCGGGCGGATCCCCGCAATCAGCGTGCGTATAAAGAAATGAAAGATCTCTCCGTTGACAAAACTGTTATCTCTCTATCTAAAAGCTAGGTTCAGAGATCAGGCTCGTCAGTGCATGGCCCGGCTGCGTCGTGTCTCTCAGATTACACACATCAAAAACCCGAAAGCCACCAAGAGGAGGAGGGATGAGAGCAAGGCCACATTGTCACCACACGATTAACATCACTGTTGAAAAAGATGCTCCCCCATAGACCCCCCCCACCTCCATTAACAATACTGCCAAAGAAAATGATACCTTCTTTTGATTTCTGAAAAGGCCAACCAATTTTTTTTTTCTGTTTTTTGTAAGGAGCAAAGCTGCATGAAGTGCAAGTCTGACGCAGCTATAGGTGGCACTGTTGCATCACAGTTCACACAAGTTCTCCTCACACACTTCACCGATTATTAAAAAAAAAAAAAAAAAAAGCAAGAAGGGTGTTTCAGTACACCACCTAAAAATATTCTTTCATCTATGTTCAAGTGTCATTTCCCCAAAAGATTTTAATAACATCTAATTATTTCAAACTGCTAGGATGGATCTTTCAAAATATCACACTTCCCAAACAGAACACATTTTTTGATGCTAAAACTGCGCTTTTTCCTGTGAGAGTAATTCAACAGTTAATTATCGTAGAGGCTTTTTTTTTTCATTCCCTCTGCCACAAATCAAACTCGAGCGAACGCTGAGTGGAAAACATCTCGAAAAGCAGCACACAGGGAACCATCGTGCGAGCAAACTCGCTGATGTTAAATGAGCGTATATAAAACTTAAGAAGTAACTCATTTGTTCATGCAGAAAGAAATATATACATAACCTATTTTTTTGTAGTTAACTAACGGTCTAATTTCACTTAGTTTTACCTAAAAAGGAGAGGATAATATTATCCAAACTCGCACATTATTAACAGGAAAGCACAAATCAAGGATTGGGTTTTAAAGAGAAAGTAACAGAAAATGTTCCACCTCGGAACTGATATGACTCACGATGATAAACGCAATAACAGCGATTTCCTATTTTCTTTCCTTCGACTATTTATCTTGAAAGAAAATGCCTAGACGGACCGGGTGAACACAGGGACTCAAACAGTGGTGTGTGTTGTTCCTCTAAACTTGGAGAGGAAATTACTGTTTATCATATGCACAACTCCACAGATCATCCAAAGTATGGTAAAATGCTTTACAACAACCACAACCACCTTCACCACCTGTGGGACAGCCATTAATGAGATGGGTTAAGAGCAGGCAGGAATAACACTACGGTGGCCAGGGTGGCCCAAAATAATGCAAAACTCAGCAAAAACAGCACACACCTTTTGGAGGTTGTTAAAGTAAAAGACCTGCAAGAGGGGGAAGAAAAAAAAAAGCGTGGCCCCGAGGCAGGTTCTGAGCCCTGCCTTTCACATTTTGGTCATGTCCAGTGAGAAACTGACATTGAACGAACATGTTTGCACATAGATGTGGAGAAAGAGCATTTCCTCATTCCTGTTTACATCGTGTCAGGCCGTCTATCCCACCACTCCAAAATAACAAGCAGTGTAAGTTTGATGGCGCTCAGGTTAAGAGCGGAGGGTGATCTGCTGTGTCCAGGATGTTTTCTCTGTCTCTCACTCTTATAATGACTTGTTATTGTGTCTAAGGGCTTCAATTTCCTAGAGTGCATAAAGATTGGACTTTGAAGCAAGGTCATTTTGTCTGAGGAGTTCAGATTGACCCTATTCCAGAGCGTTGGGTGCATTAGGATAAGGAGGCAAGCGCATGAAGCGATGCACTCATAATGCATAGTGTACAAGCCTCTGGAAGCAGTGTTAGGATCTGGGGTTGCTTCAGTTGGTCAGGCCTAGGCTCAGCAAGGTAATGTGGCAATAAAATAAATCAGCTGATGACCTGAATGTATTGAGTTTTTCTTCCCTGATGGCACAGACATATTGTGAAAAAATGGTTTATACATACATGCATTTAACTTTTTTATTCTCACATTCATTGTTAATGATACAATATTTTGATTAAAAAAACATTTTTTTTTTGTGGTTTTCAGTTTTGGATCCTGGATTGTGATAATTGTAGATGAGGGAAAAAATTAATTAAAACCAGACACTATTTGATCACTGACTCATTAAACTCAGATTATATACAAACTACATTCCATTAATCACACTGGATATACTGACAAGAATGTAGTTGATATAAAACCGCAATCATTAGTTTATCCTAGAGGCAGGAATGCATGTGTTACATCATCATAGTTCATTTGTAACTGCGGTGTGAGCAAAAAAATGGACAACTCAGACACAACTCATGGAAGAGCATAAACAGATATTTGGATATCTGCAAATAAAATGTGGACCGATACTCTAAGGAAGGTAAAAGTTTCTTAAAGAGAAGCATTACTGGTGACGAGACATGGATTCCTCTCTACGAGTCTGAGAGTAAACGGCAGAGTATGAAACGGAAACATCCTCAAACGCGGACCAAGAAAAAGTTCAAAAATCAAGCATCAGCTGGAAAATTGATGCTTACATCAATTTCCTGGGATTCTCAAGGGGCAGTATTGGAAACATTATCAGGAAATATGTTCAACAATCAGCAGTGCTCGTTACAGTGAGATGCTTATTGAAGAGCTAAAGCCTAAACTTCAGATTAAATACAGAGGACTGCTATTCCGGGGCATCGTGATCTGTCAAGATCCGCACACTTCTGCCCCGACTGTCAACACTCTGCAAAAACTTAGTTTTGAGGTGTTGAAGCATCCCCTTATAATCCTGATCTTGTTCCATCAGACTTTTAACTGTTTGATCCCCTGAAAGCATCTGAGGACAAGGGTTCACTTCTGATGAAGGACTGAAGACAGTGGTGCATTCGTGGTTCACAGCTTAGCCGAATTTTTTTTTAAATAAAGCAATATGCAAGCATGTTGAAATAATGGACTAACCGTATTAAAAAGCAAGGAGATTATGTTGAGAAAATTATGCAGTTGTGTTTTCTAGAAGATCATTAAAATACAGCCAGAGTGCAGGTACAAATAATAGAAGAAAGTACACTAATACAGAAGATATCCAATCTATGAAAGCACACTTACAGTATGGCATTCTCTAGTAAACAAAAAAGTGTTAAACAGCCTCCGAGTGGCGCAGTGGTAAAGCGCTCGCCCTATCATCTGGAGATCGCAGGTTCGATCGCAGGTTCGATTCCCGGGTGATGCTGTAACCTCTCGCAGCCGGAGGTCTAGAGGGAGCTGATTGGCCGAGCTCTCTCAGAGGAGAGGGATGAGAGGTACTTAGTGCTCCCAGACAATCAGGGGCATCTGTGAGCTCAGGCAACAGAAGGAGAGGATAGTGTTATAGCGATAGGTGCGTGAGCGAGCAGTTCGAAAACATGCAGCCGGCTGGCGTCACGTGGTTCGGAGGAAACACGTGATAGTCTTCGGCCCTCCCGGCTGAGTGGTAGTAGTAGCCTTAATGTGGGAGCCCCCTAGTGACGGGGAGGAATTGGACACGACTAAATTAGGGAGAAAATCGGGAAAAAATCCAAAAAAAAAAAAAAAAACCCAGAATATATTTTTGTATTTTACAGTATATTGCTTTGACATGGCATTCTCTCATCAGATTCACGAGTTTGTCACCTGGAATGGTTTTCAATTCACAGGAGTGCCTTGTCAAGCATTAATTTGTGGCATTTGACAATGTGCTTGAGACTATCAGTTATCTTGTGCAGAGGAAGAATGGAAATCCAGAGCTCTATTAGGGCTACTACAGCTACTGTACAAATCCATATTATGGCAAGAAAAACTCAGTACAGAAAAAAGACAGTATATTATTACTTTAAGAAACAAACATCAGTTAGTCTGAAAAATCTTAAAAACTTTGAATGTGTTCCCAAGTGCAGTTGGCAAAACCATCAAATACTATGATGAAGCTGGCTCTCATGAGGGCTGCTCCAGAAAAGGACGACCTAGAGCTACGTCTGCTGCAGAGGATAAGTTAGAATGCCCAGCATTTACAGCACTTCAGATTAGACCTAACATAATTGCCTCTTGCAGTTTACGTGGCAGACATATTTCAAAAGAGGAGATTGTGTGAGTCAGGCTTTCATAGTCAAATTGAGGCAAATAAACCATTATTATGGAAGAATAACCAGCAGAAGAGACTTGTTTGGGGGCACACTTAACAAGCATGGCGACCGCAACATTTTGCAACAACAAGCCATTCCATCTGGTTTGCACTTAGTGAGACCATCATTTGTTTTGCAACAGGACACTGACCCCAAACACCCCAAACCTCTACGTTATGTAAGTGCTATTTGTCCAAGAAGGAGAGTGATTGAGTACTGCATTAGATGACCTGGCCTCCATAATCACCCAATCCAAATCCAGCTGAGATGATTTATGACATGAGAGTGAAGGAAAAGCAGCCAACAAGTACTCAACACTTCCGAGAACTCCATCAAGATTGCCGGAAAACCATTCGAGTTGACTACCCTATGATGCTGACTAAAAGAATGGAAAGAGTGTGCAAAGCTGTCATCAAAGCAAAAAAAAAAAAAAAAAAAAAAAAAAGTGGCAACTTATTAAAGATTGTAAGGCCAATTAAGATTGTAAGGCCATATGATAAAATTATATTATCAATCATTTCCAAAAAAATGTATTACATGAGCAACTTGGGTAAGATAACATTTGATATAAGAAAGTGAGCTAAGCAACAAGGTAAAAGGTCTTGCAGATGACAACATCTGCCCCAATTTCTATTTAAATGTCAAAAAGAGCAAGGTCACTGAAAATTAATAAACGTTTGTCCCAAAATGAAACATCTTTATTCTTCCAAGACGACCCCACACACATCCACAGGGCTCACTGAACAGTTGTACAATGGTGACTTTTGGAGTGATGGCTCTTAGACAATGATCGACACCACCATTATCAAAACACTGACAATCGTGAACTAATGGGTTGGAACCCTGGTATTGTCTCATCAGACACTTCAACACTAGCTGAAGATGCTCGTGCTGTGGTGTGCTTGTGGTGGCATGAAGCCTCAGTAACAAACTTTACTATTACTTTCCTTCAATCGACTCTTTATCACCATGAGGTGCTGCTTTACCCTGTAGCATCCACGCTTCACGTTGTCATTTTTTTCTGCCATGTGTTATTACATAGGTGGCACTGTGATTTAATGATTAGCACTGTGGCCTCACTCCTCCAAGATCCAGAGTTCGATTTCCACCTCGGGTCTGTGTGCATGGAGTTTACATGTTCTTCCGGTGTATGGTGGGTCCTCCGGGTACTCCGGTTTCCTCCCACTGTCCAAAGACATGCAGATTAGGCTAACTGGCGTTTCTAAATTCCCTGTAGTGTTTGAGTGAACGTATGTGCGTATGTGCTCTGCGACAAACTGGCAACCCGTCCAGGGTGTAACCGGCCTTGTGTACCGAGACAAGCCTCCCACGACCCTGTACAGGATAAGCGGCACAGAGAATGAGTGAGTGTTATTATATTATCACACATTTATTTATTACACATTTATTAAAGTTATGATGGTGTTATGTATTTCTTGTGGTTAAGCATACGATAGCACAGGTGTTTAATATGCACTACTAATCAAAACTATTCTAGCCTAATAATCAGATAGTTCATTACCTTCAACTTTCTACAGTTTTTTGCTTGTGCACAGATAGATCTAGATATTGATCAACAACTCATAGTGTTTTACTTAAACATCAAAAGGTTAAAAGTTATAAGTACAATGATATTATTGTATAAATAATATATTGTGTAACTCTATGCCTCATGAAGATACCCATTTCCCACAATCTCATTAGCTGAGTTACAGATATGTGTATGTGAACATTTTGATATTTACAGCTATAAGCTTAGGGCGCATTGGTGGCTTAGTGGTAAGTTTCCCGCCTGCCACATGGAAGGCCCGGGTTTAATTCCCACCCAATGCTCAAACCCCCAGCTCCTGGATGCAGTGCCCGTCCTAATCCTGGATAAAATGCATCAGGAAGGGCGTAAAACCTGTGCCAAGTTATTGTGTAGATCAGACGGACCGCTGTGGCGACCCCTCGACAGGAGCAGCCGAAAGACTAACTAGAGCATGATTATCAGCTTGGTTTGTAGATACTGACATATTTGGTGTTGTACAAGGAAACCTTCGTGTACTGGTGCATGTAGTGGATGTGAAAGAACAGTTGCTTGGCGCTCAAAAAAAAAAAAAAATTTTTGAGACCTAAAGTCTTAGAAAATAACTTTAGATGACTTTTTAGGTGTTCACTTGTAACATACTGTATATCTGAATCTGCTTATGTCAGAAAGTCCCTGTCTTGTTTTTTTTTTTACTTCAAAAGCACCTTCCCAAGCGTTACCTTAACCAGTTTTAGCAGCTGGTACAGGTCTTCCACCTCATCGGCATCGTTCGGGCTGTACTCTCTGCCTGTGTCCACACTCGAGCCCTCGATGGTCCTCCTGTACAGGGGCAGATCCATGGCCTCTGCATACAGCTCAATAGCATGATGACCGACTGTCTGATACATGTAGCTGTCAAGTTCATCTGAGTAACACAGAGAGAAGAGCAAGTTTTACTACAGCTTGCATCAGGAGCAGTTACACATTCAGGGGTTTCAGACTGATGATCTTACCTGTGTGAGCAGGTCGGAGGTTGGCCAGGGCTACTACAGTGTGTCCTGCAGCAACACACTGCATCATGTTGTAACAGCTGTCTTTGCCACCACTGTGAGAATGAAATGAATACATTTGTTTTATTTGGAACGTGTATGAACGTGTAACGGTTGTGAATTCAATCTTGTGAACAACAACAAACCTTGGTTCCCTGACAGCTAAGTTCAAAATAAAGATATTGCTGCTAAAATGACTCTGAATAAAATGCATAAAGGTCAACAGACAAAGCGACACCTCTTTACCTTATCAGTGCAACAACTTTCATTTTCATGATTCATTCAACTCACACCACAACACTAAAATAACTTTCTCATTAGATGAATCTGTCACTCTGTCAAGTAACGTTACTCCGAAGGCTCACGCCGGCTCAGTCAGGCTGAATTCTAAACCAATCACACCTCCCTACATAGTTGCACTACACACTGCTTAAAACAGCGGGTTATTCGCCCTACGTTAGCGCACTACATGTCCCGTAACAAGCCGTTTGAGATTCACCCCAATTTGTAAACACGAGTCTACAACGTGCAAGCGCTTTCTTCCGGGAGAAGAGAGGACCCCTGGCAGAAAAAAAAGCTGCCCTTTAAAATTGCCTGTTAAAAAAAACACACCAAATGATCAGGGTGATATTTAAACAGTAAATATAAAGTATATAAAGTATATGAAACGAATATAAACAATTCATATAATGAATATAATAAAGATAAAGATTATATAAATAAAGTTTCATATAATAAAGATAAGTACATATAACAAATAACCATCCACCCATCATCCACCCGTCTGTAGTCCAACTAGGGGCCATGGAGGCTAATAGTGATTACCATTGTATTTAATCCCTTTTTTTGACCGTGGTCAACATAAATTTTTATGACCGTAGCAAGTTGGGAACACCAATTAGTCAAAATTTGCATGTCTTTGGACTGTGGGAGGAAAGCGGAGTCCCCAGAGGAAACCCACCAAGCATGGGGAGAACATGCAAACTCCATGCATGCAACCAGCCCAGACCCTGTTGTTGTTGCTGCTACTATGACTAAAAATAGTAATAATAATAATAATGGCAGCACGATGGCATCTCCTGGGATAGGCTCCAGGCCCTCGCAACCCTGTACAGGATAAGTAGTATATAAGATGAATAAGTAATCATCATCATCATCATCATCATTATGTTGTTGTTACAACTAGTATGACAAAAAGTATAATAATAACAATAATAATAATAATAATAATAATAATAATAATAATTATTATTATTATTATTATTATTATTATTATTGTTGTTATTATTAATAGTATGAGTACAGTATAGTACTAGTATGACAAAAAATGATGTTATTTTTGTCGTGTCTAAGAGATTTTTTCCCCTTTTATTCAATAGATTCGATCGCCAAATTGGAACATTTGTAAACAGAATAAAATGTTAAGTTTTAACATAGTTCCAAATTAGGAAAATTTATATCCAGTCTAGGATTAACACAATATGACTGTAATTACTTAATGATGTAAAATAACATCATCATCATCATCATTATTATTATTATTATTATTATTATTATTATTATTATTATTATTATTATTATTATTATGCAATTCATTTGACTGGCTAATTAGAGCATTTTTATGTTTCATTTAAAATTAAAAACAAGGTTTATCATACGTCTAAAGTGAGGCAGACCAGTAATACATCAATATTAATAATTGCAGTATTATTACTATTATATTATCATGGTATTACTGTAATCCTCAACTGCATCTGAATTATGCACACACACACACACACACACACCAGTCTTAACAGTAGCTTATTATGGAGAATGATGCAGAGTTCGCTGAGCCTTGTGGAGTTATGGCACACATGAGCAATGAGCAGCAGCAGCAGCAGCAGTCTCTCCAGTGCTATTCACACAGGCAGTGTTTTCCTCGGAGGGAGTGCTGTGGCTGAGAGGAAAGCCTTTGATGCTCCTTTTGCTCTCAGTTGTTGTGCCAGAGCAGAATAATTGCAGTGCCTTCGTGTGCTTTCTTCACCTTGTGCCCCTAAGCAGGCCAAAGGCAACTGATTTTGTCGGAGTGTACGAAATTGAAAAAGACATCTTCTCAGTCCTCTGTATTTTTTACCTTTTCCATAATGTAACATGCGCTCGGTTGTTTATGTTTTTATTTATTTATTTACTGCTCTTTGAGAACTTTGTAATGATGATGATCAGACTTTATCGATTAGTGGAATCAATGCTGTTGGAAAACATTTTTCTTCTTTGCAGGGTTTGTAGGTTGGAGGAGCATGACAGAGACTATCCTGTATTGCCTTGCATGTAATTAACTTATATGACACCCGGTTTGCCTTTTATACAAAGTGTAATTTATGCGCCATGTTTTGTCCATTCACATCACATTTCATCACCAAAAACCAAGCATTTAGTATTATTATTATTTTGTAAATCTGTTCATATTGCAGGTGCACTTGTAAAGAAGTTTGTGTTTATTTGCGGCAGTATTCTGGCGATTTACAATATAGCGTTACGTCGTCTTGTAGACGCAGAGGGAATAAAAAGCCTTGATGGATAGTGCATCTGAGGCACAGGCAATGAACTGAATATGAGGCGCATAAATATGGAGGCAAGGCACAGGGAATCGAATGGCACCCTTAAAGGAGCATACGCATACAACAGTTGATTTACACAGATACACAAACTAATTTTTGTCAGACAAGGACACAAAAACTTTGGGTGTAATGGCAAAGTGAGGCTTGAAATCATGGTGCAGACATATTGAGCAGCAGGGCAGGCCAGTCAAGGTTGAACAGAGAGGCAGGAAAGAGTCGTCACACGCTGGCTTTCTATTTATCTTCCTTTTAGAGGACAGACGATACAGATTCTATTAAAAAGTGACACTGTTTGACATAGTGCGCTGTTGCTTTTTGCAGCAATTTTACCCTATACTGTTGTTTGCGCCTTTTCATATTAATGAAAAGTGAAACATTGCTGGCTGTCTACGAACACACGTGATTATTTATTGTCTTTATTAGGACCTCACTATATCCTGAATGTTCTTATGTTAAACTTTGAAGACATGTCAGTAACTTTTATAACCCCTATTCTACTGTATAGCTCTACTACAATCATACAACTAACCCAGGGAAATATTGATGGATTAGCGTTGGCAAGACAACACAGCGCTGGGTACGGAACTTGCTTCGGTTAAACTCTGTCTCCTAAAATCTGTAGTAGGATTTAATCATAACTCCTGGAAGCACATTTACATCATTAGGCAGCTATTTCCTCTCCACTAAGGTGGCATTTGTAGCCCTACCTAAACACAAGCTCTCTGAACCTCAAAAACGCTGGAGAATCCAGATCCCGACTTTCCACTGCACACAGTTTGCTCTTACTCTTCATGTGGTTGCTAACACTGAGCAGACCTGTAAGGTAATTTGCAGCCTGTTCAGATGCTTTTCGTTACAGTATTGATGTGGCTGATGGTGACCTGGCAACCTCCAGCTTCCTGCTCCATGACTTCTCAGCAAACAGCAGCATTCAGCAGGCAGTGATGGATTCAACTGTACATTATCCTCAACAGGCCATGCACGCTAAAATACCAGATGTCTCTCCAGTGCAGCTAATGGCACTGAATAGTTCAGGCAAAGTTTGAAATTTAGTTGAAAATAATCACTTGTATTTTGATTGGCCGTTTACCGGTCGTTCCTGAAAGTCAGACTTTTCTCCTATAATTAAGATGACGATAAATCATGAGGTTGGATAATGCCTTTATAAGGTGATGTCATATCCGGGTCTCTGCAAGTTGCATTATTCGGGTCCCTGTTGTTCAGGGGTACCGACTCCAAAACAGTGAAGAAGAAGAAGAAGAAGAAAAAAGAAGAAGAAACACTAATGTTTTAATAAAGTCTTTAAATAAAGACTTAAACAGTAAAGAAACAGCTACATAAACGTAGCCACATAAATTCTGTTCCATTTAACCAAGTGGTCTCTGCACACACACAAGCATTATCTGACTCCGCTTCTTCCAACTGCTGACGATGGTTCTTAGCGGCGCTTTTTATTTATTTATTTATTTTTTTTTATTTCCCCCCGCCCTTATGGCCAAATACCTGCAGTGCTCAATAAAAGCTTCTTGTGGATTCTCTGTTTGATCTGAGCAACCGTAAACACACAAACCATATGCATTTTGAGAGCTTTTAATAGCACTTCCTGGGGAGAAAATCCACTTCCTGACGATCAGTTGTAGTCATGCTACGCAACGTAGCAGACGTGATGTCATGTACAAACTAGTTATTACATAGCGATGTAAAGACAGTAATTAAACAGTTGTATGTTTAAAAGAGAGTGATGTAAAGTTCAAATTTTGTATCTAGGCTGGCAATACTGACCGATGTCCATTAATATTAGCTAGATATATTGGATCTATGTGTAATGGCTTGAAAAGCCAATGTTGGCAAACTGACAGCCTTGACACAGATACTGTATTCCATTATATATATATGCCGATTATACTGTCTAGAGTCACCAGGGCCTAAAGCCTATGCCAGGAAAGTTAGGGCATAAAAAGTTATCGTTAGCTGGCAATTAGAAATGATCATGAGTACTGCTGTATTTTGAGTGGGCACGATGTGTACTCAGTGGGGCAGAGGGTATTGTTGCTCCAGGGTTTGTGGTTAAATCCAGAGTTCACATTACTCTCTCTGTGGAGTTTCACATGTTCTCCCAGTATGCTCACGAGTTTCCTTTGGGTTCTCCGTTTTCCTCCCACCTCCCAAAAACATCCCAGTTGGTGGGTTGGCTACTCTAAGGTGCCCCCAGGTGTGAATTAGTGTGTGAATGTGTGAGATTGCATTTGTTTGTGTGTGTGTACTGTCTGTGTGTAGTGCTCAGTGTTGGACTGGTGTCTATATAATGCGGTCACTGATGATGAATGAATGTGCTGTACTGTAAGTTTAGAAAACTTGGCCACAGGTTGCTCCCACTTCAACAATGCCAAATAAAACATATCGGGGGTGTGTGTTAATTTTATGTTGTGTATTAAACTGCTACACTAATAAGTTAGGTTAATAGTGTAGTCGATCTAAAAGGCTATGGAAGGACCTCAATCAGAATCCAACCAGCTGACCCTCGAGGCTAATGTTCTGTGGCCGGATACATATAATGAGGCCTTTATATGTTTTACCCACATCAAAAGAACATTGTGAGCAACACAACCAGGAATCTGTACACATTTTTACACACAATTAACAATTGGCTTGGGTAAATTGAGTACTAGGCCCTTAATGTCTTAAGCTAACTGAATCTTGATTAGAAATTTGAGGAAATATGTAAACAATGGAACTGGCGTCGGTTCAAATTGTACTCCATTACAGTGGCTTGCACTCAGCAGCTGCTAATGACGGAAAATAATAAGCCTGTGCACAGAGCGCGGGCCTTTAATGTCATTTACTACGGAAAATGATCAGTGATACACCAATGAGCAGAAATGTACACAAAAGCCTCCTTTTTTTATGCGTTTATAAGCACAACATTTGTCTTACACCTTTTCTCTAAAGATGATCCAGACACTCTCATGAGCTTATGCATGTCTTCACTAATACAAATTCTGCAATACGTTACATTTATTATTAACAAAGAATATGATAAATTGCAGGATCAAAGTCCACCATGCTTTCATTACGCAGAAATCGGGCAGCCTCTCAAACAGCTACTCTTCTCGGTAAATGTGATTTTCCAAATATTGTCTTGATTTGAAAGTGTTTTGTTTTACTTGCAAAATCCCAGAATCAAATTATGGCTTCTTTTCCCCCTCTGTGAAGTCACAGCCAAGGGGATGTGGTCCATTAACGTACAAGATCCTTTAATTTCCAAACAGCTTGAGAAAAGCACACACACTCCAAGCCAGCCGTCACCTGACCCAGCTGCCAAATACAATTCCATATGTAGCGCCTGAATGTTTCACAGAGACGCACTGTTCCATTTAATCCAGGTCTTATCTTAATCATCGGGGGAAGCCTGGAAAGCCAAACAAGTTCTCTTGATTTACAGTTAAAAGTTTTGCTCAGTCCTCCACTAGCAGTAAAAAAAAAATCATTCCTCTAAAACCTAAGTGTATTCAAGAATTTAGAACTAAGTTACCTTTTTCTATGGACGTGTGTTAGTCATGTACAGTAAAGATGCGGAGAGTTTAATACAGTGAATGGATAATGATGTTAAGATAAGAAATGAAACACATCAGGGTGGAGTATAAAGATAAGTATTTTCCACATGCCGAAGTGTTTTATTTCTGTTATATCACAATAATTTTGTTAGAGATTACGGTTTTTAATTCATTAAAAAACTGCATGTCATTTTGTAAATCCAGTTATAGTTGCATAGAATTTTATGGAATGTCTACAAAACAAGTTAGTTTCGTTATACAAGCTAGAAAAAAAAGTCTTTTCCTCATTGCTCTTTTAAAAAAAAAAATCATTTATCATGAAGATTTTTCCTTTCGGTAATGGAACTAATAAATATCTTGAAAAAAATCAACATATCAACAAATATTTTTATGTCTTTGTTGATTAACTTTTTTTTTTAAACATATTTATTATTCATCAGATTTGTTTTATAAGACGCTTCCTGGCTATAAGTCACTGCATAATTAATTTTTCTTTCTGTATCTGATCTTTATGTTACATTTCCGAACTCATAATCAAGTTTCCCGACTTCCTTTCTCCTTTCCCGACTTCCAGTATTACCTGTTCGGCCAGGTCTGTCTCTTCTTTGCCTACAAAGTGAAGCATGATGCCGTAATTAGGACGTCTGCCCTGTGATACACAATACGCGGACGGTTTAACTCACACCCGACAAACACAATTTTAATCTGGAAAGTAGCACGCAATCAGAATATTGGATCTGACATCAGACGTAGCCACAGAGGCTATCCCCACACACCCTCCCCAAGCTTCAAAGCTCTTCCCGGGCCTGTTATAGCTTTCCCTCGTGATGAAGTGTGACAGTCCACAAACACAAAAGCCCTGGCCTTCTCGTGGGCCGCTCTGCTTTTCTTGGAGCACCTCGACCAGCGCGATGCCAAGTCAGCTTTTCTGTTGTCAGAACAGACCCCCCGTATCCAGGTTTGTGTGTATGTGTGTGTGTGTGTGTCAGGGTTTGTGTGTGTCTGGGTTGCCTGGGATGATGTAATTGGTATTTGTCGAAGGGTGTGGACTAATGCCCACTTCCCCTCGCTGCTGTCTCCATCTGCAGCTCCATTTTTCTACCAATGACTCTAATGCACTCCAGATAGGACCGGAAAACCACCTGCACAGCTCCTGAAAAAAGCTGAAATTCAGGATCCTACTGAAATGAGAATGAAGCCTTTTGGAAAAGAGAGAAGGATTCTAATACTGCAGACTTATTTTGCCTCAATACAAACAGGGAAAATCCTATGTGCAATTATATATATTTTTAATCATAATTACAAATAATGAAAATACGGTATAATGGGGACACAATTTTAAATAGCTGTTTAAAGAAAGTGTCTCAAAGAGAAAACCATGCTATAACTAATATCTTGTAATCTGTAGCTGTGTTTATTGCTTTGCCTCAAAAATGTACTCATGATAATCTTTAGGAATCTCTTGTTTGGCATCTCTAGGACTATGAAAAGCCATCAAATACTGTTTTAACAATGCCCAGAGTGTTGTCTGATACAATATTTTGAAAGCAAAGGTATGACGTTTTCCTCAGCAATTCATTGTTAATAGCACTGAAAGTCTGCTGTAGTACAAACTCAAAAGTTTGCTTTAACAGTTTAGAACACACTATTCTAACAAATTTTTCTACCAAAATTTTGTTGAAAAGCCACCACAAAACAGCAAGAGCTCTTAAGAAACTCTGACTTTTCCAAGTGGAAACTACTATGCAGAGCCATTCAAATGGATTTCTTTTTTATTTACTCAGAGCTCGGAAACTTCTCAGCCTCCACATGAACGCAGCATATGTCTTTTCTGTTATAGCGCTCCCACAAGTCCCTTTTATTCCATCTCAATTTTTAGTACTCAGAAAAGCAAACATGGTGAATGTTGTTAAAAAAAAAAAACACTAAAAAGAATAATCTTGGAACTTCTATTTTAAGATGAAAAGACCTGTTGATTGTGAAGGAGATTAATTTTCGCTATGTAGCTCGGAGAAAGGGAATGAGCTTATTAAAGCCTTAACTGCTAAACAGTTTACACCACAGGCCCATTTCTGTAAAGGATCAGCAGACACTAATTTAGTCAACTAGCAAAACAAAGTAGACTTTATTGCTGGAGTAATATAACTTAGTGTAACAGTAGTGTAACTTCAGCTAACAGTAGTGTAACTTCTGCTAACAGTAGTGTAACTTAAGTTAACAATAGTGTAACTCCAGCTAACAGTAGTGTAACTTCAGCTAACACGCAGTGCTAACAGTAGTGTAACTTAAGCTAACAGTAGTGTAATTTAAGCAAACAGTAGTGTAACTCCAGCTAACAATAGTGTAACTTTAGCTAACAATAGTGTAACTCCAGGCTAACGGTAGTGTAACTCCAGCTAACAGTAGTGTAACTCCAGCTAACAATAGTGTAACTTTAGCTAACAATAGTGTAACTCCAGGCTAACGGTAGTGTAACTCCAGCTAACAGTAGTGTAACTCCAGCTAACAATAGTGTAACTTTAGCTAACAATAGTGTAACTCCAGGCTAACGGTAGTGTAACTCCAGCTAACAGTAGTGTAACTCCAGCTAACAATAGTGTAACTTTAGCTAACAATAGTGTAACTCCAGGCTAACGGTAGTGTAACTCCAGCTAACAGTAGTGTAACTCCAGCTAACGGTAGTGTAACTCCAGCTAATAGTAGTGTAACTCTAGCTAACGGTAGTGTAACTCCAGCAAACAGTAGTGTAACTCCAGCTAACAATAGTGTAACTTTAGCTAACAGTAGTGTAACTCCAGCTAACAGTAGTGTAACTCTAGCTAACGGTAGTGTAACTCCAGCAAACAGTAGTGTAACTCCAGCTAACAATAGTGTAACTTTAGCTAACAGTAGTGTAACTCTAGCTAACGGTAGTGTAACTCCAGCTAACAGTAGTGTAACTTAAGCTAACAGTAGTGTAATTTAAGCTAACAGTAGTGTAACTCCAGCTAACAATAGTGTCACTTCAGCTAACAGTAGTGTAACTTCAGCTAAAAATAGTGTAACTCCAGCTAACAGTAGTGTAACTCCAGCTAACAGTAGTGTAACTCTAGCTAACAGTAGTGTATCTCCAGCCAACAGTAATGTAATTTAAGCTAACAGTAGTGTAACATCAGCTAACAATAGTGTAACTCCAGCTAAAAATAGTGTAACTACAGCTAACAGTAGTGTACAGTAACTCTAGCTAACAGTAGTGTAACTCCAGCTAACAGCAGTGTACCCCAGCATGCTAATTTCATCCGTTCTGGAGGCGAGTTCTTAAGGCAAAAATTTGTATTGCGAAACGCATTTCCCCCGTAGGAATTAATGTAAATGCAGATAATCCATTACAGCCACCCAAAAATATTACCAATATTACCCCTTTCCAGCACTATAATAATATTTTCTGCATATAAAAACAATGAAAACATTTAGAAAAGACATGTAAATAAAATTACATATGAAATAAATATACATTAAACGAATGTTTAATTAATTAATTAATTAATTAATTAGTCTGCTTTAAAAATAAAACTGACTGTGGCTCCCTTTTCTTCTTGCTACCGTCCTTGCTAATATTCCTAGGACCCATGGTGCTATACAGTAGCTGCAGTGAGGCTTTCACAAAGGGCAAAAAAAAAAAAACTACAAAAAGATGTAAACTTGTTTTGCTTGACTTTTCACTGATGCAAACATGTTTTGACCAGCTCCCAGATGTACGTGTAACTTAGCTGGCATTTGGTTCAGCTCAGTTCAGTCGCTCATATACTGAAAATGCTTTGTATGATAAGGCAAATTTCTTACAAAATTTCAGGACTTAAGGCAAAGATTCATGATTACAGCGGTGCATAGCATAGCAATAAGGTCCGAGCCAGAGTTAGAAGATTAAAGATTCCTCTTAATGTCTTTGGGCAATCAGTATCTCCTATCCAAAGAGGAGTGAGATGTCACCTGCATCCTGCACTAGGCCAGGCCTGTCATTACAACAGCAACAAGCAACATTGCCAATTGTCTTGTGGCTTTTTCTCCACATGCCGTCCAATGTCAACATAGGATCTATAAATATCTCGCATGAAGTGGGCCTCTACTGGGACATAAGCGAATCTTTGGAAGACAGGAGAAGAAAAAAGGAAGAGGAGAGAAAGAGAGAGAGAGAGTGTGTGTGTGTGTGTGTGTGTGTGTGTGTGTGTGTGTGTGTGAGAGAGAGAGAGAGAGAGAGAGAGAGAGAGAGAGAGAGAGAAAACTCTTGATCTGTTTGCTGACTGAATTCTTCGACACATCTGGGCTCTGTCGTAGAAATGAGGAGCAGAAAACTTATAGTAGACTTGGAAAGCAGCAAAGTCACATGGAAAGCATTATTTCCTCCAATCAAAGTTATTATCCATCTGAATCACCAGCCCAAGTGCTTTGAAGATATGCTCTAGAAAGCTCATCCTAGCGCAGGCAGACACACTTTAATCCATTTCAGGGTTCAGCCTGGCCATGTAAAATTACCATTGTAAGTTTATGCTGCATGTGTCATCATGGAAAGCTGCCATGCTTTCCATGGGCCCAATGGGTTACCAAAACACTTCCCCTCATCCTAAACCTAACTTAAACACTGACTTCAACCTGACATTGAACAGGAAAACTTTAACCCCAGTGAGTGGCGAAAAACGTTTGATACACTTGATCCTGCTAATTAAGGCATACTTGATGCTCCAAAAACAAATACTTCTAAAAGC
>JAAGKR010000159.1:10014-37226 GCA_011419295.1 Clarias macrocephalus
AAAAAAAACCCTCTTCCCAGTTGTGTTAGACTAATGGCACTTAGTTATTGACCTAGTTAACTCAGTGTAAGTATCTATCCAGTGATGTAAACTTTAAAGCACTTTTTGTAAGTCGTTCTGGATAAGAGTGTCTGCCAAATGCCTAAATGTAAATGTAAATGTATATGTAAATGTAAATTTGCAGAAGAGATGAGTGAGATTAGTTTATTCCCTTCAAGGGGAGTAAAGTATTTTAGGTTCCAATCTGACATGGTTAGTTTAACATCTGCATCAGTTACATTGTCCAATTTCAAAGCCTCAATTTTATGCCTAATATTTACAATTTTATTATTAAAAAGGTTCATGAAGTACTGCATAATGTTGTTATCGAGATTTCTGCAGTGGTCTTATTCCTGGTTTATTTAGCTACAGTATTAAATAAAAATCTAGGTTTCTTTTTGTTATAGTGGAAAGATATGTTGATCTAGCTACACTAAGAGCTTTTCTATAGTTCAAGATGCTCTCCTTCCATGCTATTTAAAATACTAACAATTTAGTTTGACGCCATTTACGTTCTAATTTCCGAGCAGTCATCATTATACCAGGTATAACAGACTGTCGACTTCTGTGGGGTCAGATGGGGATCCAATCAAAGTTGGTAACTCTGGGAGATTACTGATAAAGCTCTGTGTGGTAGCTGGTGTGAATGTACATTACGCTGTGCGTACATTATTACTATGACACACTTTAATTGAAACAAGGTAGTGATCTGAGATAACTTCAGACAGTGGAATTGTGAATAAATTTCTTAAACTTAATCCGAAGTATATTATTATGGAAAGTGCGGCCTGCTTTAATGAGTGGGTCCTACTACACATTGATTTACTCCTACCGAGTCTAGTATGGACATAAATGCTGTTCTCAGAGTCTCTTCTGGATTCTCAAAATTAATATTAAAATAGTAAAATCTCAATTAAAGCTTTGTCTACAGAAATGAGTAGGTTTGAGGAAATCTGCAAATTCACAAAGAAATTCAGAATATGGCCCTGGGGGTCTGTAAATGATCATTTGCGGGATCGACTGAGCAGACTTAATATTTGTAGCTACACTTGTTATAGAGAACTTCAAATGCATTAAATTTGTTAGCTGAGGCTAGTGTACAGTATGTCGCTGTATCCAGGAGGACTCATTTCATTTAAGATTACATACTCGTCCTGTTGTAGGTTTCTGTTAAACAGAGTATATCAAACTCCTGATCCGTAATAATTTCATTAACAATAACTGCTTTAGATGCGAGAGATCTGTTAACATTAGCTCTGAGTTTGTGGTATCTATGTTAATTATTGTAAATTACTAAAACAGACTTTCTGAGTCTTTCTAAATTTGTGTTTAGCTTGGGAAACAGACACAGTCTCAATATGATGGACCCTGAGTAACGACTCTATGCAGCTAGCAGATGGTTGGTTTAGCCTCCCTGGCCTGCGCTCTGGGTAGTCAACAAATAACTACGCCTCTTCTAAGACTATGCGCTATACTACAAGAAATGAGAGCAGCACCTTCCCGAGTGGGATGGACACCGTCCCGCCCTAACAGGCTAGCTTTGCTCTCAAAGTTATTTATAAAGCCCATGTTATTTTCCAAGCCACCTGGACATCCATAACCTGCTGTAAGCTATGTCGCCACATCTCATTGGGATGGGGCCAGAGCAAACTACTTCATCGGACATCGCCTTCGCTAGTTTAAACACCTCTGTAAAGTTATACTTACTAACCTCTGACTGACGAAGGCGTATATCATTAGCTCCAGCATGTACCATAAACATTTAAAATGTTTGGGGGAAAGTGCATTGTTTTACCACGCTGACTTTTTGCTTTTATTAGGTAAGTGGTGGTTTATTACCAAACAAATCTCGGAAACTGAAACGTTTCCAATCTTTCCGCATGAACAATGAAACTTGTTATCATAGTTTTTTTATACTGCATAGGTGAGATAGGGGTATAAACAAGAATGCTGCAGCCTCTTTCTATTTCCTTTCCTGTGCATGTGTGTGTGCGTGAGAGAGAGAGAGAAAGAGAGACATCTCCTCTACAACATGAATATCCTACAATATGCATACAGGTGAATGTGCATCTCTTTGTCCACAGGTCTGACTTTGCATAATGTTAATATCCGTCGCTATACATTGTAAAACACTATTTTAAAGAAAAAACACTCACAAGTGCTTATGACCCCTCATAAGCATGAAATTACTATGATCCATACTAAGCCGGTTTATTTATTTATTTATTTATTTATTTATTTATGTAAAACATTCTCATGCAGCCTTAATAACTACTACATAAAATATATTTTCAACTGACATTTTAATCTTTTTATATTATTATTTTGAAAGTATATGAGAGGGACAGAGCAAGATGACATCTTTGATGTAATGAAAATATGTCAATAATGCAGTAACTTCCAGTGGCACAATGTCTTATACATGAAAGGTAAGACCATTAATGCATAGTTAGTGACTGGTACTCATACACTGACACTGTATATATCTCCAATATGACAAGCTTGATTTAATCATTAAAATATGTTGACAATGCAAGTACTGCAGTTAACTGAAAAAGTCACTGCTCTACTTTGTGGAACAGCATTGCAACCAGGTTATTAGAACAGTGCAAGAGGGCGTTATGGCGTGGGATTGCTAAGGATTGATAGATTGGGAAGGGTACTGCCATAGAGCAGATGGCTGTTTGAACAGGCTTCTACTGTACAATCCTAAATCCCTTATTATTTGGGATTGGTGTCACTATGGCATAAGCTGCCATTACTGGTTTCTCTGTCCCTAAAATATGATCCATCTAAAAAAAAACACACAGTCTGAATGTTTTCTAAGTCCTGCCGTGTTTTAATGAAAAGGCACAAATCCAGTCTCTACTAAATCCTGCCATGCCCAAAAAGAACTGCATTTATTTTACAGTCTGTGGTTTAAGGACTTTTTGTATTGTTTTATATGTGCTTTGGTGATATGTATCTGTCTGTCCTTTCTAACACTCTGCTTACAGAATTAGAGTTTGTCTCTGCTGACATTATGTCCATTTTCAGCAAACACTGTCAGAACTTTCAATGAGCCTGCCTGACATTGCTCTCTGTTTGGACTGAAAATCAAAAGATCATCTACATATTGAATCAATATACCTTCGATATTCACAGAGGCCAGATCTTGTGCTTGCACTTAAATATTAATGGACTCTCACAGTAGCCCTGAGCCAGACAGTAGCCCTCAGCCCTGAGCCAGACTGGATGCAATGAAATACTAAAGAATGCTGAACATAAGTCTATAATGGTATACCACTGGGTATTTTCTGGAATATTAGACAGTAGTGTGTGTGGATCAGGTACTATGGGAATCTCTGCATCAAAAATTCGATTTATTTCTTGTAAATAATTTTTACAATTTGTTCAGTCAGGTGTACACTGATGGCTGCTTCTGGACATCTCATGATTATGTCTCCTAATAAAACATTAGTGACTGTGTCTTCTATTACATCAGCCCATAGTTGAACATATCCTTTATCGTTACTCCCTTGATCATAACACATGTAGAGGCAAAGTCACTCTTTCGTAATCTGGTCATCATTTAAAGATCCAAGTTCTGTACATAGTATCCAGTACACTGTGTCTGAAATGTTATTTTTTACATGAACTTGTAGGAATTGTTCTATTATTACATACAGTCATTTTGTGTTACATTGGATTCTTGCTTTGAGTTTACACAACAAATATCTTTCAAGTAAATTAACTGGAGTGGCAGGTAAAAATAATAGTGGTGCTTTTATTGTGGTCTCTTGTAATGTTATCAGTCATGGCTCTGTAAACTGCAATACTTGTGATAATCCAGAAAAACCTGTGGTTTTTATTGCACCCTTTTCTAGTGCTCTATAACTCAACATGCGAGGACACCTATAGCTGCAGCCAAAGGTGAACGAGCAGTAGCCTAAGCCTCCTGAACCTTAAGAGGAGCTGAGCTGAATTACTCCACCTCAGAGAATTAGTGTTTGGCAGTGGTGAGAGCAGTGGAAAAATGCAGGCCATTACCTTGAAGGCAGGGCTTCGTACATCTTTACCGACCATGCTGCCCCGTCTTGGGCATTCAACTGCCCTAAAACTAGTTTGCGACTCACGCAATGGACGCTAAGGCTGCAACAGTTCATCTTCCTGGTTCATCACTGTAAAGGCTGCTTAAATATGGGATGACCTCTCTGCAAGTCCAACAGAACAAACATCCAACACCCGATCAATCGGCATACAACCTACTGAAAAGACAGAGTTCCAAGGCAGAGGAGGTAAAACAGAGTGGAAAAACAAAAAGCCAAAGAAGACATATACTATAATACCCAGAGGAAGGATGAGCACTTTCAGCCGGACAATCTGATATGGATCAAGACGCACCTACTCTCTTCCATCCATCTAAAGTTTTCTGCTAAGTTAGCGCCCAAGTGGGAGGGTCCAGCAGAGATTTAAAACAAAAAAGGGCCAATAAATTACACTGTGTCTTGGGGCAACCCACAATAAACTGATGTTATAAATGTGGTTTATATTAAGCACTATTATGGACGCTCTCCTCCGACACAGGAGTGGGGGACGGAATCTATGTGGCGGGTTGGACTCTCGCCTGTTAAAGGGGCACCGGGAATGAAGCTCTCAGAGGAGAAAGTAAGTAGATGCTGCGCGCTGTTATTGTGGCCATTTTCATACAGAGTCTAAAGAGTTTTCTTGTATATATTTTGTAAATATTATTTTTTGGTGCACGTTTTTTGTTTGATTGTAACTTAATACACCTTTGGGTTTTTTGGTTACAATTGTTGTGTGCATCCTTTTTTGTCCTGAGCGGCTAGCGCTACACCAGAGCTTAGATTAAAGACTCCTCTTTGTATAACTCTATTAAAACAAATAATAAGATCATTACAAGTAATTTATTGTTTTTAACTCTTTCCTCAACAGGATCAGAACTATCATCAACATTCAAACCCTCATATCACAAGGCACATGCACAAGGCGTTTTTCTACTGGGTTCAGTCCCACAGTTTATCCTTACTCTTTACTTCTACCAGGTAGATCTCCCACTGTTATTTATCTTACTTCATTCAGTCATTTCATATAGCATCAAATCAATGCATCCAATTTAGTCTATTACTCTGGCATCAACTTACTAGGTTAAGGAGAGCCACAAGGATTACCCACTCCAGCTGAGAAGCACGGGGCACAACAGACCATGATCCACTAGCAGAAATTCGATAAAACATATTTTCCGCTTACCTTTCTCTTATGCCATCTCATAGCTTAATGGTCTGTTTGCTGCCCCTGGTCCCAGGACCTCGGAGGGGCTCTCCCCATGCTAGCTCTCCTGGCTGGCTCGCCAATAAGAGTGGGAGATTTTTATCTTCCACTGTTAATGCCAGTTAAACTTTAGCTTTAAAACATAAGGTGTAACTTATGTTTATAATAGTATAAAAAAAAGACTCAGCAGTTAGTTGATCTGGATAAAGTAAGCTGGAACTTGTTGTAGAACAAAGTCCAAGTAGGCCACACCTTATGTACTGTTGATTGATGGAGGGACTTAAACACTGTCTCCTCCTTTTTTTTCTTTCTTACTTTTGCCAAATTTGGTCACTTGTGTCGGAAAATTTCCCAATTAAAATTAGTTTGTTATGGCTTTGTTTGCCTTGACCTGAAAAAAGATAATGAGTACCGCTCTGGACTGTTATACAAAACACATTCATATCTTGTCTTTCACCTCACACCTCATATGTTTCAGCATGACTTCTCTCTTGCAGAAGCATCTTATAAAGACAGTCCCTTGTTCATTGTTGTATATTTCTTATCTGGGTCAGACTGACCTCTCTTCCTATTCATGCAGGTGTTATGCTCACTATGATCTCATGTGAAAAAGCACCCTGCTTCTCTGGGCTCTCTATGTCTTACAATTCATCCACAGTTTATAAAGTTAATAATACCAAACCTTATTTTAGAAGTTTATACCATTATATTTTCTACTTGATTTATGTGAATATATTTGTACAAATGTGATTTGAACTTGGTTAATGTGAATATATGCGATTAAATATGTTTTAATCTAATGTCACAGCATGCACCAGTGATGGGCATGCACTTCAATCTGTTGTCACTCCTCGCACAGGCAGCGAGGAGTGACAACTCTAGGCAGCCTCCGCACAAACACTGCACAAGTTTCTGTGACACTCACACTCCTGTGCAGAGCCAGCCATCGGGATCCTGCCACCGAAGTTGAAAAAAGGCCGCTGCACATACACGTTAAGGTCCTCGCTCCCAGCCAGGAATGCTGTCGAAAGAGACTCCCACCTGAGGCTGCACCCAATGAAGAGTTGGGAGAGACCGGCTGGCCAGGTCAGCAGGAAGAAGAGTGCCCATGTGGCATGCAGTAGCCTCTGCCCATGTAGAACCAGTCTACCTTCAGCCCAGTCTTTTGTGCGCCGCAGCAAGTGGGTCTGGTCCTAGGGGAATTCTTCATACTCAATCAGCACCTATAAACAGCCAGCTGATCAATGTCGCTCTGTGTCCCTAAGGTATCAGTGCTTCCGCTAACAACTGCTTTTATTCTGTGCATTGGACTCTGCACACACTTTGGATTTAAAATTGTGATCTTCGATCATTAATAAATACTGAAGTGGAATCCTACAAATATGCTAAAATAATAATAATGAAGACAGTAGGGCTCATTATAGTTAATTCTTGCAGGAAGTATGGTGGGTGTCCTCTAGGTACTCTGGTTTCCTCCCACAGTCCAAAGATATGCAGGTTAGGCTAATTAAGCATCTTCACATTGTCCATAGTGTGTGAATGAACGTGTGACTGTGTGTGTGCCCTGTGATGAATTGGTACAAAGTCCAGGGGTAATTCTGAGGTAGGTTCCAAGTACCTGTAACCTTGTATACAGGATAAAGCAGTATAGAGGACGAGTGAGTGAGTGAGTGAGTTTGATGAAACATTTTTAATTACAGTTATTAAAGTTTTTTATACTCTGGTACAAAATGTACATAGTTTGAAAAATAGATCTAAAAATAGATCGAAAATCTAATGTTCTAACATTCCTGTTCAACAAGTGTTGTTATTTAAATACAGTGGAACCTTGGATTGCGAGTGCCTTGGTCTGCAAGTGTTTCACAAAAGAAGCAAAAAGTTTTTAATAAATTTTAATTTGGTAAACAAGCAAGATCTTTAAGTACGAGCTATATTATGGGTAATAGTCTTTGATGCTCGTTCGTCACTTGTGTGGTCAACATCCATGCGGACATATACTGTTTAGTATAACACTGTGACCATGTGGGTGTGTGCGTAAAGGATTTTTTTGTGTGTGTGTGTTTGTATGTGTTGATTGTGAGTGAGAGTCTCTGTCAGTAAACTAGTGTATGTGTGTTCATATGTTTGTGTTATTATCATTATTGCTACTTTTATTAATAATGATGACAATAATGCTACCATTACTACTACTACTACTACTACTACTAATAATAATAATAATAATAATTAATTATTTTGTATACAAAGTAACTGCCTCATTTTAATTATCATTACCAAATTTTAGACAAGTAGACAACTTAGATTATGCCTTCCTGAAGACATCGTATTGTTTAATTTATCCTTCTTTTATGAAACAAAATCTATTGTAAAACAGGCCTTTAAACAAAAACTCATTAATTGATGTTTTTCAACATACTTTGTTTATTCTGTTACTGAAATAATACTGAAAATATCATAATGGGGAAAGAAAAGTCATGAAGAAGATGGGAAAGGATTTATTTGCAAATATAAAAAATATGGCATCAATACATAATGTAACCAAAAATGAATGTATGAAAAATCTTGTGGATTTGGATCTTAATTCTTGCCTAAAGATTACTATTTGTCTCACTTCTTGAAATATGTAAAGATTGCAATATTTTCTGTAAGGCATTAAATTTTAGAGAAACAATCAGAATAAAGCATAATATATAAGGCCCTGTTTACACTATGTATTATCATTTGAAACACAGTTAAAAGATAAATGTATAGACGAGCTATACAAAGACAATTAGCACTATAAAGGGCTTTGTCGACAGACTATACAAAATGTCATAAGCTTATAGCTTAATGTGACTCTGCAATAATGAGCAAAACAGTATAAGAATATTAATAAAATTTTTGTAAATGGCAGGCAGTCATGCCAGAAATTGCCTGAATACATTTTTATTTTATGCTGTTGTGCTTGCTTTTGATGTCAGCTCAAACTTTGCTTGTCACAAACCAAAGCCACATGTGATCAGAGAAGATGTATTTGAGACACATAAACAGTGGTCCATTTCAGCTGACCATTTGAAACAACTTGATTCTTTATACCAGGTGTAAACAGGCCCTTTTTATTAGATGTTACATCATTTATTCTCTAAATCCAATGTTTAAAAAAACAGCATATTTAACAGAGGGAACTTGGAAAGTCAAGTGCTCTCCATTTGGCCATGAATTCTTGAACGCTTTGAGGCTGGACAGCAAATATTTTGTCGTCACTTCCACAGGCTCCACACACCTTTGGCGCCATGCCATCACTCACACTCACTTTAAGGCCAAGTGAAAGACTGAAAGACACTCTCAGGATACCCTTCTTTTCAATAGTGAGTGAACCTTCAACCAACTCAACCATCACTTCATTCTTCAGCTTCTGTGGCAGAGTGAGAAGCTTTCCATTGATCTGAAAAACGAAACATGGACGTCTGTTATAATTATTAAAACTACTTATGAAGAATCTTTTACAAAACATAAAAAGTACAACATAAAATATGCATAGAGCAATAAATAAAATGTCCTATTTTCCAATTTGTTGTATAGTTTTTTTTTGAGTATTTATTTAATCACTAAATATTGTGAATCAAATTACATTCTTGATTTCTTTAAGTCTAAAAACTTACTAACTAAAACAAGTTTTCTCAAGATCTTTATGTATTATTTTATTTTTACAGGATCATACCATTGCTATATAGCAATGGCATGATCCTGCAAATATCACAGATTGTAAAAAAAAAAAAAAACTTTAGAACTTGCATTATGGGTCATTTCAGTCTTGTAAAATTGCCTTTACTTGACAATTTATCTTTATATAGTAATGCATAATGTGTCATTAAGAATTATATTAAATATTTCTACAGTTTTATTAGGAGAACTTTAAATAGAGGGCAGTATAGGTAAAGACTATAATTTTATCTAGGAAACCTACCCAAGTGGAATGCTTGTTGGTGACCGTAATGAAGGCTTCTTCAAAGTAGACATACACAGCCACAACACTGTTCTGGCTTCCAAACTCCACCACCACTCTAAACCATTCTTCTTCAAGAGCACCATCACAGGCTTTCACCAACTCGTAGGCTCCTATAGATGTGATGGTCCAAGATTCTCCACTAAAAAGGCTAAAGGAGCCGCCAGCCTCCACCATGCACTGCCTTGGGTAGCATCCACGAACACCATTCTTAGTGGTGCAGACTTCACTACTTTCACAACTCATTTTTTGGCGTTCTATTTTGCCGGTTGGTAGACAGGTCAAGCGTTCTTGACAGTTTTCTGTGACGACGGTCTCATGGAGCTACAAATGTAAAAGTGTTAGTAACTAATTGCATTGCATTGTGGCTCCTTACAATTATTGATGTCAGAGTTGTATTTTTATTTACCTTATAGGTGTGTCCTTTGTCATAGCAGCCACACTGAGCTGCTGTAACGCATCCAGTCCCATTGTTAAAGAATCCAGGTTTACACATGCAGCCTTCAAGACAGGTCTGGACATTACACTCCATTACACCAGTAAGGCCAGGACAAGGTGCATCACATGCCTTTGCACAGATTTCGTAGACAGTGTTGGGGGGACATGATAAGGCTAAAAAAGTAGACACATCCTTAGTATCAACAAAATAGGGAATACGTTTACAACTAGAAATAAAATATAATATAACATAAAATTAATGTTGCACTCACGACAGAATGTTGAGGTTCTCCAGTTTTTAACCGGGACACCAAAGTTCTGGCAGTCAGTCATGTATGCAGCGATGCTGTGGCACAGCATATGTTCATCTCCCTCAGTCATGCAGACATCATAAACACAATCTCTGAAGTAGGAGTCGGGGGCGATTACTTTGTGACATGCAGCAAATGGACCGTTAGGGTCGGTAATAATACTGCAGTCCTTCTCAAATACATGTTTTTCATTTTGAGGGCACTTTGGACAGAAATCACCGCTGCAGCCATCATCACACACAACTCCAGGGACGGCCACTTTCCAAGCCGCTCCAAATGTTTTTAAATCTTTGGTTTCTTTTCCATTTGGCAACAGCAAATCATCGTTCTTATTACCGTTAAAGTTTCCACACATGCCACAGGTCTTTCCTGCGTACGTGCCAGGGACTGTGATGATAACATGATAAACCATATCGTAGGCAACTCTTAGACCAAAGTTGGTAAGGATCACATTAAAATCGCCCTCCTGCTGAATAATCACTTCACCTTCATTGAGATTTACAGGGATGTTGGTTAGGATGCCATTAATCTGGAAATGCAGATAGAAATACACCTATGATCTCATACATTACATTACAGTTTTTTTTTTTTTAAACAGAAGTTATTTAAATATGTTTATAACTTTCTAAAGCAATACACTTGAGGAAGAAGTAAATAAATACTGTTTTTTCAAATATACAGAATGGACTACTTTTAAATAGACTACTTTCATTTAATATGTAAATAAATAAATATGTAAGTAAATCTATACTGTGATTTAAAGATTGTTATTATTTTAGATGCATAAAGGATTTATAGTCATTTTAATTTTTTTTTTTTTTTACACAGGATGGTATTTAGAAATTATAGACAAATATAATGAAGCTTGTACTAACCATGACTTGATGTATCTGATTTCTTCGCAGAATTATAGTCATGTCATCCACCTCCACAACAACCACCTTGGCCATAGAAACATTTGGAGTTTGTTGGATTTCACTCCATCTCTCGTTCTCTATTACAACTGAAAATGGAGTGAGCTTTGTTCCCTCCAGGTGGCAGCCCTGAGTGGCAGTGTAAGTACAAGTGCCCTGGAAGTCATAGATGCCGTTGTCAAACGTGTTGTAATGAGGATCACCATAGATATTACAGGTGCCAGTTGGAACTTTGTGGCAGTCTTGGATTCCTTTAACGACACTGCATGAGGTTCCAATCGGACAGCTTGTGTCTACACATTGGACCTGACCATTTGTTGGGTTGCAGGTGCATTTTCTGGTGCATTCATCATTACCCCAGATGGTTTCTCCAGCCTGTAGGTAACGCACATCACCATCATTTTTGTATGCACAGCCACACTGATTTTTAGGCACACACTTGTTTCCACTCCAAAAGTATCCATCGTTACAAACGCAAGCCTCTACACAGTTTGCTTTGCATTCAGGAGATGGAGTGCGATTCTCACAGGTAGTAGGACAGGCACACGACTCATAGTGACTGTTTGCTGGGCATGCAGGGTTAGCTTAATAGAAGAAGACAAAGAAGAGTATGTTTAGTTAACGTGATGCATTTTACATAGTTAATAAATATTTAATTCAGAGTAGCAATTTGAAGCGAATATGAGTATGAAGCGAATATACTTGGGTATATTAAAACAATAATTATCGACCTGTGTACTGTTAGACTTAGTATATCATTATTTTTTGTTGATCTGGGGCCTATCTTAGGAACAATGCATATGTAGAAGAATTGCGCACCAGTTTATTTTAAACAATCCATCCATGAACCGCTGTAGTCCAACTGGAGACCGTGGAGGCCAGTGGTGACCATTTTATTTTTACAACCATGTTAGGACCTCCGGTCAACACTGACACATTACGGGCAATTTGGGAACGCCGATTAGCCTAAACTGCATGTCTTCGGACTGTGGGAGAAAACCAGAGCACCCGGAAGAAACCCATTAAGCATGCGGAGAACATGCAGACTCCATGCACACAGAGTCTGTGGCAGGAATTTAACCTGGATCCTGGAGGTGCAAAGTGACAGTGCTAATCACTAAGTCATTGTGTCGCCATCTTAAACAATGCTCCCTTATAACTCTTAATCATTTTTGCTGGTTCCCAAATAGTAAGTAAGCCAGATTTTTAAAATGTTTTTTATTTTATGTCTAATGATGGGTAATTAAATTAAAGCTGTTTATGGTAAATGTTTAACTCCCCAGACTTTAACTAATTAATCAAAGTTATTTTAACAAATTAACCTAAGTTCCATAACAATCCATTTTTCTACATTTTAGGGCTTCCGTATAATGCATTTACTTTCACATTATTTCTTAAACTGATACTTACAGCACCTAAGGAGGCCTCTCCAGTTGTAAACATGTATCCCAGCTTGTTCACAGGCATCAGTGTAAATCTGCGCAGTTTGACATAAGAAATTGCTGACATCTTTGCCAGAGCAGTAGTCATACAGACAGTTGTCATAGAAGACATCGGGGTTGACGACACTCTTGCATTCATGCAAAGGTCCCTTTGTGAGAAATGTGACAAAGTCACAGCTAAGCTTTGCATTCATGCGGGTGAACCATGAAGCTCCCTCACAACTCTGACATTGCCCTGGACACTCATCCTGACAAAAAGCTTCTCCTGGAAGTTGTGGCACTCTCCAGCTCTTTCCCAGCTCTTGAATATTGCTCGCTACACTGCCACTGGGAGTAGTAAGGTCATCTTCTTTCTTCCCATTGAAGTTCCCGCACATACCACACATTTTTCCCTGAAAGCTCATTGGGATGGTCACTACCAGGTATTGATCCCAGTCATACTGAACTGACAGGCCAAAGTCAGTCTTCATGGTAACTGAGAGGCTGGTTGCTGTGAGTTTCACACGACCATTGTTCAAAGAGACTGGAAAGTTCCAGAGTGAAGCATTAATCTGAAATTTAAAAAGTATAAAATGTAATTGTTAAAATACAAAGCAATTTAATTATCAAATTTTGCTTAGATATATTTTGTAATCCCAACCTCATACCATTACAAGACCTTTCTCCACGCGGTTGAAAGTAATTGTGGTGCCATACACTAAAATTGTGACCGTTGCTACAATTGTATTTTGTGTATTGCCATTGCGTTCATTCCTGGTGTTAATCTGAAATGCTGGATGTTGATCATCTACATGGCAGTTCTTGGCAATGACGTAGGTGCAGTTTCCCATGAAGTTGTAGTAACTTCCATCAAATGTGCTGTAATGTGGGTCACCCATAACCAAACAGGTGCCCACTTGAGGGACATTTTCTGCGTCAGCCTTTGGTTGCCAAATTTCTAAACAAAAAGGAAAACAATCATGTTATATATATAGTTTAAATTACTCAGCATGAATTTGTGGTTGCTGAAATGTTTCAGCATTGATTTGTAAACAGGACAGGGATTGGGATGCCCACATGACATCAGCACTGATTACTTGATGTGGTAACGTTGAACTAATGACCTCATCACAATTTCAGAAATGGAACATAAATTACCTAATTATGACATTACAGATAGTACTGAGTACATAGTAAAATATAAACATCTATATTATTAGGTGCTTGGTTTTGTAGACTGAGCTAGAGGTAAAATATCAGTCAAAGGTTTGGACACACCTTCTAATTTAATTTAGTGATTGAACAATAAAACATTTACTGTATGAACAATACACCGAAAAACAATGGAGATGTCAAAACTATGAACGAACACAGAATTGTGTAATTATATAACAAACTTTGTCAGTAGTTATTTTAAACATGAAGATCAGCTGGTCTGGAACAGTATTGCTTTTCTATTTCAATTCCATTTCAATTCTATTTTATTATTTGTATATTGTGTAAATTGCCAGGTAAAGTTTTCTATATTTTTATATAGACTTCTATACAAGCACCATGATCAAACTGGTTTTTAATAGATTATATATAGATTATATACACACACACACACAAATTTTTTATTATTTTTTATTTTGTTAGGACTTACCAAAGACAAGCAGAAAAGCGATGGCACAAAGAGCTGCTTTCATCTTTAGGCCTGTGAGAAAGGGCTGCTTCGGTTTGGTGGCAAACTAAAAAAAAGGAAAATATCACAGATGTTCAAAGCAAACTAAATAGTTTGCACAAACCTCAGATTATCAATCATATAAAAAAAAGTAATAGTTCTGTAATTATAGTAATGGTACATACCGGACTTGCTCTTGTCTTGCAGTCGATTGAGGTTCAGGTCAAGCCGCCTTATATTGTTCCGGACAACTGAATCAGGAACCAATCAAATCTGAGGAGTAACGCTGTATGTGCACATTTGGCATCTTGCACGTGACGAGTCAATAGTTCATTCATCACGCGCCTTATTTCTGTGAACAGATCATGATTTCACGTTCACTAACTTCACTATCAAATTGTCTGATAAATGTCACGTGCAGTACATAAATAACCTTAAGGTGTGGCAGTATATTAAAAAAATCTGTGCAAATGCTTATTTTATACATATGTATGATATAAAACAAAAGGGGAGAAAATTATCTCAGTGGCCATTTTAATGGAAATGCCTTTCTCAATCATGAAGGTATTTACGTAGCTGCAGGTCAGTGTATAAAATCATGCTGTGTAGCAGTTAACATCCATGTTGGGAATTTGAGTATTTTGGAAACTGATGTTTGTTGTCACAAATTTTTCATGCACAATGAAGTTTACTTAAAATTAGATATATTGTTGTTAGTCTTTCAGCTGCTCCTACTGAACAACCGCCACAGTGGACCATCCGATCCACAACCAACTTGGCACAAGTTTAACACCGGATGCCCCTACAGATGCAACCCTCCCATTTTATCCGCGTTAGGGAGCGACACTGCATCCAGTTGCTATGGTTTGGATATTTGGTGGAAATTATCCACCAATGGATGCTTCCGCATTCCAGGCGAAAGATTCACCACTGTGTCACAATTGCTTACCTAAAATTAAGTATATTGTAAAAAAATAAAATAAAAAAAAATTCATTTTGGCCCAAAGAAATGTTTATCCATGGATATTTTATATGAAAATGTCAAATTATATATATATATATATATTTATTTTTTAATATCTGTCTTTTTCTTTTTAATTCAAAATGACTTTAAAACTCACAACAGAAGATGGAATCTAACCAGAACTACGGTAACACCACTCAACTTTGTGCATTGCAGAAAGGGTTTGAGGAACAACTTTGAGGTATTAACTTGGCCTCAAAATTCCTTAGATTTCATTCTAGTTAACCATCTGTGGGATGTGCTGGATTAAAAAAATATATTTTATTTACCTCGAAACTTTTATCATAAGATTAGCTAGGCTTTTCTTCAATGTAAAGTACAGAATTCTTGTAATTCATTTGTTCTGCACTTAAGTATCCAACAGATCTGGCAATGCCTTTGTGTTCTTATGAGATAAGATCAATCTGGGCAGGTTTCCTTCTGTTTGTATGATTAATTTTTTAACAATAAGTAGTTTTGACATTTAATTATGTAAAAGAGACAGTTACACTAGGTAACTCCCAAATTTTTAGAAAAGTACCTGTGAGTGTATTGTGTCTAGCAAATAAATCTTATCTCATACTGTAAGTGCACGTTCCGGACGTAAGTGCTAAATATCAGATAATGCAAGGTACATTATGTACTACAATAACTACAATATAACAATACATTAAGCATTTATCTATCAGGACATCTTTCCTTCTTAAAAGCCTTGAATCTATTGCTGATAAAAATTCAGGACAAGGTCACTTTCTTATTACTTGTTTTTTTACTGTACCACCTTAGGTCAACAGGATAGGTTTTGCTTATCCACAACAACATTTACTAGGAGATAGAGTGTAGAATAATTCAATGCTTTGTTGACAACACAAGATTACCATATCACACTATCTAGCGACATAAAATAAATGGAGAAAACATTAGCTGAACTTGTTCACCTCAAAAATCTGTATGGTTGTGTCAAGAACATTAGAGTTGTATGCATCACTTATCACACACACTACAATTATTAACATGGTTTTACAGATCTGGGAAACTATTTGAAATTTTATTGGAACTAAAATTTGCAAAAGCCACCATCTGGAAAGTTAGTTGACTAAACCGTTCACTATAGTAGGTGCTAGTGTGTGGCAAGCAGTGGAGAAATGCAGGGAGACCATAAACAAAGCATGTCAAATGTATTGAAATACTCTTTGCTTAGATGAAGTCTCAGAAAACGCTTTATACACATGTATACATTTCATTACATTGGAACAAAATGGGTAACATTTTTCATCAAATGAGGTAAGGTCTATTCTTGTTTACAGTAGATGTGTATCTACGCACATATGTATTGTAATACTCAATACAATTCAGACTGTGTTACTGTTTACACCTAATTTGATTGATTTACTATTCATTATTTATTTATTTACATTTTTCACCATTTTAACAAATTCTCAAAAATATTTAAAATATTTAGCTGGAAGCATTTGTCAAAAGTTATATATTATAATATTTGTAAAAACATTTTACATATAAAAAGTTTATTTTTTCAGCTTTCCTTGACAAACTGGTCAAAAGAGGCAATCTGATTATTTTGATTTAAATTGATTTGATTTGATTTGCACATATTTTCTCACACAATCATTTCATAATAATTTCCATAATTTTATTTTAATTGTGTAAATCTGCTTTGTAAAATGAATAATAATAAGAATAGGATTGAATTAATTGAAATTAAAAAGCACATGCTTATAGAAAGAAAAGCTTATATAAATATTTTAATACTAAATTTATTTCTATACTTTATATATTGATATATATAATAATATTATGAGAATAATATGATCACATTATTCATACTATTTTTTTCCCTAAAGTGTGTATAAATTTTTTGAATGACTCAGTACACCCTTTGAACTTTTCAACATTTTGTCACATTAAAACCACAAACATAAATGTATTTTATTGCAATGTGATAGGCCAACACAAAGTAGCACATAATTTTTACATGGAAGGAAAATGGTTTTCAATAATAAAAAAAAAATACTGTGCACCACTTTGACACCCCTAACCAACATCCAGTGGAACTAATTGCCTTCAGAATTCACCTAATTATCAAATAGAGTCCACCTGTGTGTAATCTAATCACAGTATAAATACAGCTATTCTGTGAAGACAGACTACCAGCCAAAAGGCCCATGGTAACTCTGCAGAGATCCACAGCTCAGGTGGAAGAGTCTCTCCATCCACAGGACAACTATTAGTCGTGCTCTCCACAAATATGGAGTAAGTGTGGCAAGAAGAAAGCCATTGTTGAAAGAAATCCATTTAAAAAAGTCCTGTTTGCAGTTCCATATGGCTTGTCACAATCTTGACACAAACTTGGCCTCATGGCTGCTTCACTGATTAATGCACTATTTGCCCGGCCTGTCAGTTTAGGTTGACAGTCATGTTTTGGTAGCCATGTTTTGGTTTGTAACTTCTCTACTTGTAGGCCTAAACTAATATCACTCCTAATCATAAATGTACAGTATTATACTCCACAATGAGAATGTGGAGTGGATCATTCACCTACAGATTTAGGTTTTTTTGGTTGGGATGATAAGGACAACTGATGCTCACTCTAAAATTATTGACCAAAAAGCAACTAAAGTTCAAGGCTTTGCATACAAGAAAAATTATAAATGTTAAAAATAAATGATAAATGCTATCCCTTGAACATCATGCAAGCACAAGAGAACCTGTTTCACTGCTCTCTCCACTCCACTTCGTTCTTATATCACATAGTCACAGAACATCATTTGTTAATATAATAAATGGTACTGTACCTTCATGTTTAATAGGCAGCACTAAGCCAACTAAATGCAACTCCAGATCCTTGTTGTTGATTTTCTTCTGTTTTGTCTTTAGTGTGAGGATAATTTAATACTGGACATAACCAACTGAGTTTAACACAACTGTTGTGTTAAATTTTGGATAAAATGTTCCCGGTGACTTTTGACCAAGATTATTTTGTTCTATTATAAATTTACACTAATACATATATTATGACCTAATGTTGTATTAGATATTTTTATGAACATTATAAGTTTTGAACTTGTATTTGCTGTGTATGGCCTACAGGCCTCATTTACCTGAGCTCATACCACTCATTTTGTTAAGGGGGGGAATATATTTTTAGATAGATAAATAGATAGATAGATAGATAGATAGATAGATAGATAGATAGATAGATAGATAGATATTATTTTGACTATAACAAGTACTAAGATGAAATCTGTACTATTTATCACAGAGCACTTCATTGAAATGTTTACCAAAGACAATTTTTGAAACCATAAAAACTTTTGTGTATGTAAAACTTACCAGCATGATTTATTTCTTGAAAAAAAAAACCCATATGTACACAAGGAAAACGTAACTATATTATAAATGAAATGCTTGACTGTATGAACAATTTTAAAGTATCCTTGCCATCATTTATAGGATCACACACTTCCACTGATTTTTCTTAGTAACAGCATCAGCCAGTTTGGCTGTGTACATTTGCATGTTCCAGACATAACATGTCTTCGCATTACATGCTGTCCATATTTTTATATCATACTTATATGGTTTGTTTGGCATATATTGCTTCAATGGGCACCGACAAGATGTTCATCAAGAGTGATGTCAGGACCTGGTTTGTAAATGAGTGGCAGATGTTCCACCCACTTCTGGGTCAACAGCTGGGTCTTCTTCCTCATTAGTGTTAGAGTATTCCTTCTCTGGGTTATACTCTGTGTCATCCTCAGCCTCTGACACTTCTCTCCTCCTGATCACTTTCATTCTCAAATATATTTCCAGAGCTTCACATGCAACATCTCTTAGCCACCATGCTGCCACAGACTGAACTTGTGTGTGTGTGCTCAAAGGGACTGCCTTTTGAGGAGTGGGAAAGGAGTGTAGAAATGTGAACTCTTGAACTCTATTTTATGACCAGTCATTTTTTTTATATTTTTAAATTTTATACATAAAATACATGAGTGGAAAAAAAAACTCTGAGAGAGGGAAGAAAACTTGAAAGAAAATCTGAGGGGAAAAACAAGACATGGGACACACACACACAAAAAAAATGGGACAGTGGACCAGAGTCAAGTTTTTTACGAAATCTTCTCGAACATTTTGCTATTTTTAATCATTTATTTAAAAAATCAATCACTACCTGCTGATTCCTTTTATATGCAGTTTGGGTTTATTCAGATAGATGCGACCTAGTGAGTTGACAACACGCAAATTAAATGCATTATTATAATTGTTTTAAGACTTTATCTGACATGTCTCTATTCTGCCATTATGGTTTTGTTCCACTTTACTGAAAAGACATGTTTGAGAAGAAATATTTGACAAAGTCTCGACAGTGTTACTGCTGACTTGTTTCCTGACCACAGGGAAAGTCTGTGCATTATGTTTTGTCACTGTCAGACACTGTTTCCCTTATATTTGTTAAGTAGAGAGGTTCCCACACCTATCAGATTGTTTCTACTGATTTGCTCCCACATCACAGGTGAATTAGCAGAGTTTTATCCTCCTAAATATGTTCTTTATAGCAAGGCAAACACATCCCGATAGATAGAATTGTCACTGTCAGATACTGTTTCCACTCTGCTTTCTGTGTAAATAACTTCCCTCAAGTATCAGACTGTTACTGCGGCTCTCCGAGTTTCACCATTCTAAAACTAAGTATGTTCATATGTCCATGTTCTAAGTAAGTAGTAGAAGTTCTAACTGTTACTGCTCACTTGTTTACACAAAATAGAACAAAAAAGAATCAGCTGAATCAGTGACGTTTCATAATTTTAAATATGTCCTTTATAGCAGCAGGAACACATCCTGTTAACAAGAGTTTGTGCTATCAGATAAGGTTCTCTACTTTTCACATACAGATGAGCCTACAGCTGTCAAAACAGTACTACTGACATGTATACAGTCTACAAGTGAATCAGCTGAGGTTCGTCATTCTAAAGGTTAATTATAGCAGTGGATGGATGGAATTGTCATGGTCAGATATTTTTTCTTGTTTGTTCATTATAGCAACAGAAACACATTCTGATTACTGGAATTGTCACTGAGAACAATGACTGAATATACAAAAAAAATGTCAAGTGTAATTAAATACACAAACATTTTATTAAGTTAAAATTAACACATTAAAACACTCACTCACTCACTCATCATCTATACCGCTTAATCCTGTATTCAGGGTCACGGGGGGCCTGGAGCCTATCCCAGGAGACTTCGGGCACATGGCAGGGTACACCCTGGACAGGGTGCCAATCCATCGCAGGGCACAGACACACACACATACACTCATTCATTCACACAGTACGGGCAATTTGGGAACGCCAATTAGCCTAACCTACATGTCTTTGGACTGTGGGAGGAAACGGGAGTACCCGGAGGAAACCCACCAAGCACGGGGAGAACATGCAAACTCCATGCACATATTAAAACATATTAAATTTAATTAACATATGGATATTAAGTTATTTACATATAACAAATTTGAAAAGAAATAAATAAAAGAAAAACAAAATTAAACCAAACTACTGTGTCTTCACAATTTTTCTTTTAAATTCAGCTCTTAGTAGATTGAGCAAGCTGCACAAAAAAACTTTTCCTTCGTCTCTGGCTGGGCAACACAAAGATGATGGAATAGTCTTTCACATATATCACAGAAGATCTATATAGTGAAAATATTTTAACAATTGTTATTATATAAACACATTTTTCATAAGAACATTAGCAGTTTCTGCAACACTGGCACCATAAGTGAAGGTTAGTAGGAGAAGTAAATTTTCCACTTTGAAAATATATTAATCATATGTGGGGTGTTTCTATTCTTTAGATTAACTTAAGTTTACACACACACCCATGTCAATTTCTCATCGGAGCGGTCATCCACACTGGCCTCCCCACACTGATGCCTGAGGTCTGTCAGGTCATCTGTTCAAATAATAAAATAATGTCTTAAAAAGGACAGCATTCAAGACCAGATTATCTTTCATTTCCAGCCCAACCTGTTCCATTTATATATTTTATAAAAGTAAATCTGAGATGACATATTCATATTTGGTTGTACGCGGTATTACATTACATACCAGAGTTCCTAATAGGACTTGTGGCACTGATCAGTTTTCACAATTGCTTGGGTAGCCGGAAAAGAGATCATCTCTTGGCCCCAAATTTTCTCTGCAAACTGATTTTAAAACAATAATTTACCAACTAAAATAGATTTCAATGAGGAAGCACCCCATGGCTTGTTATCATGTCTGAGTAAGATAAATAATTGTTTACTTACCATAATTGCAAAAACACCACAGGATGTGCCGTCTGATGTCAATGAGGCACTGTGTCACATTTCCACTTCGACACATTGATATCTTTCTTCCTCATCAATGTTCTGAACACTAAACTGCAAAAAAAAAGTTAATCTGAAATTTTCTTCATAGTAAAACTTATTAAATTTTTATACCCATGAACAGGTCTTATATCTGGTCGCTCCAAAATAAATGTAAGTCATAAATGTTTGATGCATAACTACAAAATAAAAAGCTTAAAAAGGTGAAATCTTAATTGTTTCATTGATCTTCGAACGACTGTGAAAGAGAGAATGGATGAACTAAATAGAGAGGAGATAAAGTGAGAGATGCATCATGCTTGAAATTTTTACATTAAAACACAAAAAGAATGTAGCCAAATTTAATAACATACATCATGACTGTACAATTACATCCAAGTACAGGAAGTAAAATTGTCATAAATTATTACCTAATTTTAACTAGTTTCACAAATGTGACCCCTACATGACTAAAAACAACTCCATAGATTCTGTTCACCTGCAAATTATCATCCACACCCTTTTTTTACATTTTGCAGGAGTTTCACCCAATGGATTGGAGTATCTTCTTTTCCGTTGGATATATTACCTTTGCACAGCAGGAAAAAGAAAACATAATTGCTAAATTTTCCCAGTCCATACAGATGAGATGGAATAACTATCAATATGAAGGACCTTCTCCAGTGATGTTTTATTGCGCTGCTGTTCAAGCATGGCCAGGTAGGCATTGATGACCTGATTATATTGACTTTTCTTTACTAATATATTACAAGTTAATTGGTTTAAAGAAACGTTTATTTACTATTCATATTTGTAAAATTAAAAAACATGTTTATCTCACTCTCTAGCTCCAACCCAGGCTTGAATTTACCCACAGTATGTCCCAGTAAAATGCCTTATATGGCCCAATTTTTGAAAACAGGAAAAGGAACATGTAAACCATCCCAAGCAACTTTCACTTTTACAGTACATAAAAAGGGCACAAATTAATGCATAAAAACTTGGTGTTAAGGGGAACTGTTTCTTCTAGTAGTAAAATTTAATATGCAAATTGTCTAATATTAGGATAGATATGTATACAATGGCAAGAAAAAGTATGTGAACCTTTTTGAAATTTCATGGTTTTCTGCCTTCATTTGTTCTAAAATATGATCAGGGCCCGTATTCACAAAGCTTCTTAGAATTCTCTCAAACAGCTTCCATCTTAGCTTTAAAAGTCATAGCTGAGAGTCCTAGACTAAAAGTGATTTAGGAAACTTCTCAGAGCAAGGAGTAAGAAAAGGACAAAAACCTTTTATCTCAGTGAGGAGATGTGCTTGACCCTGTTGCTATGGATGATGCAGCAATTCAAGGACTACGATTGGTTAATAAAAAAAAAACTGTAAAGGTCTTAAAATGCGCTCTTGTGAAATCAGACAGTGAAATCATATGCGTTTCCATAGTTTGTATATAAAGAAGTTGTATAATCATGACAGGCTACTTTCTGCAAAGTTTCTACTATAGGATCAATATCTTAAAGTTAATTAAAACAGCCAAATGTTGAAAATGTGTCTACTTTTGAAGCAACCAATTTCCACACAGTAGTTACTATATATAAGTTCTTACATTTATGTACCATACAGATTTTTTTTACTTGTAATCCATTTCCGATTAATGGCAGCAAAATGCCCTTTACAATTAAATTAGTACCTAATATATGATTGCAGGACAATAATTTGCACTTATTGTTACAACCTCTAGGGGTTAGCCGTAACAGAAAAAGAGAACTGAATGAGCTTACACCGGAGAGATAGTTCAATAGTTAATTTTTTTATTCTACACAGGTTTTCTTCAGAGGTAGACACGGCCAAAACAATAAACAAAATAGACTTAGAGTTAAACCTAAATAACCTGAAATTAAAGTTTAGAAAACAAAATACAAATTTACTTACCTACCTCCCTAAATCAAAAACAGAAAAAAAAAGATATCTGAAAAAGAAAGTGTCTCACCCCCTACTTCCTGTGTGTCAAGTTATCTACAAATTATTTACAAAAAGTTGATGTTTACATGCAACAAAATCAGAATCCACATCATAGTCAAACAAGCAAAAGATTAAATAAACTGGGTAATCAATCCATACAAAGATTTACAAAGACAACAAAACACTACTACAAAGATTACAACATTCACTCTTTCTTTCTCTCTGGCACAACACTCAAAACAAACAAATGACGGAACATACAACAGTCAATCGAAATCTCAAAAATTTTGCACACGACAGATCAAATTTACTAAGGCTCAAAATGGCGAAAACTGAGTGTTTGGGGCGGTCCTTATATCAGGATAGGATGCAGGATAGAACCAATCCTGAACTCCAGCTGATTAACAGGCCACACCCACCTAGAACAGACACAAGTCCAACAGCAGAGAGATATCTAACAACACAATCTCAGACATCATAACACCCCCACCCACAAAATAAAGTATACAATGTTTTATTGGTTAACACGTGACAGGGAATCAGCAATTACATTTTCAACACCCCTTTTGTGACAAATTTTCAAATTGTAACTTTGACAAATCAGAGACCATCGCATTAAACGATGATTAGCATTTGACATCTGTTGGAGAAAGGTAAGAGGATTATGATCTGTAAAAACAGTGACAGGCTGCATAGTCGAACCAATATACACTTCAAAATGCTGCAAGGCAAGGATTAAGGCAAGGGCTTCTTTTTCAATAATACTGTAACTCATTTGATGTTTAAGGAACTTCTTTGAAAAGAAACTGATTGGATCGTTAAAACCATCATCTCCTGTTTGCAATAAAACAGCACCGACACCTGTACCACTGGCATCTACTTCTAACAGAAATGGTTTCTCAAAATGAGGGACCACAAGTACTGGAGCACTACAGAGCAGAGTTTTCACAGAATCAAAAGCAGTTTAACACATAGGAGTCCACTTAAAGGAACCAGATTTACAAAGCAACGGAAATGTTTTTACAAAAACAGCGATAATAGCCAGTTATGCCAAGAAATCGCCGAAGTTCTCTCTTGTTCTTGGGAACTGGAAAATCGAGGATAGCTTGTATCTTTGAATTTAGAGGACGAACTTGACCACTGCCAACTTCCTTACCTAAATAGGTGATCGTAGCACAACCAAATTTACACTTTGCTAGATTTAGTGTAAGATTTGCATCAGAAAGGCTTCTGAAAACTTCATCTATGGATTTAAGATGGTCATCCCAAGTGTCAGCATAGCCGACAACATCATCTAGATAAGCTTCACAGTTAGAAACCTTAGATAACACGGTAGACATTAACCGCTGAAAGGTAGCTCCTGCATTTCGAAGGCCAAAAGGCATCACACAATACTGTAAGAATGCATCAGGAGTAGCAAAAAGCAGATATTTCAGATGCACGGTCAGTGAGTGGCACTTGCCAATAACCTTTTAGTAGATCAAATTTTGTTACAAACTTAGCATTTCCCACTCGGTCCACGCAGTCTTCCATGCGCGGCATTGGAAAGGAGTCAGCTTTGGTCAACGCATTGACTTTCCTATAATCAGTACAGAACCGGAAAGTACCATCTGACTTGGGAACTAAAAGACATGGGGAACACCATGGACTAGAACTAGGGAATGCTAGATTATGTTCAAGCAAATATTGAGTTTCGTTTCTCATCAGCTCTTTCTTAAATGGATTTACCCGATAAGCTATTTGTTTGATGGGTGCATGAGAACCAACTTCAATATCATGTTTTAACACATGAGTATTGGTGGGAATGTCACTAAACAAATTAGGATATTTCATAATCACATCCTTAATGTCAGTGTCTTTCTCCTGCGATCAGGAGTGTTAACAACATAGTCAGTGTCACTCAACTTTGCTCTCGCAAGATCTTTAAGGGACCACGTACCGTGTGCCCGAAAATTTGCTCTGATGGACTAAAACCGAGAGAAGCATGAGTCGTAGTACGAATAGCAAATAACAATGGGATTTCTCATCCCATTTTTTTTTGTTGTTCAACACAAAACGTACGGAGCATAGATTTGAGGGTTTGATGAAATCGTTCGAGGGCACCCTGGGACTGAGGGTGACAAGGACTAGATACTTGATGTCTGATGTTTAATTTTTTTATTACTTTGGCAAACACTTTAGACATGAAATTTGTTCCTTGATCAGACTTTTAGACTTAACAAACTTTGTGAATGTGGGCCCCATAAGGTTCACATGCATTTTCTTGCCACTGTATACATAGATGTGGTGGTGTTGCTGCCTGAGCCAAAGAAGAGGGTGCTAAGAATCGAACTGCTGCTGCATCTGGTGTGATTGCAGATTGTAATTTGTGTCTTTTTATCTGCTGGGGCACTTTTGGCTAGTTCTCTTTAAACAGTGATACACACTAAAAAATGCTGGATTGCCTCTGTTGGCTCATTTTTCTGGGTTATTTACAGGGAATTGGGTACTTTTTGTTTAATCCAGGTTTCTGGGTTGGAGTTGGGTTAGCTAAAATCACAGACAAGACCACCCCTCCCCCAAAGTTCACCGGTGTATTCAGAGGCTGTGTCAGCTTCGTGTCTTTTTTTTTGGGCTGCTGATAAGGGTGCTTGCTCCTCACGCATTTAAGAGGAAATGTAAACGTTAAATACAAGGTCTGTATATACACTTTCACTCACCTATGACTGAATTTGTTCACAGTATGTAGTTTTTCATGCTGAAAGTTTTGTGAGGTAGAATAGCATGCTAGTTTATCTGACATTGGCTGCTAGCTAGCCAAACCAAAGAACCCCACCTGTGTATGAAAGAAACTGCAAAAATGTCTGCGCTTTTTAGCTTTCTTTGTAGAATGCTTGCAGGGTGTATGAAGATGGTGAAGTGATGAATGAAAAGCTAAACTGTTAACTGTTGTGCCAGCATGATGTTAGCATTTAACTATGTTGCTAGCGTTAGCAACCACATATAAAAAGCTGAGGTGTTACGAAACACTAATCTTCTTACAAATATGCATACTAGCCAACCGTCTTGATTTTTCCATAAACTTTTACTTTCTTTAATTTCTTTCTTTCTAAGGTTGGAACCAACACCGTGGAATATCTCCAGCAGGCTGAAGTTTCAAGGCCGTACCCCTACATCCTGATGTTGGGAGAAAGTGACCAGCACTGCTCTCAGACATTAGTGATTCTCAGTAATAGTTCCATAATGTCACTGTTGAACTTGTTTTGTATTATCTGATCTTGTGCTTTTGAAAAATAAATATAAATATTTTTTCTATGATTTGTACAATGAATTGGGTATTGTTTATTGCATATGTGTATGATGTGCAAAACTTAGTTTATTTTTTGTAATAGACCAGTAAATCTAAAAAAAGTAAAAAGTAATTTAACTGTTTAAACTGTTTTACCCATAGACATGTAAAACATAAAAATAATAATAACCTATTTGTGAGGTAGAATTAAAAGAGCATTATAGTTAAATATGACCTAGCATTTGGATTGAATATTTTACCCATCTTGCTGGGTTAAATAAATAACCCATGTTGCTGGGTTAAATTAACCCAGCATGTAGTTGGTCCAATATTTATCCAGCAGCTGGGTTAAAAACAACCAAAACTGGGTTGTTTTTAACCCAGCATTTTTAGGGTGTAAGTGATCAGTGTTCACTTTTTGGAAAAAATCTGTCTCAGATTGGCGGTCTGCACTTTTCTCCTCAATGGCAACCACTGTAAATGGGCCTGTCCAATTTGGGTCCAACTTCCCAACCTTCCTTTGTTGGCTGCTGACATTTTGTGCAAGGACTCCTACTTTAAAGCAAAGTTTTCA
>JAAGKR010000159.1:37246-123218 GCA_011419295.1 Clarias macrocephalus
TTAGCATTTAACTATGTTGCTAGCGTTAGCAACCACATATAAAAAGCTGAGGTGTTACGAAACACTAATCTTCTTACAAATATGCATACTAGCCAACCATCTTGATTTTTCCATAAACTTTTACTTTCTTTAATTTCTTTCTTTCTAAGGTTGGAACCAACACCGTGGAATATCTCCAGCAGGCTGAAGTTTCAAGGCCGTACCCCTACATCCTGATGTTGGGAGAAAGTGACCAGCACTGCTCTCAGACATTAGTGATTCTCAGTAATAGTTCCATAATGTCACTGTTGAACTTGTTTTGTATTATCTGATCTTGTGCTTTTGAAAAATAAAGCATTATAGTTAAATATGACCTAGCATTTGGATTGAATATTTTACCCATCTTGCTGGGTTAAATAAATAACCCATGTTGCTGGGTTAAATTAACCCAGCATGTAGTTGGTCCAATATTTATCCAGCAGCTGGGTTAAAAACAACCAAAACTGGGTTGTTTTTAACCCAGCATTTTTAGGGTGTAAGTGATCAGTGTTCACTTTTTGGAAAAAATCTGTCTCAGATTGGCAGTCTGCACTTTTCTCCTCAATGGCAACCACCGTAAATGGGCCTGTCCAATTTGGGTCCAACTTCCCAACCTTCCTTTGTTGGCTGCTGACATTTTGTGCAAGGACTCCTACTTTAAAGCAAAGTTTTCATTGGGATTTAGGAGTCTTAAAACAGATATTGGGCCTTTTTTTTAAATATATTTTCCTGAACAACAGTAAAACTTGACTCCTGTCCTACAGCTTTTTTAGCTACACCACCTCCAGCCCTTGAGCTTTCTCCAAATTGCTGTCTATCTGTTTGGCAAAACAAAACTTTCGGTCATAAATTGCTGATGGTTTTTATCTGTGAGAACACTGTCATAACACTAAATAGACACTTGCCAACTTCTTACACACCAAAACATTGTGAACAGTGATTTGATCTTACATTTGTCCGGGACCTCACATGGATATCTTGCCTCTGTGCCGAACATCAGGGGGGAAAAAGGGTTAGAACTGGGTTGTTAGCTGTTTTTTGGTCCTCAACCCAAACATCACTGATTCCAGATAGATATCCCACTCCTCTGGGCGTTCAGGGACAAGTTTGCACAGTGATCTGAAAAGTATTACTACATCAACAGCCAAGCCATCTCGTCATTAATGTATAAAACCATTTCCTTTCAGAAAACAAGCATTTACATTTATGTATGTTCATGTTCACTGTATATGTGATCATTAATATATGGGCTTTACGTTAATTATATTAACATGTTTTACAAAAACAATATTTATTGCATACTGAACCTTTAAAACTTAGTAAACATTTCTAGGACAAATACAATTACAGGTCTGTTACCTTTGTATAGTCCTTATCAGTTTTTCCCAATGCCATTTGTCTGTGGATAGTATGGAGCACAAAGGCTGCGCTGAATACCAAGTGTCTGGCATAGTTTTTTATTTAACTGTTGAAAAAAGTAAGGATAAATGCATTATCTTTTATAACAAACAGCTTGCAAAAAAAACTTTTAATTATTAGTTTTTTAGTTGTAGAAAAATATGACCTATTCCAACATGACTTATAACTAAATTTACAATGGTGGGTATTCACATGCTGTAACCTTCCACAAACCTCATTCACGAACTCCCGTCCCTGGTCTGTGAGGATGCGTTTTGGTGCTCCAAAATTGTAAAAGAATTAAACTATGCATTTGGCCACATTTTCAGCCGTTTTCGATGGGAGGGAAAATGCCTCAGACCATTTGGTAAAGTAGTCTACCATCACACAGATATACTGTACATATTTCCATTACTTGTTTTGATTAATTTATCTATGATGTCCATCTCCACAAGCTCAAAGGGTTATGTAACCTTAACAAAGCAGAATAAAAAAAAGTAAACATACAGGTTGTATTTATTAAGCAGCATTAAAAATATATTTTTAAATATGATTAAAGTGTAGGGCACAATTTTGGAATCACCTGCATAGGTATGTATTTCTGCAGTTTTAAATTTGCAGCACTGACTTGGCATTGTGGACTTTGGCCAGCCTACAATATATCATGTAAAAGGGTCTTTGTCATAACGTATTTATTTCCTTCATAACTTTTCTTTCAGGAGTCAAAAGCTATCTTTGGACAAAAACAAACACAAAGAATAATTAGAGAATGAAACTACTCAAAGTACGTACACAGATTTTATTAGGGGGCAAGGCAGATTAATCCAAAACACAGTTTACAAAGTAAAATCAACAATAGACAGGACTAATTAATCTAATTCATTTTTCAAATAAAAGAAAAGAAAAACACTCGCTCTACCAGTCAAGCCTAAATACCACAGGTCATCAGGGGAATATACTCACCAAGGCTGAAAAACAAAATATAGAAAAACAAATATAGCACATATCCACCGTGAAAAATTAATCAAGAACATATGATTCTTGAGCAACACATTCTATGAGCAACACACAGCCACTGAGGGGTTTGGCTTAAAATAATGTGTATGTGGTGTACATTCAAACATTTACTTACCCATTTATCAATGTCACAGGTCATTCCAGGTCAGTAACATCTCATCATGGCATCCCTTGTTTTAACAATTCCACAGTGGGCCCCAAAGGCACTGTTATGAAATTCATGAAAAATTTAATTTGCCTCTTCCCTTTTATATAATGATCCATCTGTTAAAAATAAAGCTTGGTAGTAGAGTAACAAATGAACATTAACTATCAAATGAATATGACCAGGCATAATGTTGTTGATTTCCATGTACACAAAAGTTTAAATATTTCACATGATCAGTGTACAGTTATGGTGATGTGTGTTCATTATGCAGACCCGGCCATTCATTCGACATTCTTAGTGAACCAGTGCTTATAAAAGCTTGTAATGTATGTGTAAAATAACAATGGATGTGGAGTAATGGGAGCAAGGCAAAAAAAATAAATAAATAAATAAATAGACAAAAACTTATCATAGTAAGTGAGTAAGAGTATGTATATGTGTGTGTGTGTGTGTGTGTGTGTGTGTGTGTGTGTGTGTGTGTGTGTCCACACAAAGACAAACACACGACCTGACCTTTAGATTTTTTATTTGTTTGACAGGGAAACGCTGTGCTCAAACAGAAACACGCATATATATTATTTTAAATTATATATATATATAATTTAAAATAATAATAATAATTAAACAAAACAAAAACTGTTATGCGCTAAAATGCCCCCTGCCACAGAGTGCCCCCCTGCATAATCTCTATCAAATATTAGATACATTTGTAGGTCATAAATCTCATATAATGTTTATTTTGTGGCACATTTATTTTGCAGGGGTTTGTCATGTAATACTAAACAAGTTTCCCCATTAATAAACTAATTAATTTAATTAATTAATTTAACATATTTATATATATATATGAAATATGACAAGATTTTGAAGAAAAATTACACTGAATTAATTTTATTAATATAATAAATTAATATTAATATATTAAAATATACAAGTTGTACACTATATATATAAACAATTTTATTATGGCGGGGGGGGCATTTTACAGCATACAAACAATTTTGCCGCTGCAACAAATTTAAAATCCGATGCCCTCCTTCTAATAACATATTTTTGTGGTTTGGTTGCACCCTCTGGATATGTACCACGTGCTATAAAATTTTCAGTTTTCTCTGTACAACCCTGGAGCCATTTGTCTATCAGGGGAAATAAATACCATAAGTGGCTAGGCTAAAAAACATCATGCAACTAGAACTAATACTTTCTTATTTTGCATGCTCTAGCTATGTAGGTTTTACATAATTATTTACTTTTTAGAGATTCGAGAGTAAAATAGTAGAATTTTCAGCTACTTACAGTACTCCAAACTAACGTTGTTTAATCAATACGTCCATGTGTCGTTTGCAAAGAATTGAGTGTGTGTCTGCCAATTAAGGAAATTTTACTATGTTTAAATAATTTCATGTTTTCACAAGGCCGACTCTTTTTTTTTTTTTTATATCTAAAACAAACCTAATAATAATAACACTGTATGCAACTAATTGAGGATAATTGCTCACTTATCACCTTAGATTTAAATCAGCTCAGAAACTAAGTTAAGTTTTAATGCAGGGCCCACTTTGGAAACTCAGTTCAGCAAATGTTAGCACACCTTTTTTACTGACAAAGAAACAATAGGATTGGACTGGATGGGCTGCCCTTTGGTCCACACAGACATGCATGATAAGGGGGGAGGAGGACACTTGTCATCAGGATGTGTTCCTCCTGCTATAAGGGACATATTTAAAATGATGAAAATGTATTGATTCAGCTGATTCTCTTTTGTTGTGTAAACAAGTGAGCAGTAACAGTTAGAACTGTACTGGAAACAGTATCTGACAGTAACAATTCTATCCATCAGGATGTGTTTGCCTTGATATAAAGAACATATTTAGGAGGATAAACTGCTAATTCACCTGTGATGTGGGAGCAATTAAGTAGCAACAGTCTGATAGGTGTGGGCACCTCTCTACTTAACAAATATAAGGGAAACAGTATCTGACAGTGACAAAGAACAATGCACACTTTCTCTGTGATCAGGAAACAAGTCAGCAGCAACACTGACGATATTTCTTCTCAAACATGTCTTTTCAGTGAAGTGGAACAAAACCATAATGGCAGAATAGAGACACGTCAGATAAACTCTTAAGACAACAACAACAACAATAATAATAATCATAATCATAATAATAATGCGAGATAATTTGTATTTAATTCCCGTGACGCCAACTCACTAGGTCACATCTGCGTATAAAAGGAATCCGCACTGGTAGTGATTAATTTTCTATTAAATATGAATAATATATTTACATTGGTAAAATGGCACAAATAAATAATGGGTTGTGTATACCAGTGATTAAAACCACAATACAACGTATGTTATGCTAAGTTTCGTGTTCAAGGCGCGTAAAATTCCTCTTCTTTTCCATTTCAGGGATTAAAAAACGATAACAAATACAATTTGGCCTTTGTCGCGCTCCGTAGAAGCTCAGTGGTTATGCGCGTAATCTTTCGCAGGCGAGACTTCGGCTGCGTTCCATTCCGAAGAGTGCTACCTACTCTCTGCTCCGTTTACAGGGAATGTCGGAGAAGGGAACTTCCCTCAACAAAACACCATTCGGAACAACCTGCGAAGTCACCAGCACAGACGTCACTTCCTCCGTGCGTTACCATGGTAACATAAGCACCTCGAAAACCTGTCACTGGGTCTGTGAAAAATTCACACTTCGGAAATTAAATATTGAATATTTATTGAAACAAAAATGGGTAGCATTATAAAACATAGTATTGAAACGTGTAGAACTTAAATTATTTCGTGAATAAAGATGTACAGATATTGATTTTTTTTACAGATAGCCTATATAATGCTAAGGATTTCCTGATTAAATTAAAATGTAATTATAATGATGATAATAAATATATAAATCCCTTTTCAAGCTTCATTTTTTAACGCCGTAGCAAAACGCAATGACTTATTTTCTGGTGAAGTGAAAACCTGTCGTTCACTTGTTCCCTACACCGTTCGCAGTTCCCTTTGAACTGAACGTTTTCGTTTGGAATCACACTTAACATGGCTGAACACCCATGAAGTGTACTACACAGGGTACTTCAGGCCGTTTGGAACGCTTAATGCGCGCTCCCTGCGCGGTTTTCACGGGGGTGGGGCTAAGTTAACGCATCCCGACGGGGGAACCAACCTCGACATAACACCGGAACGCAACAGGAGGGTTAATGTCCTGTCCTTTGCTGTCCCCCAGCGGACAAAAAGCAAAAAAGTTCAAGTTCTGCACCACTGCATTTCTGACCAAATACCAAATGAGGTTGATTCAAGAGTCAACACTTGAAGTTCTCCACACCTTTAGAGGTCTAATGTTTTTTAAGTACGAATGTATTTTATTAATTTTCCATGTTTTGCTTAATAATTATTTTTTATAACCACTGTTTGTAAAATAAACAAACAACAACAAAAAATGTATTATATGAAATGCCATGTTTATAGTTATCTGGAGCCAAGCTAGGATTACATTTACAATTATAAATATATTTTATTATTTAGAAGAATTTTCTGTTTATTAATACAGTGCTGTGAAAAAAAGTATTTACCCCCTACTATTTATTTATTTTGCATATTTGTTACACTTAAATGATTAAGATCATCACTCACTCTAACTCATAATCTATATCGCTTTATCCTGTTTACAAGGTTGTGGGAGGCCTGGAGTCTATCCCAGGCACAAGGTCGGGTACATCCTGGAATGGGCTGCCGATCCATGGCAGGGCACATGCACACACTACGGGCAATTGGGGAATGGCAGTTAGCATAGCCTGCATGTTTTTGGACCAAGCACACAGACCCAAGGCAGGAATCGAACCCCCGACCCTGGAGTTCCCATAAACCCTTCCACCCTCCAGGTTTGTCAGGTTCATGACAACAGTTACAATGGAGTCCTTGAGGAACAGTTGAAAACAGGGCTTGATGTCATCCACTCAGGATATGGTATATCAGGAGATTGGATGAAAGGAGACCACAACTTCAGCTGGGTCTTCCTCTTCCAGGTTATACTCTGCATCATCCTCAAACTCTGACTCTTCCTTGTGTCAGCCTGGCTTCTCTTCTCCTGATCACTGTCATTGTCAAATATAATTCAACAGCTTCACATGCAGTATATCTCTTGCCCATCATGCAGCCAAAGACTTTATATACCAGAGCTGCAAGAAAGTTGTATGATAGTTGACAATGCTGAAGTTTTGTTTTTCAAAAGGTGTGGTAAAAATGATGTTGCCATGGAAGCCAAAAAGAAGCATAAGAAGTGTGTGTGTGTGTGTGTGTGTGTGTGTGTGTGTGTGTGTGTGTGTCTGCTCAACACCGGCATGTTTACTATAGGTGTGGGAAAGGAATGTAGAAATGAACTCCGTGCTTGAACTCCGTTTTGTACACTAATTGTAGTCTTACCTATTCATTTCCAGTGACGGGTCATTTTTAACCGGGAGCACCATGAGTGTATAAAAGTTTCATGAAACACAATTTTTTAAAACATATTTCTAATTTATTTCATGTGTTCAAATGCCATGTGTGAACAAAGTCATTGAACCTCGTGAGAAATGGATACAATTTACTGCACTTTTTTTAGAGAGGAAACTTGTAAATCGGTCAGATTTGACCAGAACACAACATGGGGATGAAGGGGGAAAGAAAAGGAGGCAATTACTTTTTCACATAGGGCCAGGCAGGTTTGGACAGCTTTTTTCCCTTAAATGAAATCATCACATATTAAATTCCATTATCAAGGGAAAAATCTGTCCAATATTAATATTTGTGTAATATTATTACAAAATGTAATTATTTAATGATCTTAATAATTTAAATGTGACAAATAAGCAAAAGAAAGAAAACAGCAAGGGGCATTTCATCAATCTACTTGTTTAAGTAGCATTGCTAAATATATGGTATGCATGTTGGTATTATACCGAGTTACTACCCACGTGACTGTGTTTCACCAATCAGATGTAGCAACAATAATCACATGACTCCGTTTGACCAATCAGCCGTAACAACAATGACCGCATGGAGTCACATGGCCACATAGAAAGGGGGAGGGGTTGTCTTCAGCAGTGGTAGAAAGTGAAGCAAACATGTAAATGTTAGCGTAGCTGTTTTATTTAATGTTGCAATCTTAACATATTTAATTAGCAAATAAACTAGAGGTTAAAAATATATAATTTTCTTACATTTGTTCTACTGGACACAGTTTATGGTTAAGTGAGACCTCTTGTACATACTGTATGTTCTAGTGTTATTTTCTGCTGAGTCATTTGCAGGGCAACTGAATATACAGTATATCTTACACAGGAAATAACCTACACTGTTCACACATACATGTTACCTACAGTGGGGATTTATTTCAAAAGCTTTATAGCTTTATAAGTGGCTTGTGAGTGGCTATTATACTTTAATGAATAGGGAAATTATTATACATCCTGCAGAGCCTATAAACCTCACAATGTATGAGTGTGAAATATTACTGCCCCAACATCCGTAGCTATTAGAATCCTTGATGCAAGGAATGTTCCATGTGCCATGCACGTGCATGTTAGATTATTTGCATGTGCAGGTCACACTCATGAGCCACGTTCCCTCAGCCTGGGCCACGCCCAATGTGAATGACACTCTTCACAGGATGTTTTGCATGGTTTTAGCCAAAAGACCAACAGACTGGGTTAGTTTTATTGTTTTAACTGGACGAAGGGTGTTCAAGTCAAACTGGGAATTTCTCATGAATGAAGGTGTAAAAAGAATGACATTTAAGTGACTTCAAGCACAGTACGGTGATGAGACTCTTAACAGCAGTTAAGAGCCCACTGCAGGCATTCCCATGAGCATTCACATCCCTCATACAACTCCTAACCTCGCTCCAGGCAATTTCTAGATGTTTGGGGCCATTAAATGAGTTCCTGGAAGGCCAGCGTTTCAGACGTGAATCAGGCAGTCCGATCATGGCTTGATGGTGTCAAAGCAGTATTGAAACGCTGCATTAGTGTAACAAGGTGGGAATCAAAACCAGAACCTTGAGGTTCAAGGGAACAGTGATAACCACTAAACCACTGTGCTGCCAACCAGCAAACAGTTTTAAGAAATTCCATTATCTGTCTGAAAAGCTGTGGGCGCCTGAACGCAACACTCGTCCCTGATAGACATCCCATTCCAGATTTAGTTGTCTTTGCTGCTGGGGATTTGAGCACATTCAGCCACAAGTGAGGAGGCTTGTGGGCACAGTCAGCTTTCCAGTTCATCCCAACGCTGTTGAGTCCAGTTGACGTAAGAGATGAGTTCTTCTACTCCAACACTCTCAACACGTTGTACTCGTGGAGTTCATTGTGTGCAACCTGGAACAGTTTTTGGTTTAAGTGAATGACTTTCTAGACAAGAATATAGCTCCAAGTTTTGTTGCTATATTTACATTTATGTTATTTGGTCAGTTGGCCTGATTTCAACTCAAGATTCAATTATTAATCACATGTTACAGCACAGTGAAATGATTTTTTTCTACGTATCCCACTTAGGAATCTGGGGTCAGACTGCAGGATCAGCCAGGATACAGCTCCCCTAGAGAAGACATTGTTAAGAGCCTTGCTCAAGGGCTAAACAGTGGAACCCAGCCCATTCAACCAGTAACCCACAACCAATTTGAGCCACCTCTGGCCCTCATTTATCTCATTACATATCTGAGATTTGAGGGTTAAGAGCCTTGCTCAAGCGTCCAAAGTGGCTGCTTTGTGGCATTGGGTTCACAACTTTCCCATCAGTAATGGAAATGAAGCAACTCTGGATCACAACGCTTGCACAGTGGGCATTATGTGTTATGGGTGTACAGGAATCATAGTAAGACATCTACATACTTTTTGTAATTTGTAAATCATTCCATTAAAGACTACAAAGGTTTTGCATAGCAATAAAACCAAACATGAAGCCAAATTTACAAAATCAGCCAGAATTTGGAATTGTCATCACTAGAACTGAATCTGATTGATTGGGGTTTGCTCAGTTTCAAGTCTAGTTTCATATTCTAGACAGGGAGTAATCAGTCACACTGCATGACTGAAGGTGAGGAAAAGTTTGAACAAGGTGCCAATCCATTGCAAGGCATGAAGGCACACACCCACACAATATGGGGAATTTGGCAACAGCAATCAGCCTACTCAGCATGTTTCTTGATTTTTGGAGGAAACCCCCCAAGCAAGGCGTTGAACACTGCAAACTCCTCACACACATGCAGAGCAGAAGTGGGAATCAGACCCTCGAGGCTCATCAGACAAGCCTTAACCTCAACCATTTTGATCTTGTATGTACATGAAGAGGGTTGCTAGGACACAATTAACCAGTTCTCTCTACTCCTATTCACACTGCTTTTTATCTGGCTGTTACCTGTAATGTGAGCATCCAATTTTCTATATCATTTACATTATTTAGGGCCCAAGCACTATAAGGTGCGCAGGACCCTCTTGTTTTCCTAAGGATTTTTTTTCCCACCCTTTTGGACTTTTCGGGTCTTAACATGCTCAAAAACTCACGAAACTTGCCAGACAGGTTGGAATCTGCTGCCATCAGGATACCTGAGATTCTCGTGGCCCTCAGGGGCCCCCACACGAGATTTAGCTGGATAGCTCATACACACTTTCACATAGGCACACGAAACTCTATACACATTTAGAGCTCATCGAGCCGAACAACTTTCGCCTTGCATGTCCTGGGCTAAACTCAACAGGAGGCCGGTTATTTTGGGTCATTCACAAAAACACATCCGATGGATTTTGATATACTCCTACTAAAGAAATTATACAATTGCTACCAAACCGGGCCGATGTGATCTAAAGACTTTGAGGATGCAAAATTGCGGAGGAATTTTCGATATCTCAAACGTACCAGCCGTCATAATGTCTTAAAATTACACCAAAAATTATTAATAACTTTGTGTGGCATTATATTGAGTGACATTATATTCAGTGACACGTTCAGTGACATCACATTCAGGCTTATTTTCCAGCATCTGGTGCTTATTGTACACACACACACATCACAAATGTTAACACACACACTAACAAACTCAACAAATATTTAGGGCCCAAACTGACATTACCCCTGTATAGTGTGTCACGTGTGCAGGTTGTGCGGTGCAACCGAGTGACGATGGCTTTTTCAAGGTCTTAACACACTCAAATAACACAGGTTGTGCGGTGCGCCCGGGGTGGCGACGGCACAGGGTGCTTGGGCCGGTCATCGTTGCTTGCAACTATATTTTATTTCTTGTATCACATTTAATCAAAGTGTAGAACTTTCAAAATCGTTTTAACTGTGCTTTAGAAATAAATCTCACCCACTTTAACACACCGAGACATCTGGTCAAAAACAAACTTGGTTTAAAAAAAAGGTTTGGGGTGACATTAAAAACCATGTTTTTTATTTTAAAAAATGCATCATTAAAAAGACAGTAACAAAGTGATTATACGTATATGCATTTTGGAATTTTCCAGGTAAAAATACACATTTCCCTTAATAATCTTTTGTTTGTCATTTTTAAAATGTTACCCTTTTCTCTCGGTTTCTCTTTCTGGACCAGAAATGATCTCCAGCTATGAATGATACTTAAGATGTCACAAAATGAAACAGAGGCCACGTAGATGTCTGTAAAAAAATAAAATAAAATCCCTTTGCTCCAATCGGGAGCATATTTTTTTTTATTGCTCTATTAAAAGCAGGCACAGTTCATCGTTGTTTACGAATGCATTGGAAATTTCAGTTCAGGCCTTGATGCTTAAAAGCGTGTTTCACATGTAGTGGTTCAAACAAGGCAAGTGGGTTTTTAATTTGTACACCAGTGACAAACATCGTGCCTTGACACAATACATTGCTGAACTTAAACAAATATTAATGAAAAAAAGAAACCACACAAATTAAAGGCTCTCGTTTTTGAAACCAGACTTTAAGACATCACCTGTACAGACTGTCCGAAAAGGTTGCAGAACATGGGGATCAGTACAGAAGAAAAAGAGACAGACAGGCGCATCAGCACACATATTTACCACAGAGAAAAGATTATACTTAAAAGGTGCCTAAATAGAAGAAGAAGAAAAAACGGCTTTTAGGGAAGGCCGATGTTTGATCACATGTTGAGATTTGGGAGTGGGGGAGTGAACTGTACCTATGCTTTGTCACAACCACAGCAACACACATTGAAAGCCTCAGATGAAACATCCCAGGGATTTGGCACATGAAGAAAAACACCAATTAAAAAAAAAAAAAGTCCAGACAGTTCTGGGACCAGAGCGGTGCTTAAATCGGCCGCACTCCACACTCAGGAATCAGTGAACAGGGAAAAAAAAATGTGGCATGGGCTTGTTGAGAGCTTTGCTGTCAGAGCTGGTTGGTTCTGAGAGCTCGGCTTTAACAAGGGGAGGGGGAAGCGAGGTGAAGGAAGTGGAAAAGGAGATGGGAAACAACTCCAGGGTAAATTACACGACTTGGACCGAATCAGAAACATGAGATGAGTGTGTTGCAAAGGGGAACGAGGGAACGTCCTGGTCTGAGATGTTTAGAAATCGTTCAGATCGAGCAGGGTCTGGTCCAGGGTGGCATGGATCTTGAGGTTCTCCTCCTTGGCGTTTTTTAGATTTTCTGAAAAGTGACAAAGAACATAAGGCATAGGATTTAAACAGATTTCTAAAACATTTTAATATATATGAAAAAAGGGAAACCATCTACATTAGAAATATTTTTTATTTAAGTAGAACTATGATCAAAAAAACATCAAGAATTGGAAAGACAAGAGGTCAAGAAAGAAAAAGGGGGGGGGGGGATGGGGAGACAAACAACCCACCAAGGTTAAGAATACCTCTTGCAAAGGAAATAAAGTGGAGATGCCTACGGTAACGACCGACCAACTCTTTCCAGCCATAGTGAGCAGAAAAGCATCTCATCAGGCTCCTTTAGCATCCACCAAGAACAGGAATTGGAAGCCACCATGGGCACAGTGTCAAGAAACATCGTCGAGTTAATTTCAGTGATGCTTTTCAGTTCATTGAAATTGCTAAGAGTAGTTCTTAAAATTTGTCAACTAAAACCCTCTGGCTGTTCAACAAGACGTTTATGGCTGCAAAACTTCCGCTTATTCCATTTTGTTTGTTTTTCCCACCATTATTTGTAAACTCTAGAGATGAGGTGTGAAATTCCAAGAGTTTCTAAAATACTCAAACCATCCCATCCAACCAACAACCATGCCACGATTAGAGTCACTCAGATCACATTCTCATGTTTCATGCCTTGACCTTCAGGATTTAACGCTTAAATGACTGAATCATCGGAAAGTTGCATCAGGAATCAGAATATATTGGCTGGTAAGTGAGCGCATCGAATTGTGAACGTAAATTTATAAGAGATTTAAACCAAAAGGGGGGGGGGGGGGGTCACATCGTACTCCTTGCCAGTATTCAAAGTTTCTAAAGTTTTATTTTTTCAGTTTGAGTAACACTTAATGATTCCACTCGGGACCAATTTGCTTCACAGCCGGATCAGCATTCTCAGAATCTCAACTGCAAAGAAAATTCTAATAAATCTGCAGTTTGACCCGACATGCATCTCTCCTTTCTATTACAGAATCTAAAACCTCTCCCTTTTAGGATTAAATAAATGAAAACGCACCCTTTTTATACCGGTTAGCTTCCTAGGATTGTAATACAGTCATACCTGTATTAGGGTTTGAGCTTATGCTCGGGCAATATAGTCAATCAGGTTTTTCCAGACTCTGTACTGACACATTAATGCAATGCAATACGATTAACATTAATGCATCCTAGGATTTCATTGTCAGATATTTTGAGTTTAGCTAATTTAACGTTTCTGCAGGATACCTGAAGACATTCCACTGCAAAGTAATCACGCTCACAAACCATACAACTCATGTCTCCGCAAAAGGTCTAGGTGAAGATAAGAATTATTTATTCATGAGGCGTTCTGTTTTACACGTACATGAAAGTGCAAATACCTTTTACGTGCTTGCATGCAGCTGCTACACGACGGCATAGTTCTTATACTTGTGCAAGTCTCTAATATACATCTGGAGGCGTAAAAGCAATATCTAGGACGCAACACTGCCAAAACATCTGTAACATCTGGGCTGTACATCAAAATATCATGTTAAGCCATTTCACAGACAACGCCTTTGACGAGTTCCGATTCTCTTTAAAAGGGCATTATGCAATTTATCATATTATATTGTGCAAAATTCACTTTGTCCTTTTAAGGCATTTTAAGCAGGTCTTTTTCTGAACAAAACAAATGAAAAAAGGGAGAAAAAGAAGAAAAAAAATCCCTGCTTTTAGTCCTTTGTACTGCCACAACTTAAAAAAGCCAATTAAACCCCTCCTAAAGTGACCTCATATAAGACACCCTCCCCTAGGTGGTGGCTCCGCTTTGCTATTCTTTAGAGGGGTGTAATTACATAAACACAGAGAGAAAAAACACAAAGTTAAATTTTTTTAAGCATTACCAAAAAGTTATTTCAGCTGAAGAAAAAAAAGTAATAAAAATAGTAAATAGTAAAAGGGATCCTTTAAACCCTTTCTGGTGTCAGTTTTTATTTCAATGAGTGTGCCTCAAATCGAAATTGAACAGAACATTCAAAAATAATTTGTAATCTAGAAAGTCCAAAGGAATGCCACTTAAATCAGACCTTTCTGGAGGTATAAGTAACTGCAATACTAAATCGTAGTTTAGTGATAGTGTTTAAAAGTGGTCTAGGGTAGGACACAAGTATGTGATCTGAGACCGATTAGTTGATTAACTTGTGTACACTTAGTGCTTTATGTAGCGTTATGCAATGTAGTGCAACATCACTTCTATTACTCATGTGGTGCTGCACTACATTGCATTAACTTCAGTTAACATGACCGCGGGATGTGTATAGCAGCTAGCTACAGTATTTGAATTTAGCAGCAAGTTCAAATCAACCATTCCCGTATTTCCTAACTGAGCACAACTTCTGAGAGCAGGGTGAGGGGAAAATGGTGTTATCAACATATAAATAAATGTTTGTATGAGCAGGTTAAAATTTCCAATGCATTTTAATAAAGATTTATTGGGAGTAGCAGCGTCAAACATGTGGATGGTTTAAACTGTGATGGTCTTGTACTGTACATTTCCTTATATTTGTACAGAATAGCAACGACTATAGCAACCTTTAATCAATCTTTATTTGCACACTGCTGGGCTGTGAATGAATGTTAAAGTAGTCTGGTTGCTCTGTTATACTGGTCTTTCTTCAGGTATTTTACATTCCCTCACAACGCTTTTTTTCAGTGCGCCACTTGACATCACAGCTTTTTATCATCGCCGCGGTTTCCATGGTTTTAAACTTCCCGCAGGAAGAACAAACATGTATTGATCCGTCCATTCATCTTTGAAGGTTCAGTTTTTATAGTCTACTTCCCTTTTCTTTGTGTAGCCATGCTGTTGTACGTTTCTGCTTCTTCTGCGCACACTGTCTGTGCATGGTAAACTATCGCATCGATTAGCCCTCATCTAGTGGTTTTGAAAAAGCGCTAGATTACTGGTCTATAACTTAAGCTGCAGATCACTCGGTTTGTTTTCCTATCATTAAGTGATGCCTGTATTAGATCTTTACAGTACTTCTGAATAGGATACGCACCAATTGTTTTGAACAATAAATGCAAAATTAATCTGATCACTTATATCAGACTAATTTGAAATTTCGGAGAAAAAAAAAAAACATGGCAAATTTGACATTTTATGCAATGACATCACAATGATGTCAGTTCACCCTGTTAATATAAAACCTATTTGCCCATATTGAGATGTGCATTAGAAAATATTTTAATAATCCTTTTCGGACATTCCTATTAGTAGCCTCCTGTGTCTTTGTATACACATGCATGTTTTGATTGGCTTGGAAAATGCACTTCCACAAAAGGGACATAGAGGAAAAGGAGATCATCTGCATTTAAAGCTACAAACACTGAAATGGCGGAGATGCAAAACAAATCTGAGAGATGTCCGAATATGTGATACTGTCGCTGGAACATAAAACCTGATTTAACAGACATTTTGGTGAGCTTTAAGGGTTTGTGAAAAAAAGTACATAATGGAACCTTTAAGCAGCATGAGATCATATGTAGAATATTGATTGGATTCAATGATATTTTTGGGCCTTAAATTTCAAGTGCTTATTGTCTGATTTGTCTCAAGCAGCCTGTAAACTTAAAAGCAGAAGTGATACTCTCACAAAGCATGAAAAGAGGAAGCAGTGGGCATTTTCTCTAGAAACTGTGGTATGCATGTTCAATGAATATAAATTTTACAGAATTAAACACTTGGAACAGTTTAAAAAGGGTGAGTCTATGCTGAATCAAAAAGTGACGCATCAATTCAGATGTTAATTAAATCCATTTTAAAAAACGTACTTAAAATATCATTAAAATTAAGTAGTATATATTTATAAACCTGTTTCATAGTTTCCATAGTAACAGTTAAAGCAATAAAAATGTCGTTCATTAATAAACTAAAATCTGAAAAATTGCTGTAGTATAAGAGAAATAAAACTCCTCAGGACGCGACGTTACTGGAAATCAATCAGCTATATTGATTGATACTGCTATATACCAGGACGACCCATCATGCATCACTCCTTCATAATGAAATAAGTATGATCCACTCCAGACTAGGCCGCATAGGGCAATAAGAATATGAGGATCATGCATGCGTGTATGTGTGAGAAAAAGTTTCCGCCAGAAAAATAAGTGAGACACAAACATTTAAAACAGACGTTTCTTTACCCCTCCCTTCATTTAGCATGTACACAGAGCATCAAAATACAGCCAGAAGATAAAGAACAAGAGGACAGAAAATAGATAAAAGCACAGACAAATGACAAAACAAGTCCAAGAACTTTCATCAACGCCTGATATAATTACAATTACAATACAGTGGGTTGGGGGGGGGGAGAAAAGACAAAGAAGACAAAGGCATCATAAATATGGACGAAACATGAAGCAGGTAGGAGAGAAGGGACATGGAGCTGAAGATACAGAGAGAAAACGGGAGGATGAAGGAGACACGAGCGCGAGCGGTCAGGATGGAGACGAGCAGGATTTCTTGAAGAAAGCAAGTCCAGAAACTTATCTGCAAACAAACATGGATGATAAACACCTCGTGACAGGGCGAAACGTTTCTCTTTTGTCTAACTTCAACGAGGAATGCTGTTCAAACAAGCTTCGCCATTTTCCACACAAAACAGCGGGGTTAGGAACCGAGTGAGTGCGCCATCATAATGCAAGACGTTATTATAGGTTACACCACAGCGCAGCTTTCTGATTGGTCACAAGGGGTTCAGAAACTAACTTTTAAACTAATCTACTCGGACAATAGCTCCTGATAGGTTGATATTAATGCAATTAACTATTATTATAAAAAAAAAAAAAATTATATAGTTACAACCTGTAATGTGTTAAAAGTAAAAGTGTTATCTTTACTTTACTAGCGTAAAGAGTAGAAAGTGTTAAGATAAAGATAAGATAAACCTTTATTCGTCCCAAGATTAAAGCTAAAAATAAGCTGATCGGCTTTAACGTAATCAGGGATGCTATTTCAGGATGAAGCCAACGTACGTGTCTTTTCTGTTATTACTACAAAGGTTGAGTATGTTACATCTTGTTAACGCCAAGTCGTACTTCTTTTATCATCATCATCAAATACGCTCCTTATTCGTTAATCAGAGAGGGAATCACAGATCAATGTGGATCGGATGAAGATGAAGTTTTATCTTAAAACATCTCCAGTGAGTTAAAATTCTCTTACATCACTTCAGCGCTTCAGAAAATATAAACTAATCCAAATTAAAATATTCCGTTTAAATATCTATTGGTGCAGGTGTTTGTTTACATCAAGCTTATTTTGAAGTAGATTATTAAATCCGCCACATAACTGTCCTTAATATTTTGAAGTTTTAAAATCTACATTAAATTCGGTCCAGCAGTCGATATAAGACAAGCCCACAGTTTGACGCGTGTGTGGTACAACGTCAAAACTTCCGGCTTCTTATCAGACATGTTTTCGTTTATGGTGCAGGTTAAACTTTAGGCAGATTTAAAGTAGACTGCAAAAGTTTCTGTTAAAAAACCGGATTTGCGTGATGCTGGGAGGAAAATTACAGGCAGGAAATTATTTTTTTTAATTCTGATACTGGTTTCGGCTCATCCTATGTGTGAACCGTGAAGATATCATGGTCAGAACACGCTCATTCAGATGTATCGTACATACAAAACCTCACTTTTATTCATATAGAAACGATGAGGGTCCAGTTAATGCGTTGTTCGTTTTTAAAATTTCATCTTTATGATTTCTTGATTTAAATTATTTCATCTTTTTTTTTTCCCAAAAAAAGGTTACCCAGGCAACTTGTAGTCAGTGCTGTGGTAGAAGAGAAAGAAAACACTCCAGGACATGCTGTTAGTGAGGGAACACAACACCATTAGGGTCATGTCACCATATTTTTATAGAACTGCACGTCATGTTTTATTTTGCATGTTTGTATGATTGTCGTTCTTTCCAGGTGTCACACAGTCAAATAAAACTCCATGCAGTGCCTTTTTCAATCACACACACACACACAGGCAGGCAGTGCACCAATCGTACCAACATTCCACTTGCGGTGCCAATATATATATATATATATTTTTTAACGCAAAACCTCAAAAACACACTGCAACTCTTTGTTGCACAACCGGCACTGAGGCTCAGGCACTTTCGTGGTGCATAAGCGACGGAAACATCGAGCACGTGCATGTGCGCGCACACATAATACAGGCCAAGTAAGTAATTACATAGAGGTCATGTCGTTGAGGGCGTGATCCAGCTCTTCGCTAATGGCCTTGTACTTGAGTTTCTGAGCATAGAGCTCATCTGTTTGCACGGAAAAAAAAAAGGAACAGAAAGTTTAGCACCAAGAGTGGTAATAGAGGCAAAATCAGAATAGAAAGAAGAAGAAAAACAAAACAAAAGTAAAGAACATAAGATGAATAGAGAAAATGTGAGCATGAAAATGAAGACTAGGAGCTTCGCAGATGACTTTCTTACCTTCCAGATCGTCGATGGTCTTCTCCAGCTTGGCTACGGACCTTTCTGCGAACTCGGCACGGGTCTCGGCCTGGCACAGACGCGAGGTCGAAAGATTACATCGGTGCACAATCGTCAAACATTAAGCGAGACGTTGCATGCGTTTCCAAAATCCAGAAAATCAGCTCACCTCTTTCAGCTTATCAGTCAGGATCTTGATCTCCTCCTCATATTTGTCCTCCTTCTGGGAATACTATAGACATACAGGAAAAAAAATCAGGCATAAACAAAAAGGAAAAGCCACATGTCCGGGGTAAAAACATTACATCAAAATACGAACATCACAACACATTTATGGGTGTACACGGGGTAACGAGCACCCCGGTTCAAAATCCTGATCTCTAAAACAAAAGTCCCTTTGAGGCCGGAAGAATGTGCAGAAGAAAAAAGTGTGTGTGTTTTTTTTTGTTTTTTTCCCCCTCCTCTGCCAGAACTTTAAAACAGATCAGGACATGTGCACAGGAATGTGGCTGTAACAGCAACATTGCGGCAGGTACGACACAGGAGAACACAGAACGTCAAGCCTGTACAGAACAATATTCCCTCAGCAGGGACATATCACAAATCACGCTACGCATTTACTTAAAATAACAGACGTATCTACAGCAATAATACATTTTTCTACTTGTTAATATGGTTACAAGATGAGGTACTTGTGAAGTTTTGTGGAAATTCTACCACATATTGATATCAATAACAATAAAAAAAGAGGAAATAATAATATAAAGCCTTTCAAAATGTTAAAGATGTTCTTGTGACGTTTTGTAGAAATTCTACCACATACTGATGATAATAATAATAATAGTATTATTATCAGCAGTATGTGGTAGAATTTTTTTATTATTTTACTTTTTGTTATTATTGTTATAAATATTAATATCAATATGTGGTAGAATTTCCACAAAACTTCATAAGTACCTCATCTTGTGAACACATTAACAAGTAGGAAAAAAGTATTACTACTACTACTATTATTATTATTATTATTAAATATTATTATTATTATTATTATTATTATTATTATTATTATTAATAATAATAATAATAATAATAATAATACATTTTCCTACTTGTCAATATGTTCACAAGATGAGATGTTTTGTGGAATCTCTACTACATACAATATTAATAATAAAAACATTTTTCTATTTTTTTTGGATGTTCACAAGATGTTCTTGTGATGTTTTATAGAAATTCTACCACATACTAATAATAATACTGTTATTATTATTATTATTATTATTATTATTATTATTATTAGCAGTATGTGTTAGAATTTTTATATTATTTTATATCAATTTACTTGTAGCTCAGCTGGCAATTTAGGTCATGAGCTCAAAAAAAAAAAAAAAAAAATAAAAAAAAAGCACCGCATACAAACAACTCTGATCTGCATCCCCCAGAATCTCTGTTCCCCAAACAGTCTCGCCTCCAAACAGTCTCGTGCTAAAAAAAAAAAAAAAAAAAAAAAACCCCACTACTTCATCTTCAGTTTGTATTTCCTTATTCACAAACTGATCAAGAAGCCCGTCTTCGATGAAGAGTGAGGTGTACTGTACAACGACAGGGCTTTTCTTTTTTACAACAAACCTGACTAATTTGCATTCATTTGCGTTCCAAGAAGACAGCTGAGCCTCTGAGAGTTACTATGGCAACATGTGCTTTAGGCAAAGTGTATCCAGCTCAGACAACCTGAGCCATGAACGTCATGAAAATCTTTTGCCAAATGTTATGATGACGTTAGGATTTTGGGGCATGAAATTAAAAAGTCACTAAGCAACATGAAAGTCTAATCATGGGCTTTATTCTTCGATTCCAACCCCAGAGTGATTGTCGACTTGATTCCATTTTTGGGCATCATTGTATGCAATAGCACTGACAATACTGTCTGACTGATATCACAAGCAGCTGTACTTCTCACACTTAATGTATGCACCAAGAACTGAAAGCCTGTGCAGCTTGTGTGTGTGTTTTTTTTGTTTTGTTTATTTATTTTTATTTTAAAGTCACGTCTCATACAAAGTGCTAATCATTTTTTTTCATGTTCATCTTCCGCGCGACGCTCCAGTTCGGTTTTGGTGTTCCAAAAACTCGAAAAGGAGAAGCAGCGATACTCTTGTAAAACGCGAGTATTTGCAGATGCTGTGGGAAATTTGAAAGAAATTCGTCAATTTTTTACCATTTAACTTTTTTTAAATGATGGAGGAAAAAAACGAACAAATGTATAAAAGTGTAAAAAAAAAAATATATATATATATATATATATATATATATACACATACATACATACACAAATATGTAGAGAGGGTGCTTTTGCTTTTGGAGCATATCCAGTGCGCGCACACAATTTCCAATTCTGCATTCCATCTAATCTGCCTGTCTTTGAACTATGGGAGGAAACCGGAGTATCCGGAGGAAACCCACCAAGTACGGAGAGAACATGCAAACCCCAAAGCGGGAGTCGAACCCGGACCCTGGAGGTGCAAAGCGACAGTGCTAACGCTAACCTGAGAATTAAATGGACATACTAATAAAATAAAGATTAATTCGCACAGCTTTTATTCAGGATCATCAGTGACTGCAACTGATCACTGTATTAATCATTCTGAAGCGATACTGAAACAACTGTCCTAAACTACCTGTATTGCTCTGCACTTCTTTAACTGGTGAGGAAGTACGGCAAGGTATGACGCATAAAGCAGAAAACACCACATCCTTTTCAGTTGTATTACGAACTAAAATATGTACTGTAAATGCGGTTAGTTGTTAGGTGTAACAGTTACTTTATAACAGTAGAAACACTTGTCCAGCATTGACACTAGATCATTTCCCGGTCATACTAACCCTACAAAATAAATGACAGCATCACTATAAATGCATGGGAATTTCAATCATTCCTTATATATTTGTTTTTTTCTGCCAGGCTTTATTATTTACATTTTATCTTAATTTCGCTCATAACCCTATATTGTGAAGTACAGAATTATGCTCATGTTTCAGTTCGGTTTCCGTATCCAATCGTCAGGGCTGCTTTCATACTGCATGCCAGTGTGTGTGTGTGTGTGTGTGTGTGTGTGAGCCTTGATTACAACATAAATCTCCACCTGAATTAGTCGGAGCATGTCTCAGCTCGAGTTCATCAGCGGAACACATAGAGCCTGAAGTGATCTGTAAGATCAATTTAAAGTGAACCTGTTACAAACAAGCCAGGATTAAGAGCTCGCTTCATACACCCTCCTTTTAGTTTGTAAAAATGATGTATAGCTAAAACGCATTCACGTGCATACAGTTTGAACCTCCAGGACAGTGAAGCCCTGGATAAAGCGATTAGTGACGAACGTTTGGCGCTCACTTCCCTCCATAAAGCTAAATGTAATTCATGTGACTGGACACGTCTGGCCTTTGAGCGTGGATGATGAAACGCAGATATAGCACCAGGAAAAGGCCACTTGTGAAGGCATGCAATCAGTTTATGTCCAAACAACCGGGCAGGAGTTTCCAGACTAGAGAATTAAAAGGATCCGATTGGATGAGGGAAAGCGAGGAAGGAGGCGGCTTCTTCCGAATGTAGACTCTATTAATATTGTTATTATTATTATTGCACAATAGTGTATTTGAGAGTGCTTCAAACTCGAACACACCTGATTTCACTCACCATGGAGAGAAACAAGTTATTTAACCTCCGGAAATCAAGACTCTTCTGCAATTTCTCCTCCTTGTACCTGACGTAATGTTAAGTCCTGAGCGGTTTCCCCTTAAATGACCGTGTGGTGGGAAGAAAATGTCTTGTGCTTATACCGTATAAGGACAATTTGGGTTTCAAGAGGTTAAGAATGAGGACCGGGACGACCTGTATAACTGGAAAAGGAATCACACCAAACGTTTGGCTACAACCTCATTACCCTGCCAATGTGTTACCTTTACTTTTACTGACCAAATTATTATTATTATTATTTTTTTAGATGGCTGCATTTTGAAAATAGGAGTTGGAGCTGTTTCTATGCATTCTTAAATATATGCGTCACAGAGGAACGTGAAAAACTTGTTTTTTTGTTTGTCGTCAATATACAAGATTTTCATTAGAGGCACATAAAAGATGAATCTACAGATTTCATGAACAGAATGAACCCAAACATATACCACCGTCTCGGGTCAGATTTTTCTGTCCTAATTTCAAGAGGCCTATTCAAGATAGAAGAGAAATCTGTGCTGAATATGGGTGAGTTTTTACACACAAGAGCCAAGTTTGATGTTGGTACTGTAAATATGGCGGTGGCTCCATGTGTTCCGGTTGGTCGTTCGAGCACCAGCTCGGCTAAGCTGCTGCTGTTGGGCCCTTGAGGAAGACCCTTAACCATGTCTGCTCCAGGGGCCCCGTATAAGTGCTGAATTATAAGTGCGCTCTCATCCCAGTCTATTATTTAACAATTATTTAACGCCATCATCATTGACTTTGGAACACACTGTGTTTCACAGTAAATTTTCTTGAACTTGAATATAATAAGTACTCAAAGAGTGCTTTTGTGAATTTAATGATGGGCATAAGCTGACTAATGTAAAGTAAACGCATGCAGCAGTTTTATAACATGAAACAAGATTTGTTGAAAAAAATAAGCACAACATGCTTTTTTTTTTTTTTTTATCATCGTTTGAATCCGGTTAAGTCGTACCTGAAATTCAACTCGCTGCACTTTGAAGCGACTCCATATTTACAGTTTTAAATCCAGGGTGATATGTGGACTAAATAACGTGGTTAAGAGTCAGGGTCACCACCTGGGCATTGGCCATTAGTGACAGCTTAGTCTTCACGTGGAAAAGCTCTAAGATTTGGGATTTAGTTTCCATTGTAATATAATTGTGATTTATTACAGTGCAGAAGTGACCTGAACATGACTGAAGATGTGCGATGCCTATAGGATGAAAGACTCCTATAAGCAGTATGTAAAATATGTGCGGCTCGAGAGATATAAAATAAATATACTCGCTGGTCCACTAAAAGTTCATGCAGCACACACTGCCTACCTTCTCAGCCTGAGCCTCCAGACTCTTTAGATTGTTGGTGACATTTTTCAGCTCCTCCTCCAGCTCGGCGCATTTACTGAAAGCAGGACGAGTAATTTTGATTTCGGGGAAAGCAGCACAGAGAGAGAGAGAGATAGAGGAAAAAAAAGGAAGAAAAGGCCATGAAGGGAGGAATAAGCACAGAAACAGTATGAATACAAAGTCAGTGAAGAACAAAGCTCAGAAAAAGTGAACCGTGAGGGATAAGTGAAGTGCAGGTGACGCTTTTTAGGTGAGAAATTTAACAAAAATCTACAGATCGTGTAGCTCGTGGGGGGACTAAACAACCCCTAAGCCGTGTGTGTTCAGATTCTCGGTTGTGTGAGCTGCTCCTGGAGAATGGTAATGTGGCACTGACATGCGAGAAGCACTTGTTCATGCTGGGAGGAGCTGGCCATGGTTTCCGTCTTAAAAAAAAAAAAAGAATAAAAATCTAGCGTGCACACACACATTCCTGATTGCAAGACCGTTAGCCGAGATAAAGTAAGAGGAAAGTGAAAGAGACAGACTGAAAGCTATGCAAACCAGCACGAGCAGAGATGAAGATTGCCATGGCTGGAGGAAGTTGAATTTTTTTTTGCTCAAAAAAGGTGCACCCATTCACGCACAGGAATGCGCGTTCGACTCGCTAAACCTGCCTCGATAAAAATGGTCACAGAGGCGCTATGTCATTTGTTCTGATTTCACCCAAAACACAACATGGAAACCCACTATATCAGAGGATCTCCACATACACACAAAACACACTGAGATTCTACCTTGTTTTCAGAAGCATGCAGAGACTTCAGTGTTTGGTCCAGCACTCTTAGCTCCTCCTCGAATTGCTTCTTTTTACTGTTAGTTTTAATCAAAGGAGGTCAAACATGCACAAAAACAAAGGGACAAGAGGGGGGTGGGATGGACAGTCGAGACAACACACACACACAAAACACACACACAGCAGAATTCAGGTTAGGATAATGTCATGCAAATGCAAGCATTATTTTTTTTCCCCCCTCATGCCTAAACGATTTAGCTTTACTGAAACACACGGCTCAGCTGCAGAGAGTCACTGCACTAATAAAGCACGGTTCACAGAAGATGACCTGTCAGTTTAAAAGATGCATGACTCACGCCTCGGCGAGCTCGGCCCTCTCCTCAGTGCGCTCCAGCTCTCCCTCAACGATCACCAGCTTACGAGCCACCTGCATACACACACACAGTTTGCAATTACATCCAAATGTCGGCATGAGCCACACCAACCAGATGGTGGATGGGTGACATTTTAAACACTCAACTGTGACCTCTACATTCTTCAGATCGCTAATGCACGCCTATATACTGAACTCGAGTCAGGACACGCTGGTGTCAGGGACGAGTGTAACGCTCACCTCTTCGTACTTGCGGTCGGCCTCCTCTGCAATGTGCTTGGCCTCTTTCAGCTGGATCTCCTGCAACTCCATCTTCTCCTCATCCTTCAGCGCCCTGTTCTCAATCACCTTCATGCCCCTGTTTTACAGATGAAGAAAAAAAAAAGCAACAACATTGGTTTCATGTTTAGAGACAGTCCAAGGTCCACATGATAATTTAACAGGTAGGCATCCCAGGAAACAACGAAGTTGCGCAACACTGTGGGACGAGTTTGGAAATGCTTGGAAACGATACAGCTGTCCTGAACACCTGAGCCCGACGATAATACCAGGTGTGAACAGGACTCAAATGCGTGCCCGGATCGTTTCGTCATCGGACATGTGCACGCACGTACCTCTCGCTCTCATCTGCTGCCTTCTCCGCCTCTTCCAGCTTCTGTAAGGCTGTCGCAAGTCTCTCCTGAGCCCTGTCCAGCTCCTCCTCAACCAGCTGGATACGCCTGTTCAGAGAGGCCACCTCGGCTTCAGCCTACAACACACAGACACAAAACAAATGTGAACACAATTACGAATGACAAAGGGAGGATACAACGAGGACGAGTCACATATTGTCCAGGCCGTGTACCGACACCCTGTTTTTTTTTTGTGCACGCGAGTCAACCATCAAGACTTCCTGTGTTCCAGCGCGTGCACAATGTGAAGGAGAGTTGGGAACGTGTGACTTAACGAAGTGACAAACACACTCACATTTTGGCTCAGTTTGCACTACACATAATTTTAATGACCATGTACAGTATTTTCAGAGAAGTCAGTTTATTTAAATAAATAATAACAAAAAAACCAAGCCTGTCTTCATGTATCATCTAAATAAAACCACCACAGTGTTTAAAAAAAAAAAAAAAACTCAGCATGCAGGCTTCAACCCTTGCTCAGCCCGGATGTGACGCAATCGCTCACCAAGACTGGCGTTTCGCTCCTAATAAGGTATGAGGAACTGCAAAGTCCAAGGAGGTGAGCTCATCACCAATAAGTGCACTAGGGAGGCATCTCAGACATTTCTACAGTCCCGGAGAGGTGTGGAATTAATGCGAAAAAGGGTCCGCGTGCACCTGAGCGTCATGGCACACCTGGTCTCCGGAGAGGCTCAGGTGTCCGAAAAGTCAGTGAGGTCCGAACTCGAGCTTCCTGATTCAAACAGGATGGAAGCGGTGCAGAAAAAAAAAAAACGAGTTTGCACGACTGAGGTTCATTTTTTTTCTCTCTCTCTCTCTCTCTCTCTCTCTCTCCACGATAATAAATGAATAAAAAGATTTTAAAAATGTTTATAAAAAGTTAAAGTTTAAAAATAAACAAACAGGAATTTCTCGTACAATCTAACATCATATATTACGTAAAAACGGATACATTTTATATATATATATATATATATATATACACATACACACATACTATTTGGACGGAAATTACTTCAAAGAGTGTGACTACACGGCGCAGCAATCTTCAAAAGCAGGACGTAAAGCGACCGAATTGTCAATCAACCGCGTGATGAATCAAACGGCATTTTGTTTTTGAAACATTGTATCGCTGAGTTTTTTTTTTACCTGCTCCCGCGCGCGCTTCTCCTCCTCGACTTGCCTCTGCAAAATCTCGGCCCTTTCCTCTGCCTCGTCCGCTTGCTGCTGCAAAACTTTAATCTTTCTCTTCACCGCGTCGATGCTGTTCGTTCCGGCCATTTTAAATATGATATATACTATTTTAAATTATTATTCTTTTTTTTTTTTTTAAAGGGGGGAGAGTAGTGTGATGAAGGGATTGGGGTGATATCCTTCCTCCTGAAGCTGTGGAGAGTCTGTGCACAGTGGAGTGATGAGTGTTGGGGAGGGCTGGGGGAGAACAAACCAACGCCCCGCCAACGAGTCAACTTGTAGCACGAGTCGCAGAAGAGAAGATCCCTCTTTCAGCTTGTTTTTAAATAGTCAGTGCTCGCGACTCACACTGTTTGTCTTTTTTTTTGTCCTTGACATAAACAGGAAGCGCAAAATGAAGCTGTTGTTTTTTCTCCCTCTCTCTCTGTCGGTTTCTCTTCTTTCAGTAGGACGTGGCAACTTATCCAAATTTTCACACTCTCTTCCGCGTCTGGACTCCCGCTCAATTTCTTGCTATTATTACTATTATAAATATATACTGTTCGTTTTTTGTTATTATTATTCCACGACACAATCTTCCCTTCCCTCACCTCACCTCACCTCACCTTAAATCTGTCTTTCTGCAGAGTTTGTTAAATTCTCCCCCCCACCCTTTTTTTTTGTGTTCACCCCACTTCCGGTTCGCTCCACCCGGCCCCCGACGACACGCTCAACCGATCCTGGATCAGATATCACGCGCTCCAATTGAAAGCTGATTGGCCGGACCTGTGAAGTCACAGGTGAGTGACGTCACCAGACGCATTCCAAGACCGCTCCTTAAGCTCCTCGGCTTAAGGTGTGGCACCAAAGCTGCACGCGCGACGTCAAGGTTATACAGGATCGTCTCGACCCCTACTGGTCTTGATTTTTTTTTTTTCATTACTATAGAAAAGTTCACTCTCAGAGCCGGAAGTGTTACATAGCAGCATTCCTGTTGTTCAAATAATGAGTCTGTCATACCAAGCATGAGGAAGATTAATACTCTTGGATTTTGAGTCATACACGTCTATCCCTCTTGCGAAATGATCCAGGATGCTGAACCACACTGACACACTTGTAGGTATTATAGTTACCACATGCACAAGTGTGTCACACCTGCAACATCCTTCTTTCTCAAGCCTGAATTATAAATTTTTTTAAATGATTAAAATAAAAAGAAATGGGTAATCTGTAGCACGGCAGGTGGGACCACAATGCTACCACCATGCATTGGTGGCTCAGTGATGTTTTTCTTGCCTGCCATGCGGAAGGCTCATGTTCAATGCCCATACTGAAGCCTCTGGAAGCATCAGGAAGGGGATCACCTGTGCCAAAGTTGTTTCGCGCAGATTGGATGGCAACCCCTCGACGGGAGTACCCAAAAGACTAACAACAAAAACAACCTTGGTTAAGTTTATCTTGTTCATTGCTTGTCTTATTGATTTACATTAAAGCAAGAATTCTACTACTATGATGTCAAACGTACAATTCATAGCTGGACGGAGCTCATGAACGTTGTTCTTCCTTCTACAAAGTTTCTAATGTGTGGTCGTTTTTGTGCCGTCATGTAGACAAAGTCATATGACGTTTCAGCTGTAAAACATATACAAGCTGTGTATGAGGTGGCTGTGAGAAAGTGTTACACGACAGATTTGCTTGGTTCTATTGCACCTGCATATTCTTGATGGTCTGTCATCGACGCACTGACACACCGCAAGGCCGAAAGCATGTACACACCTGACCATCACACTCATATGTCTTCCTTCCCCAAACTGTTGCTACAACACTGGAAGCGAACAAGTGTATAAGCTGCAGGATTCCAGTTTCCCTATACCGGACCTAAGGGCTTGAAACCAAACCTGTTCCAGCGTGACAATGCCCCTGTGCACAAAGCAAGCTCCTTTAAGATAAGCTTGGACTGGAAGAACTTGAGTGTCTTGTACAGATTCCTGACCTCAACACCTTTGGGGTGACTTCTAAATCTAGAATGTGATGGTAAAGAGCAAATATGGTAGGAATGACCAGGTGTTCACAAAGCTTTGGGCCATATAGGTAGCTTAGTGGTTAAGATTTTGGACTATCATCATAAGGTCATGGGTTCAACCCACAGCACTGTTGGGTGCTTGAGCACGGCCCTCAACTCTTAACTGCTGAGATGTGTAATAAGATAACTATAAGTTGCTCTAGATAAAGGGGTGTGCCGAATGCCATATACTAGATATACTAGTATGTACTAGGTATATACTGTACCTACAAACCAAATAAAACATTTTGTTTGCCAAATCTGATAAGGGATCATTTTTTCTGGTTTGACCCATTTCTCTGCTGGACTATTCAACTATGATAATAAAAAATCAGCAGTGGTGGAGTAAACTTATCCTTTTGCTTATTAATGCAGCAGTAGTGGAATGTTTTTATGTGTCATTTTATTCCTCCTCTGGATTTAAGTTTGCTTCTTTTTAGTTTTACTTATAGTATAAACCCATGGACTAAAAATTAGTGCTACATTACACTCACTCTTTCTCTATACTGCTTAACCGGTACAGGGTAACAGGAAGCCTATCCCAGGGGACTTACCCCACGAGGCAGGGTACACTCTGGACAGGGTGCCAATCCATTGCAGGGCACACTACTTGGACTGTGGGAGGAAACCAGAGTACCCAGAGGAAAAACCAACCAAGCACAGGGAGAACATGCCCCTTTCTTGCACTCAGACCTGAGGAGGGACCCAAACCCTCAACCCAGGATGTGCAAGGCCACAATGCTAACCACTACGCCACCATGTCATATTACCTTTTAGATAAATTCAGAACGGAGGTCATCAGTGTAGAAACAGCTTTCCCAACAGTTTTGAAGTCTGGCCTATTGTAGACACACTAACAAATAGGATAAGAAATCCAGACTCCAAAACCGGGTGTTAACGCTTCCCAATGCAAACAGACCTTGCACAGGAATAAAAGATAGCATTAGACACAGTCATATGTGTAGCAATCAAGAGGGTGAAAACAAGATGAAGCATGATGAATTCTGTAGGGGGAAACTGGAGATCCCAGAGGAAAGAACATATGAAAGCAGGACAGATTGAATCTCCATGGAGCTGTTAGATGGCAATTATTTCCACTGCCCCAATGTCACCCCTGACAGCAGGTTGTGCAACTTGAAATGTAAGACTGTAAACCCTGATGTAGTTGCAGTGGAACATGTTAGACCTTGCCATAGTTATCATATCCTGTCACTCCTTCCTGTTCCCTGTCAAGGTTTTCCCATTGTTACTGTGTAATCCTGTAAGACGGTTGACATACTACAACCAGGCCAGGAGATGGAGACAGAGTTTGTGGCTAGATTTAGGCTCTTTTCACTAACTTACAACTGTACGATGTGTTATATATCTTTTTATTGATTTATTCATCTGTACTAATGGCTTTGTCTGTGTCAGGATGAATCCAGAGCATGAAAGAGACACTAGTCCATTGGTGGTCACACATGCATTCACACACTCCGTGATGTGCAAAAGTCTTAGGCATATGCAAATAAATGTTCTAGAGCAATGCTGATTTCAAAATGAATAAATGAACTAAAAAGCCTGGGAAACAGTAATTAATGAAGCAAAGTCAGTATTTGTGTCAGTTGTGTGACACAACGCTTTCAGGAACCATGCACAGTTCTCCTGAGGATGCTGCCTGTTGCACCTGCTCCTTTTTTGCATGCCAAACCCAGCAGCTTCCTTTTTTTTTTTTTTTTTTTTTTGGTCTAAAAAAGTTGTTGATTATAATTATCTGGATTACAATTGTAACTTTTAATTTTGTAATGGAGTACTGATGTTTGAAAATCAGAAAAGTTTTCGCACTGATTCAATAAAAATAAAAACAAATTATAAAATAATACAAATATCGATAATAAAGTTTAAACAAAACTAAAATCAGTTTTGCACAGTACGGTACTGTATGTAACTACAGTATCTTTAGTTAAATAACATCCATTTATATTATCATTCATTCATTCATTCATTCTATACTCCTACTTATCCTGTACAGGGTCATGGGGGCCTAGAATGTAACCCAGGAGACTTTGGACAGGGTGCCAATCCAACGCAGGGCACAAAAACACACACTACGGGCAATTTTGTACCACCAATTAACCTAATCTGCATGTCTTTTAAACTGTCAGAGGAAACCGGAGTACTTAGAGGAAACCCACCAAGTACGGGGAGAACATCCAAGTTCATTGTGCCGCCACTATTGCACTATTGCTTAGTATGAAAATGATCACTCATAGTTAAAGATTCTACTTTTCCATTACTTAAGAAAATAGAAAAAATTTGGCACAAAACATCCAAGAGTTGTACTCTACCAACACGAGTCGATGTTTGTGGACAGCTGACCTTCGCACCCAATTTTGTCCTTTAACATGGCATTCCAAACTCAATAAGGACTTAGTCCGTTCCCTACCATAACAGTCCCCATTCTTTTGGTAATGCTTTTCACAAGTTTTCAGCCACAAAAGCATTATTGAAGTCGGGTGCTGATGTCAGGAGAGAAGGTTTTGGGTGGTTCTTCACCAAACTATTGTTTCAACATTGGAACTAGGCACTAGGATTTATAGAAAGTATTTTCCTTCACTAGCACTAAGATGCCCAAACTAGTGAAAGTACCACAGGGTGTCTGTGCATAAAGCAAACTTCTTGAAGATATGGTTTTGCCAAGGTTAAGGTGAAAGAACCCGAGTGTCCAGCATTCCCAATAAGAGTGAGATGTTTGAATACCCAAGCTATGTTGTGTGTTAACTGGATTTTGTTCTATTTTTATCATTCTTTTAGAAACTTAAGGCTGTACACCAGTATGACAAATCAGGATGATGTGCGTTACTACAAACACACCAGTAGATGGCGCTTGAGGCCAAGGCCACAGGCTATAGCCAGGATTGCAGTCTTGACCTAAACCATATTTATATATCTAGTCTAGTCGTTTTTTACTAATTAGACAGCAGGGTTTAAGGATTCCTCACTAATCGTATTCTGTGTCCCGTTCCACAGTGTACTTTAAAGTCCTTACTCCCCGCTCCCTTTGTTAAGGAAACGTCCCACTATACCAAATTCCTCCATTCAGAACACACTGCAACGTCACCCAGACAGACATCACTTCCTCTGTGTGTTACCCTGGTAACGTAGGCTCCTCGGATACCTGTGGCTGTTCTGTGAAAATTTTACACTACTGAAATTAAATATTGAATGTGTACTATTGAAATATATGTGCATAACAAGAATAAATGTGATGTGATTGATTATGGCAGCACTGTGGCATAGCGGTTAGCACTGTCACCTTGCACCTCTGGGGTCCAGGTTCAATACCCGCCTTGGTTCTTCGTGTGTGGAGTTTGCATGTTCCTCCCAGTGCTTGGTGGGTTTCCTTGGGGTACTCTGGTTTCCTCCCACAGTCCAAAGACATGAAATTAATACCAGGTAATTTCTAGCTGTAATGTCCACTTCTATGGTTTGGAATCTTACTTAACGTGGCTGAATACCCCATGCAGTCCGTTCACGGTTAACTACTAGCCGATCATGGCCCTTATCACCAATTTGCACACAAATGACCTAATGTGATGTTCATCCATCCCTTATTCATCTTTAGTAATTGCTTCATCCTAAGTTAAAGTCATGGTGGGTCATTGATTTACCAATAGCCTTTCAAAGTTCAAATGATATAGTAAGCTGCTGTACAGAAACCTTTGGCCCTGCATTCATGTGGATGTTCCTTTGACATGTACTGTACTACTTACATGGCACCTTCATGGCAAAGGTGTTCCCTAGTGGCAGTGCAATACTTGTTCAGGAATGGTGTGAGGGTTTTTTGACTTGCCCCCCCATACCTTCAGATAACTAGTGGAGTCCATGCCTTGATGGTTCAGAGCTGTTTTTCAAGGGGACCTACACAGTATTAGGCATGTGGCTTTAATAGTTTAGGTGTTGGGTGTATGATCACTCAGCTGGTATAGAGTCTATACCACTTTATCCTGTATAAAGTCTATTCCAGGAAACCTCACATGGGGTGAGAATCACATTGTCATGATATTTGGGGCAGGGGTAACTTAGTGGTTAAGGCATTGAACAAGGGTTCAGCAGGTCCCAGGTTCCTTGAGCAAGGCACTTAATCCTCAACTGATCAGATGTACAATGAAATAAAGATGTAAGATGAGTGCGTCTGCCAAATGCCGTAAATGTACATTACATTTACAGGCATAGATTAAGAGTGTCTATTATTATTAGAATTAATAATAATGGACACTTTTTAGAAAAAAAAAAACTTAAATATTGTAGCACTTTCCTTCATTTTTATTATCGTTTTTACAAAAACTTTTTTTTGTACAGTCTGATATCATGATACTAAATTTGTACCTGTATGACTCTAATGTGATTATTTATATATAGTTGAGGGCAGGGAGTCAGTCCAGCTGAACAAATAGATTGATCTTTGTGGACTTAGGGAGCTACACCTCGAATTACATTGTCCTTCACAAGGATGGAAGGGGGGTGGGGGGGACCAACGCATGTGGCACGGCCTGTCTGTCAGCTTCTTTGTGCATGCCGTAAAGCAAGACATCCTAAGATAATGATAAAATTTTTTTTTTTAAACTATTGATTTTGTATTGGCAGACAATAACAGCTTGGTTGGGGTTTAAACAGGAATCAAAGTGACAGCTGTAGCAATGGCAACACGCACTCGGACTCCGATGGAAGACGACTGGTTGAGTTGAATGCCAAAATCTTTTTCAGATGACCCTGAACACAGCGTTTGTCTCTATCTCTGGACAAGAACAATGGGGTCTTCATTGCCCAAGCCAACACACATGTCTGCTATAATGAGGAAATATCGACGTTCTGCAAAATCATCATTATGCACTCCTGGTCACGTTTATTACTATATACAGGAGTCATAATTTTGCCAAAGACTCCAGAGTGGAGACATGTCTTCAAAAAAAAGAAAAAAGGATCATACATACACACACACAGCATTAACCCCCTCCCCTTGCATTCACTCCATGAATAACTCAAAGGACACACGTTATGACAACAGGTGGACCTTCTATATCCAGACCTCTGGCGGAACAGTTAATCATGAGGGTGGAAACAAAGAAGAGAACAAAAGGAAGGCAGCAAGAGAGACGACTACTGTAACTAATTTTAACACGGCACCCACTAGTGAAAGAATGATACAGTGTATGCCGTATAGAACATGAATGCACATTTAAATAGGAACTTTGGGACTAAAAGGCAAACACTGGTGCATGGTGAAAAGTGAAATAAAAAGTGAAAAATTAGTGAAATAATTTTTGTAGTGCAAGCGGAAACAATGAGGGATTAGGAAATGAGACTTATTTCCCAGATGTCTTCCATTGGGCTAGAAACCCAATGTAGTGCTGGGGAAAGTCTCCTGATTGGCTAGCACCCACTGATTTATTACCCTCTGATTGCAGTGGTCTAACTATGCAGTAACTACGCAACTTGAGCACATACGGATTGGCGTAAATAAGATTTACCGTCAAATCTATGGAACTTGGCATTTTGAGGAACGTATGGACATGTCGAGAAGCGATTACAAGGATAGAGGTTATAGCGGTGGGCAGAGAATCCAAAAAGATGGCAAGACCGAGGCAACTGTGCTGGGATAAAGAGATACAATGAACGACAGGGACTGGAGACAGATTTTGGGACGGGGATGGGGGGTGTTAATGGTGTGCTGGGACTCTTTCTATGGCATGGCATGTTTTGTGCTTAGTGGATTGGTGTCACTCACATCAGCAGCCTTCTTCTCAGCTATCTCCAGTTTCTCCTGGGCATCCTTCAAGGCCTCGGAATACTTATCGAGCTCATCCTCTGTAGACTTTAGCTTCTTCTGCATCTGAATCAACTCATCTTCATGCTGGAAAACAAGAGAAAGTGTGAACACTCATCACTGATATAATAATGCTCCAGGGAGACCCTGGCTAAGTTGCCACCTCATTACAAGTCAATGTCTTTTCCAGCTCCTATGTGTGGTAGGACGTCTGTGCATAGAGATAGTGTGCATGGGAAGTCCACATGTCTCACAATCCAGAGTTCCCTGCTTCCTTTACATTCTTCCACGAGCACTTAACAGACATCTGATGGACAGGCTTATTTACTTGGCTGCCTTTCATGCAAATGGCTAAATGTAAAAATCTAGCTTGAAATTGTATTAGTCATTACCATAGCCATGAAATTCCACCTGCATTGAAATACACTTACCGTTGGCTATCTGCTGTATATCTCATGGAAAATGATACCATATGCAAGATATGCTCTTGACCAAGACTTTGCCTCACCTGTTTGCTTCTTTCCTCTGCCGCTTTCCTGTCGGTCTCGGCCTGCTCCGCCTGGTCCAGAGCGTTCTCCTTATCCAGCTTCAACATCATCATCTTCTTCTTGATGGCCTCCATCTTGGCTGTTGTGACTGAGTGGTGCTTAAAGTATGAGAATTAGATAAAGTAAAAAAGAAAAGATGTCCTGGAGAGCAGGAGGGAATCAGACAGATGGATGGAGCTGACCGACTTCGACAAGAGGAAGGGAGTGAAGGGAAAAGGAGTCCAAACTCAGCCGGAGATAAGGGGAGGGCCTTTATATCAGGGGGCGATGTTTCCCCTCCCATCTTAATTACACCATGCCCTCTTTATTGCCCCCACCCAGTTCTCACCAGATCCATGTAGGTACCTAATACAAACATAGCACCAATCAGACCCTTGGCCATAATAATAAAATGATCGCTATAGCAAAGATTAGACGGATTTATCATATATTGTTCTTTTTGTTGTTGTTGTTGTTATTGTTTTTAGAGTTGTATTTCAGTTCTCTCCTTTGCCACTTTCTTTCTCTTCTTTTCATTTTTATTCCTTCATGTCTATTGTTTAAATATAAGTACAACACCGAGTTTCTATATATAACATATGAGACAAAAGAAAGGATCAAGGGTGAGGGAGGGAATATGGCATCTGCTATAATAAGACAAAGCCCATTTGTGACAGGCACAGGTGTGTGTGTGTGTTAGTGTGTGTCGTCGTCCCCTGGTCGTGCAGTACATGCATGACATTCCAGTGGACACACTGCCTGATCTATCCTACTGGGTGTGTGTGTTTGTTATAACACAGCACTCAGGAATAATAGTATATCCCTTTATAGTCTGTAAATAATGTAATTCTTACAAATATAATAAAATCACTTTTCTTTTTTACATAATGAAAGGGAGAAGGTGCGCTTTGTAGTTTAAGGGTCAAAGTGGATGAGGGGATAATTTTAGGCGATGACTTTGGTGTAAAATTGGCACAGGGATTCTACATTTTTACTTGTATGGTAAATTCAGGAAATCAACATAAAAATTAAAGGATCTACAGAGGTGTGAAAAAGTATTTGCCCCCCCCCCCCCCCGCCTAATCATTTAAATGGTTCAGGAGACCAAGCTATTGTTAATCATACACAAAAATAACCCGAATTAATACAAAATGCATGTTTTTAAATGATGTCTGGACTTAAATCCGATCGAGATGACCTTAAACAGGCCGTTCCTCCACAGCGATGTTAAAAAGTCTTTGCCATTTTTTTCAAACGGCTGATTGCCGCCAAGAGTCTGGATTAAACCCAACTGAGTGGACCTTAAATAGGCCTTTCATGCTTGAAAACCCTCCAGTATGGCTGAATTAAGACAATTCTGAAAAAATTCTGGGCCAAAATTCCGCCACTGCAACGTTAAAGATTCATTGTCAGTTATCGCAAAATGGATGATTGGCACAACCACTTGTTTTTAAGGTTTTGGGGGCAATTACTTTTTCACATAGGGTCAGGCTTAGCCAGGTTTGAACAGTGTTTTCTCTTAATAAATGAAATAATCACTTTAAAAACTGCATTTTGTATTTATTTAATTTGGTTATAAAATCATTTAAGTGTGACAAATATGCAAAAAAGTATAATAAAATTTCTGAAAGGGGGGCAAATACTTTATCACGGCACTGTACAAAAACATTTGTCCAGGGAGAGTCCAGGGAGAGTCTGGCAGAAGGAAAATACTTGCTCTATGCAAATAATCTGTAAAATTCACAACACAGCCTGTTAATTTTTTTGTCTTTTATTCGGAAACATTTTGATCACATTACAATAGAACTGCATGCCTCCAAATGATCACTGAGAAATCTGTTAAAACTCTTTGACTTTAAACATTTGTAATAAACTCTTCCCATTAAACATCATATGTACAGTATGTACTTGTGTAGTATTCGATACACTAAATATTATGTTTAGAATTTGATAGAAATTTGTTATATTTATTTGCTCCTTCTATTCTCTCTCTCTCTCTCATTCATTCAGTCCAACTGCATTTAAAAGCGCTGCTCCTGTTCTGGATGATGAATGAGGTAGTGTGTGAGTGAGTGGGCTTGAGTGTCTGTGGCTGTAAATTAGAAAGACGGCAACTGGTACAGAAAATATTTTATCATTATGTCTGCAATAATACAGACTGAATGAGTATATGTGTGAACACAATGCCTCACCATGCCATGACATATTAATATTTGTCTCTTGGCTGATATTATGTTGTGGATTAAAATGACGGATCTCGATTTCATCGAATGGCGTATGCTCCTTTACAAGGGTGGCGGTTACCACCGTGTGAATATTAAAGCATTACAACATTAAAGCATGTTGTGCGAGTGTGTAATGTGACATCAGGTTGAAATTGGGGTCTAACCTGACTATAATCTGGCTGGTACAGGGAGTTTCCCCACCATGCATGAGCAGTGCCGTAACAAAAAAATCCAATTAGAGCAAGTGAATGACTATGAAAAATATAAAAAGGAAAAAAATATATATTGGTATATTGTGCATCACTATTGGAGATCATTAAGGCTTTAATTCTGAAATTCATAACAATAGCCTCGAGTTATACTGTAGTTGTAGTATTTTAACCAAATATTAATAAAGCATTTCAATATTCCTCAAAATTTCCATACAAACTCGTTCATTCGTAAGTAAACAGAAATGTTATATAAAGAATACGATAATTTCTGTTTTGTTTCCTGAAATCGGAGCTTAAAATACCTCACCTGTACACACAACCAGCTATTATGGCACTGTTAAACTGTACAGTTATAAACCAAAACATATATGTACAAATCCGACTTAAAGAAAGAAATCAGCAACTGATAATAGATATAGATGTATACACATATACATGTACAGTACTGTGCAAAAGTCTTGAGCCCACCTCATTTCTTCATATTTTTGTTTTTTTTCTTCAAGACTTTCTTGAACAAATATTTCTCCAGGCTTCCTGAAGGTTCCTCGTTTTCAGTCCAGTCCCTGTACCTGAGCAGTTTCAGAGGAATGTTTTTTGTTCGTTAAGCCACACAGTAGCATAAACCAGAGAGAAACAGGTGCAGATGATGATAGACGATCAGGCCGGTGATTAGAATACCTCTGATGCTGAATGATGAGTGGTTGGGACAGACGAGAGGGGAAACGAGGTTGCTGCTGAAGCTGTTACATAAACAATCAGTTTTTAAATTGTAAAAAATATTTAGGCACATCGCAGTAAAACATTTATTCTTACTTCTTTCATTTAGTCTACATCATTTAAATGAGCTGGGGCTCAAGATTTTTGCACCATATATATATGTATATATGTACATACATGTATATATATGTTAATAAGTGTAACAGTAAACAACTCAGTGAATCATCTCCTATGAACCTAAACCAAAATAACAGTGAAACATAATCTTAAATATCGCTAAAGCACGAATATGTATAAGATATATATAAAATATACCTTACTTAAATCACTCATGCTTACGTAAACCTGTAATAACTCAAAGTAATATAACTCAATAAAGTATAGTAAAAACATTGTTTTACTTGTTTTTTTTTACTTGCACAGAAGTTTCTTTTCATACAGGTTATGGCTTCTAGAGAATGTGCTTGAAATGTTTATCGAAGACGCAATTCAGTCAGTAAAAGAAGATAATAAATAAATTACAAATAAAGAGCGAACAACGAAATTTTGAAAAGTTTGCAACACACAAGAGTTTCACTACTAATGAAAAAAAAAACTAATTTGTATGTATGTTTTGTTTCACATGTTACAGTATCTTTGTGTCATTAGCAAGTAAATCCTGAAGTTTGGTTGATTCCTGTGTTCATTTAACACCTATTTCTTTTTTCCATGCAATATCACACAAGTCCTGCTATTTGCAGACAATCACTGCTTTGGCATTCGCTTATTGGTCCTCATATCAAAATGACTCTGGATTCCCCCCCCAAAAAAAAACAATTATATGGGACAAAAAAAAAAAAAAGAATTTGTGAAACAAGGTCAGTAGATGGATATAATTAGATTGATAGCTGTATGTTCTTCCCTTGGAGTGCGGAGGAAGACTTGCTCATAGAGTCTTGTGCTTCGGCAGAGTAGCAAATGTTCCACTTAGTTATTCTGGGTTCAAGTTCTATATTCTGTGCAGTAGAAGACCATTAGCAGTGTAAAGCATGTTCTCGGGCTTCGTTTGATGACTCGCTCTCCTCAGGAATGTCTTGCAGATCTAGAAAAAGAAAATATACACAGTACCGGTCAAAAGAATTGGATGCACCTTCTAATTCGGTGTTTTAATTTTGTGATTTCTTTTCTACTTTCTTTAACAATACTGGAGATTTCAAATGTGAATACATCATTAAGTAATTAAGTAACAACGGCAACAACAACAATCTGGAACGGTTCTTGCTAGAACAGTATCGTCAAGTGCATTTGCAAAACCCATCAAGCACCATGAAGACCCTCTCAGAAAAGCAAGACCAAAACTTACCTCTGCTGCAGAGGAGAAGTTCATTTAGAGTTACCAGTTACCTCAGAAATCACCAATTAACAAACTGTACCTCAGATTAGAGCCGTTATAAAGGCTCTCCAGTTCATAAATAGCAGATACATCTCTATATCAAGTGTGCAAAGGAGATTATTGAATATTTTGGACGCCTTCAGCATTGTTTTACAGTGTAGAATGAAATAAAAATCAGGAACGACCATGAATTTAAAAGGTTTTTCCAAACCTTTGTCTGGAAGTGTATTTAATGGGAATAATTAATGATGAAATCCTTATAATTAAAGATTATACAACCCTGGATAACTGCGATAGAATCATCTGGACTTGGCATTATGCAGGCATGCTGCTATCTGTCAAAAAGAGTTGCTAAAATGATGCCATCTTTGGAAGCATCTTGCCAAGTTCTCACTTTGTTGGCAGTGATTCCAAACGGTGACAAGAAACCCTTCTGATCATACGAGCTCATACAAATCAAATAGCAAAAAATGGGACAGCTTTTTAAATTTTAATAAAAAAATAAATAAAATAAAAATAAAAAAGACTTTAAAATCACACAAGTCAATATTTTATTCACAATAGAACATAAAGACATGTTTAAACTGAGAAATTTTACACTTTTACTTTATTCATTTCAAATTTAAAGCCTGCTACAGGTCTAAAAAAAGTTGTGACAAGGGCAACAAAGGGCTTCTTAAGGCTACATAGAACCTTAGATACAGGAACACAGAACTTGTGCTGACTTCTATACAGCACAGGGAGACACACAGACATGAGGCGAGAATTGAACCTTCGACGCTGGTGGTGTGAGCCATCGTTACACCCTGACTACATGTTGTGTTGATTAATTGTGGTCTGACTGGTGCAACAGTAGTCCAGCCAGATGCAGCATGTAGCTTTGGCATTATTTGGCATTACCTCATAGTGCATGAAAATGTATTCTGTAAGAAATTCACATGGGTGGTAACCAAAAAAAAAAGTTGCAAGCAATGGTGGTGATCGGATAACATTCCTTGGGAAGTTTATCAAATTCCATTGGGTGCGTTTTGCAAACAACCCAAAATAACTGACTTTCTGTTGGGTAGACCCCATGATGCATACAAATCTTGTGTGAGAGCCCCGTGCCACGCCCGTGGCCCAGACTCTCAGGTATCCTAATGGCTGCAGATTCCAATCTGTCTGCCGATTTTCATGACTTTTTGAGCATGTTAAGACCCCCAAAATGCCCCAGATGATAAGGAAAAAAATCCTTGGAAGAACAAGAGGGCCCTTCACAGAGTGTGTGATGTAACAGTGTTATTGTCATAGTGCTTGGACCTTAAAAAAAATCTGTATCAACCATTGGCCAAATTATAAATTTAAACATCCCATAATTTTCATCCTTAATAAGAACAAGTGTATAAAAATCCAACCTAAATTTCATTAGTGTGTCGCTAATTTCCACAAAGGTTTGTGTGAGATTGCTAGTTATATAATTAACTAGTTTAATTTATTCTGCATTATAATTTTCAGATCCTAGCATGTACATATCTGGCTACCTTTGCACAAACACCTTTGTACAAACCTAATGAATCTTAAAACGTTCTCAATGTAGGAGTGTCCCGAGATCCCTCTACATGTGGGTTGCCAAATGTAATAATTTAATGAGAAATTAAATGTAGCTCATTTCTTGTAACATAGGCGATTACACTTAAACACAAAGGGCAGCATTTAAACAATAAAAACTAACGTCAAATAGAAAAATAGTATAACATTTAACTTAAAAGTAAATTTTAAAAAGTAAAAGTTGCACGCATCTCTGTCATTCGCTATAATTATTGTTTCAAAACAAACTTAGCAAACAATTCACTCCTACCACACAGGATGAAAATGTGTAAATAGTTCAGAGTGTGCCACCTGTAGTTTTACTGCCTCAAAAGTCAGATCAGGCAGAGAAAAAGCATATCAGAAACGTTTACCGCGTTTTTTTTACACACGAATATTTTTGACAATGATTTCATTCCATAGTAACACCATAAAATGCGATTCTGTTCCACCACTCGGAAGCTTCTGCGCCCGGTACTGAATCATTCATATCTGAGCCTGATCGGCCGATTACCGGTCACATCGAGTCAAACTGAAAACCACACAGTTCTGGTCACTGGCTGATCGACCAGTTCATGGTAAAAATAGTTTTTAAAAAATCTGATTTTGGAGTCAGCGATATGTGAATCGCTCCATAAAAAAAAGGTGATTCATAACTAAATCGATTTTCAATCGATTTAGGGATTTTGATATTTGGGACCACATAGTACTGTAATGTAATTTGCTAAAATTTGCTAAAATTTAAAAGGGGAAAGCCGGATATACAGTTAATCATTATACTATATGCGTTTGAGTACTGAATTTGCCAAACTTTGAAACTGCCTGCTCTTGGGGGAAAAAGGCTTCCATGATATCATTAATTTGTCCTATTGTTTGCGGCTGCCAAAAAAGATCATCCTTAATAACAGCAACTGCTGATAACAGCACCTCAAAACCCAGCTTTGTTAAAATACATTGTGGATTTTGAATGATTGGCTTGTATTGGCACCTATTAATGTTTACTTCACTGAAATGAGATGTACAGTATACAAGGGTAAATTGGAGCAATGACTAATAACACACATGAGCCTTGTTGTGGTCTAAGTGACATTTTTGTCATTTGTCCGCTTGACACTGGGGCAATAAAATAGGTCTACACTTGTACAGTACGTCCTCTGAGTACTGACCTCTAGGGCTCTCGGATCGCGGGGACACCTTCAAGTCTTCATCGTCGTCATCGTCTGAGATTACGTCTACGTCAATATCGCTGCAGTCCTGCTGACCGTCTGTCTGCTCCACAGATGTCTGACTGGCCAGGCGTGTGTCAGGGTTTGGGTCAGTTTCACTCTCTCTGCGACGTAGTGAAGCCTGGTAGAGCGACAGAGTGGCAACTTACTAAAATGTCATGTTGAAATACACTTTCCTATTAGATTATGAAGTTGCAAACAGTCACCATCTCACCATCATGGATTATTTCACCATTGATTGTTATTCCTTATTTAACTTTCAACTATTGTGTCTATAATATTTATGTACACTTACATAAACTCAGTTTTACTTTATAATTAGTATATAAAAATATATATAGTATAAATGCACCCTCATATTCACTTCCTGGTCAATTTTTTTTATTTTTATAATTCAATTGTCTTTAGTTTTAAATTCGGCACGAATTATCTAACAATCAAAAACAACAGTCATTTTATACTGTAAACCTACATTCATTCATTTACACTTCCTGCAAAATATCTGCAACCGTACCTGGGAACTCCCCATGCCTTCCGCCAGGGCGGCACCGTTGGACTTCAAGTCTCGCAGCTGTTTTTCGAGCTGGGCCCGAACCTTCTCGCTGTCTCTGAGTCTCCCGTCAGCGCCTCTAAGGCGGACGAGCTCCTCCTGCAGGAGGCTGTGTTGGCGCTGAAGCAGTGCCAGCTCGCCCGCTGTCCCCACTTCTCCGGTTCCTTCGCGTGAAAGAGACCGCCCCGGGCGACACAAAGATGTACCGCCCTCACGCACGCATAACTCCATGACGGAGTCCTGCTGAATCACTATCCCCTGGGAAAAGAGTGACTCGTGTATGACAGGCAATTTGGGACCAAAACAGACTACCTGAGCTCGATTAGATACACACGCAGGTAAGGGAATGTGAATGTGTAATTACATTCTGATACAAATTCAAATATGACTCAGATAGAGTGGGCTTGAATCTGACCTGCAGAGCATGCAGTTGAGCACTGAGATTCACCAGTCGCTGAGAGACCTCCTGAAATACACAATCCATTAGAAGGGGAACAGATCTAACACTCACAACAGAGTACACAGAGCTAATTATCCTCATTATACCATGGCACAGCTGAACTTTTGAATCTGTTTGGTCAGAAGGTGTTTATGATGATCTAATACACAATTGTTTCTATAGCAACAGCTCATTCACAGGAATGACCTACTGTACAGAACTGAAATCTGAAACAATGTTAAAACTTTGGAAGGAATCTCCAGGGTTAGTGCTTTTAAAACAGACAGAAATTACACCACAAGTGGGTTTGAAGTTTCCACACAAACTGCCTTTTTGTCTTACTAACTTCAAAAGAGGAGAAAAATGGAATCATACGTAATCACTGAACCAAAATTCAAAAACAGGTAGCACCCTATACTTCAGTTGCTGAAGAAATGTTGGCCAATTCATGTTTAAAACTCTTGCTTTAAGTCATTGATGGCTGTAGTAATTAATTTATGCACAGCTCTTGGGATGATGGTGGAACCGATCGAGCAGTGCAAGAGTATCGGAATGAGGATGGAGCAGTGTGAGGGTGTGATGAGTAATTTGAGGTAAGTGGGTGCTGTGGGTCTGTTTTTGGCTTTGCAGGTAAACATCAGTGTTTGAAAATCATGCAGGATCAGTTGCAGAGGTTGGATGGTGCATGTCATGAAATACCGAACAAGCATCTGTGTGACCTTTGTGGACAGAAATTAACAAATTCTTCTAATTTTGTAAAAGAGGACTCAAAAAGAACATGTCAGATTAGAAGTATGAAACAAACATGAGCTGCCATACATGATAAGATGCTAGACATACTAAGATCTGAGCAGAAGCATGAATGTCTGAGAAAGGAGATGAAGTCAGCCCTGTAGCAGTAGAAGAAGCCATGTGAAGCCAATGTGACCTCTTCAAAATAGGGAAAACAGCATAGGACGAAGTACTGAGTCTTGTGGGACACCAGTGTAAACCAACCTTTCAGGTAGGAAGCAAACTACTGCCATGCTTCTAAAATTCATAAGGATGGAAAATAGAGTCTTGTTATTGACTGTGTCAAGGGATAATCTAGCATTGTCTAGCTTCTCAGTGACTCCTTCTGCTTTGATCTGCTTAAGATCTTGGACGATGTGATGTGAGAAATCAGATGACCGTATACAGTATGTTGAAGGATTTTACATTTGGAAAAGTGATATCAGTTGCTGATGTCTGAAGAATCGTTATGATGAGAATATCCTTTGCTCTCTTGAATAAAGTTGGTACAGAACCAGATGTTATGGAGCCATTGATGGTAGTACTGATGAAGCTGAGGAGGTCATGTGAGATGGTCTGAAGCATTTGTGGAAGGTGATAGGTTTGCAATACAAGGTTTTTCTCTTTTGAAATCTATTTTTTTCACATGTCCACCACACAACCACACAATTCACGAGACCACACAATTGTTTTTTAGGCCTTGAACACAGATAGTGGGATTTGGAGACTTGGTGCTTTGCATAGAGACAAAATTCACATATTACACCATCCAGGCTGGTTAATTACATCACTTCTTAATTACTGCCCCAACAGTAGCTAGTGTTTTAATCTTCTAGGTATTGATGAATAACTAAGAATGAGTGGCTTTGGTCTCACCATATATTTATAACCCCTGAGAGCCAGCAAGTCATGGTGTTTCTAAACATTCAGGAACAAAAATTTAACTATAAATGTAAAGGTGCATTTGGTTTATAATAATTTCTACAAGTACAGCTTTTTCTTAGAAGAAACTCCACCCATCTATCCACCCTTCCAGGAACCTCTGTAGTCCAACTAGGGACCGTGGAGGCCAGTGGTGACCATTTTATTTATTCCCATCTTGTACAACTGTGGTAGGGCCTTCGGTCAACATTCACATACTACGGGCACTTTGGAAACGCCAATTAGCCTAATCGGCATGTCTTTGAACATGCGGGAGAAAACTGGAGAACCACCAAGCACGGGATGCACACAGATCTGACAGAGGAATCGAACCCAGGACCAGTAGGTGCATGGCAACAGTGCTAACCACTAAGCCACCATGTCACCAGAAGAAATTCATGCCAATTAAATCTTAGATATCTCCCTTGTAAGTGACCCACAACCCCTTTTTTTCCTTTAATCTGTCACCCTTCTGTATCACTTCAGAGCAGATAATTTCTTCGCAGATCACAGCATGTGTTTCATACCACTGTCAAACAGGAAGTACTGTTCAAACAATCATGTTATTCAAAGTTATCACAAAAGTAACTTTTATGTCAACTACAGGCCATTGAACCAGTTCTCTACGCCACACCCAGATGTGTATATATATAAAACAGCTTTCACACTTGGATAAACAAACAAGCATAAAAAGAAGAAAAACAGAAGTGCGGTTTAACTGTTTGCAATAGACTCTGTACCTCACTCGGTGTTTTGTCCTCCAGCTGATTCCCATTTCCATCCTGCAAAAATAAAACAAATCTATCAAAGGAATCAGGCCACTAAAATATCAATCAAATATGATTTATTAAAAGATACTCTATGGTTATGAGGTAAAGGACATCAGCCTGACAGATTCTCCACATAAGGGGTGTTTTGTAATGCGTTCTGGAACAAAGTTTGGCAGCAATTACAGTTGTGCTGCTTCAAAATCGTGATAGGTTTTTTACTGAAATCGGGTTGCCACGGAAACAAGTGTCACACGGTCGTGAATAATGAGTAATTATCCTTGTTACAGAACCGCATAAAACTCAGCAATAACACAAACCATCTCTCTCAGTGTAGTGGGTTTTAATGGAGATTCACTTTCTCGTGTATTGCTGTTAAAAAAAATAAAGTATGACCCTCACTATTATAAAAACAATAATGACAAAAAATGGTATAATAACTGCACGTTGTTTGTAAAAAATGTGCCTACCTGGGAAGCTGCTGTCTCTTGTGATCCGTTGACTAACACCTCCTGTCCATCTGAGAGTGGGAGGAAATGGAATAGAAAATGAGAAGAGAAAAACAAATGATTGTTGCATTTATGATGGGAACGTACTGTATGTAGGTTATATTGCACCATATTTTGTAGTCTAAAAGTGTTATACTGTATATTATATATCATGTTATACTGTTATATACGAGGTACTGTAGTTTTCACTTAAACTCTGAAATCTGTGAATGGAAATTTGATACCAAGGACAAACTAATTTTCTAATTTTATTTCAATGTTATGTTTAAAAATCACAATCTATGAAAAATCCTCATATGGTTCTTTTTGAGATGCTGGTACGGCATTTAAAATCAAAACGCTCTTGTAGGCATTTGAAAAATAACCATCTTATTTAATAATGAATGTATATTTTCACAAAGCATGAAAAGTGTATCTAAGACTTTCTCTTTTAAAATCTTTTATGAAGCTACATGAAAGGGGTGAGGTTAATCATGTTGCTACAAATAATATGTTTTCCATCATTAATATATGCTTTATTAGCTTACCGCGCTAGTAGTCTATGTGAAAACTGAACGTCAGTTTAGTAAGAAATTTAAAACATTTCTTAATGCTTAATCTTAATTAGGGTTGTGTTGGATCCTCACTGGGGTTGAAGTGGAAATGCATCCTGGATGTGATGACAGTTTATCACACTGCAGAGCAAAATGTACTAACACTAAGGGGAATTTAGTGCAGCCAATTCTGCACAATAACAGAATTAACCTACAAAAAGACTATACATGAATATGCGGTACTGTCCAAATAATCTTAACCCCCTCATATTTCTTCATATTTTGCTTCTAAAGAACTGGACTTTCTTGTATGTTTAATGTAGTCTTGAGAATTAGTTCTCCAGGACGTTTTTCGGCCCTGATTTTCAGTCCAATCCCTGTTCCTGAGCTGTTGCAGAGGAATGTCTACTTGTTTAAGTTACACCGTGATCTATGAATCATTCAAGCATAAAAAACATCTAACTTGAGGCATGAACCAGTGAGAAACGGGTGCAGATGATGACAGATGATTAATATACTGGTCATGTTGATTGGTTGGAACAGACGAGAGGGGGAACGAGGTTGTTGCTGAGGTTGCTACATAAACAACTGACTTTAAATGGCATTCTCAGGCACTTTGCAGCCTGTCATAGTAAAACATTTGTTCTCAGCTCTTTAATTTAACGTATATCATTTAATTAAGCGTAATTTAATATGAAGAAATGAGGGTACAGTACTGTTTCCATACACTACACTGTTCATGTGTATACTGAAGAGGGTAGTTGAATTTAAATGTAACTGAAGTATGGATTTATCATTATGTATTAATCATCTTAAAGAGACATGACTGAACGGTCTGGAGAAGATATTTACTGGTTGATATGCAAAATAATGTTCACGGGTCATCTGTGCAATCCACTCGCAGGGGCGAGTTGTTAAAACCTTGACTTGAATTCATTCTCTCAGAACGTGAGGTGCCGGCATCTCTGATTAACTCTACAGTCACTGAGATCACGCTAAAAAAATGCTCACCATTAAATGTTTTTACATACATTAACTCGAGCGTAGATCGATCAAGTACAGAATTATATTATATCATAATATATATTATTATATTTATATACTAGACGGAGGTGTTTGAGAAGACCAGAAAGAAAAAGAAACTCCATCATCCTACAGTATGTCCAAGCCCAAATTTGATGTCAAATGAGAGTAGATACTCGTAGATGGTGCTGAAATTTAATATGAAAGCTCCACGCTCCTACCTGAAGTAATGATAAAATCTAAATGCTTGGCTCTATTAAATTTCTCATCTCGATGGTGTAGCTCAGCTCACAACGTTTACTTATTACTTTTGTTTGGTTCCATGGAATCTTAATCTTTATTCAGAATCAGTTTTTAAAAAAAAATATATATATATATATATAAATCCTGATATGAATCTAACTACAGTACGAGTCTGCTTCGGCTCAAGACAGCACTGAATGATTTCCACCCAAGATACTGGGTCGGGCTCCAACATAACACCAACAACAAAAACAAAAACCTGTTAGATGTTACTAAAAGAAAAAATATGATAACAAAACGGAAATTTAGGACTCAATATGAGAAAACTAGACAGAGTCTAAATAAAATTTGTTGCTTCATACTCACTTATCATCAGCGCCCCCGTGTAACTGTGGTGACCGTTGGAAGTGCAGGCCAAGGAGACGTCAAAAGCAGAGCCTAACAACAGCTCAGTCAGTCTGTCCACTAAAGAATGAAAAAAGAAAAAAAAAACAAGAAATGTCTTGAATCATATTTACAGTATATACTCTATTTACTACTATTAAGTACAGAGTCTTAAATCATCATTTAAAGATTGAAAACGAAACCCGCATCAGAGTTCTGGATCAGCTGCAGAGGACAGATAGTGGGCAGAGGAAGATCTTAATGAATTTTCCAGCTGATGGTTGACTTTTAAACTTTTTTTTTCTCAGTCGGCAATTGGGGATGTTTCCGTTCTATACTTTAGACTTTAGACTATATCCTCAGACTCGTAATGATGAATCTGTGTAACGATTCTCTTTAAGAAACGTTCACCTTCCCTAGGGTATCCGTCAGATATCCAAACGCTTCTGTTTATGCTCATCTGTGAGTTATTTCGGCACGAGGTGCACCCTCAGACCACAAAAAAAAAAATCTCGAGCGCAAATTTTTGCTCGCATCGCTGTTACAAATGAACTGATGTAACATTGATAGACTTGGATGAAAAAAGCTGATAAAACTATGCAAAACTAATTTAAAAAATGCCGACAGACATTGAACTATGATCAAAATACAAAAATGTAAGAAAAAAAAAAAACATGAAATCACCTCAAAATTAAATTTTTCTACAACAGCAATTTAGTACTTGATATAAGGTATGCTATATTTTTCTACAACAGCAATTTAGTACTTGATATAAGGTATGCTATAACAGATATACACATATTTAATTTACTCATAAACATCTCTTTTCTCTGACATAAAGTTAGTAAGACAACTTGTCATAAAATTTTGCTTTGCAGTTGTCGCTTTATGCTTAAATACTGAAACTGGAGACTCCTTTCAGAAATGCTAAATAAACATCTTTAATCAGGCCTGAAAATTTAACAGCGATGTGGTTTGAGAATTGAACCAATATTCGACCCTGAGTCCTTTCTGTCGTTCTTCATTAACCTTTGACCCTCACCCTCAGTGATGGCTTGTGTGAGTAGCTGTTCTCCTCGAGGTGCCTGAGGTGTGTCGGCTCTGAACAGGTTCCTCGAGCTGGGTGGAAGCACAACCTCTTGACCTCCCATGACCTCAGCCAGATCAGAGAACAGCGTCACGCGCTCTTGCAGCAGCTCCAACACTTCCCTGTCCTTCTGCTGGATATCAGCTGTGGGTGGACATACGATGACTTAAACCGTATCCCAGCATTGCGCATTACACATATTGGAATTATATTACGTCATTGAAATGATATGGCATTTTATTTATAGGTGTGTAAAACATATATGGTATTCTATATTTAACATTTAATTAATCTTTTTTTAATATATATAATCACCCCATTCTTAACTGAATAGACTAATCTGGAAGGTATAATTCATACCTTTGAGTCTTCGCAACAACGCCTTGTCCTCTGTCTCAATTAGTGGGAATTCTTCTCTTGAAGGACATCTGTGATGTAAAGAAAAAAATGAGAGCATTAATATTGGATGAGGTGACAAGAAACAAGAAACACCAGTACCCCTACTCAATCATGCAATTATGCAAAATCTTTATAATCAAACTGGTGCAGTGGTGTAATGCCCAAAATACTGTAAATACAAATAAATAAAACATCAGCAAAGGGGGAAAAAAATTTAGGTTCCTGTTCCTTGCTAACAGAAGTAGATTTTGATGTCGGCCTCAGCTGTTGCAGCTCATCCACCTGAAGGTTTGACATTTCGTGCATTCTGAGATGCTTTTCTGCTTACTACGGTTATAATGAGTAATTATTTGAGCTACCACAGACTTCTTGTCATCTCAAACCAGTGTATCTATAGCATACAGGTCGTCCCCGAGTTACGAACGTTCGAGTTACGAATTTCTGCAGATACGAACAGACCGCTGTTCTACATCCGATTCAATCACAGAAGTAACTCACATGTAGTGTACAAAAAATCGACACTGCAGTGCACCAGATACCAATATTTACAATTATATACTATGTTTTCAGTGTGTAAGTGAATGTATAAAATGTCTAAAGTCAGGTATATGGTATGTGTGCATGTGGGGGTTTGGGAGAAATGAGTCGTCTGACTGGTTTCAGTGAATCAGTCCGGAAGCACGATGATGAAGAAAATGTCTGTCCTGTAATGCTGAAGAATCCTGATTTAGGAAAATCCTTAACAAAACAGAGTTCACAGTCCAATACAGTGGAAAACAGCTCTAAGACAAAATGGAATCCGGGATTTAAAGGAACAGAGACAACATTTCACTGAGAGATCCTTAGGCGCGATTATGGTTTTCGGCCACATGGCGGCAGTGTGGGGAAAGGGGACAGATATAGTTAAGTGGATTGGTGTGCTTTACATTGCATATTCGTATCAAAGTCAGCACTTTGTCGGACTTAAGAACAAATCGGACTTAGGAACAGTATTCCTTGTGAGTCGGGGGCTACCTGTAGTCAAATCCTCGAATCAGCCGATTCCGTATTCGCAACAAAAACTTTGTCAAAGTCACAGAGTTGCCCATTCTGATGAACATCACATGAAGCTCTAGACCTGTATATGTATGTATTGCTACTGGATGATTAATTGATTGGATAAATACACAAGCGTCAATGTTCAAGTGAGTGTATTTATTGATGATTGAAATGACGTAAACTGTTGATAGAACTTTTGTTGATCGTGCCTACTGGACGATGCTGTAGGCAATGTAATACTCTATTCATTCCTCTAGGAACATCTGTAGGCCAACTATGGCCAAGGACTATGTTTGATTTACGCAAATAGAGCATGGTCTCTTGTTTGCTTTTTTGCCCATTATCAAGAGGTAAAAATGTAAATGTTTAAATAGACAATATTTCTTTAATCAGATAAAAAATAAAAAAAAACATTCTGATTGGAATTTCCATCTTAACTGTTTACACAGACACTGATCTGATAACACGGCCGTTTACATGCACAAAGCAACATGCACAAGTGTTTAATCTGTTGGAAAATTAACAGAAGAAGAACAGTTACTTTTTTTGTTCAGTTTAAGCGTATCATTTCTTTCAGACAAATTCTGCCTTCTGTGTAATGACTGGTTACACATCATCTCTGATTGGTTATATACTTTACTATGTGTGAAATGCGAGCTCCTTCCTCAGCCAGAGACACTCATCACACCACCTATTGTTACCCTCATACTGTATGTGTATGGGACAAACAGGCTTAGATGAGTCTTGACCTGGCTAATATTTACTTACTGAATGGATTATCAAAGTTTTACACCAGCACTATCATTCCAGTTGCAATGGATCAATTCAGACTCAAATTTACATGATGCATTTTTAATCCAACTAGAGCTATTAATCCGATTAGACACTATTAGACTGTGATGCACTATCCGGGTATGAGTTTATATGCAAACATTTCCCTACAGATTTTACAGGTTTTATATTTAATTTGTGATCAAATACACTTTTTGACACATTCTGGAGCTTGTTTCTCACTACATCGCACTATCCTGGTGCTACCATGACAACTAGGAATAAACAAAAAACTAATTAAAATCTGATCATTATAGGATAATTCGAGTGACATTAGGTGAACTGGCATGAATGGAGGGTACTGAAACTGTTCCAATACATTTTATTAACAGAAAACAGTTATGGCTAGACGGTATTACTTAACAAAAAACAAGGACTCACTCTTTCTCTGATGAAATCAAATGCTGTTTTATCTGGCATGTGGTTGAAGCATGTAGTGAATATAAGGATGAATCAGGGTTGTGACAGTGGAGACGATATTATCATGATACCTCAGTGCTGATTCGAATAAAACTGCGTATCACGATTTTATAAACATCCCGATTTGACATTACATTTCCCCCTGATTTTGTTACAATTTTAAATCTTTAACAATTAATTAAATGTAGCCAGTTCCTTATAACATTAGTTTTCTCACTTAAAAACCAAGCGCAACATTTAAACAATACAAACTAACTTAGCATCAATATGACATCATCTTTCACAATTACTATTTATAAACGAACTCGGCAAATAATTAGCTCCAACCATACGGAATAAAGAATGTCTAAATAGTACAGAGTGCGCCACCTGCAGGATCATAACGAACAGGCGGTCAATACTGGGCGCAGGGACGCTGCCCCCCCCCCCCACCCCCCTTAAAGTTAGGCAGAGAAGAATGCTACTTTAACATAATAATTACTAATTTTAATAATGAAATAAAGTCATTTAGTCACAATATTCCGCTGTATTTCTTAATATAATATATTTGCAATAAAAAAAATCTAAACTGTATTACGTTCATTTGTGTTCATGTAGGCACGTAAATCTTTGAAAAGCATGTGACTTGAGACTGAGCTCTGATTGGATCTTTTCAAATCATCCTTCGGGCGCAGCAGTGTGCGCCCTGAACTCTCCCACTTTTATTCTTAGCGAATCATATTGTTTTTATATATTTGGGCTCATGTAATTGGACCATTCTCAACGAGTCTTTTCCAGCACTTCTTATGGCAAGCGGAGCTGCTGACTGGATGTGATGTGAGTCAGGACTTTATTTTATACTAGTAGTAATGATCACCGCATAATCACCTGATAAATACCTATTTACAGGCGAGTATTAAAAGTTTATTTTTAATTTTGTTTGCGCCCCCCCCCCCCCCCAAATTTTTTTTTGGACCAGCCGCCACTGATGACAAAACAGCGACGTTTTACTTCCTCAAATAACTCCAAAGTCTCGAAGCTCAGCTTGACACTGAGCGCGTGGGTTGAGTGGCTGCGGGCGGGGCTTCTAACACACGTGATTTTCGACTAATTAGTGCTTGTGGTGTTTTGAGACCTGTGTAAGCGTGTGTAATGAGTGGGTTTGAGAAAAAGGCAGATCCGAGGCTTTAAACAGACATGATTTTTGGGAATGTAACAGCCATAAAAATGTGTTTCTGCGAGCTTCTGAGCTCGGTACAGAATTGTTTATATCTGAGGCTGATACCAATCAAACTGAAAACCATCCAGTTCTGGTCACTGGCTGATTGACTGGTTCATCTTTATTATAAACATAATCGCAATTGCATTAAAATGATCTGACTGCAGAATGTATTAATGTGTCTAACTTCTGCATCATATTTCTCTTTCTGTCTAGTAGTTAGTAGTGTGTGAGTGTGTGTGTGTGTGTGTGTGTGTGTGTCTATGTTGACCTGTTGACTGCTTCATGTATGTGCCGTATCCATGTATTTCGGTCATCTTTCGAGGCTGCGTGCAGCTCGTACATCTCCGGTGGACTGAACTCGCTGCTGATGAGGAACAGCCCTCGCTCCTGATTGGCTATGTCCCTGATCAACAGATTCTGCAGAGAAACTACCGCAGACTTGTCCTGTGCAGAAATGAAAAGAGAAGCAACAAAGAAGAGGAAGCAGAAAGAGAAGACACATAAACATTTGTTGAACCAAAAAAAACTTGCATCAATCTTCAGTCTTTTGTTAAGAAGTGAAGTTGTTTTAATACGTGTGCGAATAAATGTGTGTACGATCCAATGAACTGTATGTTGACTCACAAAACTGGCAAATATGTATCTCTGGTCTTTTTCCTGCAGGAACACTAGGATATCAGTCATCAGGAGAACCTGAACATCTACAGGAAATTAACAATAAACGTGTTAAAACACATCAGTTTTTAGATGTCCAAACATAGTATAAATCCCTAATCTTAAGCTTAATCACAGAAAAAAAAGAAGCCCTTTCAGAGTTTGTCCCTCCCCCGCCACCAAATAAAGAGAAAGGCTAAAGAAGTGAGACTAAGAACAAAACAAGACAAATATTTCTTCACACATTTTACAGCATTTGTGAGGACATTTGTCCCTCGACTCTCTAAATCCTTCACATGTCGTATCTGCTCCCATCTGTCTCCTTTCTCAGAAATCAGACCCCTATGATAAAGTCATATCACAAAAGACGTTGTCCTCGAACAGACACACAGACAGACGCACTTCTCTCCTTATTAATACCCTTAAGTCTGGAGCTTGGCGTTTTCCAGAGCAGTGTGCCTTCGTGGATGAGCTGTCTGCGCAGGAGCTCAGCGGGTCTGAACATGACGTCTGAGCGCATTTTGGCCTGAGAGCGCGGGTCCAGTCTGGAGCGGATCTCCTGCAGCCGCTGCGTTCGCTCCAGCTCCAGCACCTGCTGCTCCACGCCGTTTAGCAGATCTCGCAGGAATGATAGAGCCTGTTTCAGCCCCGCCTCCTCCTCTGGATTGTCTACATGGAAAATTACATTCACACAAAATGTTCAAATGTTAATGTTAACCAGAAAAGATGATTTCAGTCTCCTTAGTCTGTCTACTTAATTTTTTTCCTAAGATATCTTGGGAAAAAATTATGATAATTAACCTTGTTCGTATTCATCACACCCATGACTGTATTTGTGCCCATGCAATCACTTTATACAGGTAGTCCCCGACTTACAAACATTCGAGTTACAAAGTTGCACAGATATGAACGGGCTGCGGTTCTACATACTTCCGGTTCAATCATGGAAGTAGCTCATGTTTATTGTACAAACAATAGACAATATTTATTTTACTATATTTTTTTTATTTAAATTGTAAATTAATATTTACAATTATGTACAATATTTTCAGTGTGTAAGTAAATGTATAAAATGTGTAATTAACAGAAGAACAGTTGCTTTTTTTTTTGCAATTAAGGCATCTGAGACTCAATTGTTAGACTTAAGAACAAATCAGACTTACAAACGTGCTCCCTGAACTGAACTCGTTTCATTCACTACTTTGCATCATATATAATTTATGCTTATCATTGCAATACTCTATACTCCACCCTTATTTAGTCTATGTATACTGTATCATACACTCATGCAAGTACAGATATATATCACGTTATCTTCCCGGCATGCCGCTGCACAATGTTTGTACAGTTATACTGTAAATTTCACTATTTATTTAACTTCTGGTTAGATGCTAACTGCATTACATTGGCATTATACATGTCGTTTACAGAATGAAAATAAAGTTGAATGTAATCTAATCAAATTTAATCTATGCAACGCTGGTTAAAGAATATTACCCCTAATGGAGATTAAATACAGTGTTTTCACACTAGACATGATTGTAAATTACTGGTGGTGTGAATCTACAATCAAAATTATCTTCATTAATATTAAGTAAATGGGATGTGGGGAAAATCGATTCAGTTATGAATCAAGATTCTTTTGCCTGGTGATTTTTTTTTTTCAGTTTGATTGAAATCATGCCGATCAGCCTCAGCTATAAACGATTCTGTACCGAGCGCAGAAGATTCGGAATTCAGAAGGTGTTAGCTCAGATCTTTGTGCACCATGGTTGTGATTCTATACTCAAGAAAATCTTTAGCGCACCACTTTCCCAATACTCATCAGACCGACAAAGCAGGTGAAAATTCACTAATTCCTCTTTTTTTTGGACATTCCCTGCTTTGTGTCCCTTTTTTCATTTTTTTTATTGGCCAGAGTTTAAACAAACCATTTCAATTTTCTATATTATGACATCACATAGGAAGATCTTCTCCCCTGGCTTGTTTACATAGACACTGTATTTGTAGCAGGAGTCAAATAAAGAATCAAAGAAATGCTTTATCTCAAGCATTAACACACACTTACACACTTTGGGGAGATATGAGGCCTGTGTTAAACAATAGTAAAATATGGGACCTTTCATTTACTGTATATGTGTGTATAAATTTGACATGCATAATAACAATTTAAAAAAAGGCGCTCCGGAACGTTCGCTGTGTGATGTGTCCTGTTCGCACTGTTACCATGACGACGGCTCACCCTTGGTATTGTCGAGGATGCGCTGCACCAGTACAGGATACTTAGTGATGCGCTGGGTGACCAGCAAAATGCACTCCTGGAAACCGTGACGACGCAGCAGAGGACCTCTGTTCACCCTCTGAAAATGTGGGAGAGAAAGAGAGAGAGAGAGAGAGAGAAGAGAGAGAGAGAGAGAATGTAGGTGAAGTAAACCTGCAATTATCTTGTTATAAGCATGTTATCACAATGACTGTCTGTGAATGTAAATCCAGTGAATATTAAAATTCCACATTACAACCATTGTCCTTTTATCACCTCGTAGCTAGCAACAAGCAACAGCGAGTTACATACGCCTACCTACTGGCTAAATTTAACTATGCAATAACGCAGCCTTGCAACAGTGTACAGTACGTGCAAGAGCGCATCCACACCGTCCCAGACGAAGGAACAGGATCTCAATGCACTGCAATTCCTTTCCGCAAAACCTCACTGTGGTCTGATAAACATCCCCAATTCTAATCACTAAACACTGTACTTTTTTTTTCTTCTTTGGATTAAAATCACCTAATGAGTCAAAATGTTTTCTTCTTCTTCTGTTCTTTTTAAACAAAATACCTGAAAAACTGATGAGTCATGCTACTATGCCAACACAGGGAAACAGGGCTATTAGCACATATTACACCCACTCACATCCAGCTGTACATCAATGTCCTCCCATTGCAGCAACACACACACACACACACACACACACACACATACACACACACACACACACACACACACTGCGTGTCTTTCATTTGACTAATATTACTAAGTTGTATAAACACACGCTAACATGCACCTTATTCATCTCATCACATAAGGCCTTTCTCTCTCTCTCTCTCTCTCTCTCGATCCTGCGCCTCAACTCATCCCTCTATCCCGTCTATTTCTCGCACACTGACGTCAGTTCTGTTTGTTCGCTCTGTATGCAGACAGTTTAGAAGCCGTGCTAGATTTCAAAACGCAATTCTACGACCTGTGTGACCTTCCATCATTGAGCATGTATCTGTAACAAAAAACAAACTACCATACCTTCTCAAATTATTAAAGAAGAACCACAAAAAAAAATCAAGCAATATACTGTAAGCATCCAGTCTTTTAACTATGGAAACTGCTTGAGATTACCTGACCTGCATCCTCTACCTGAATGGCGGCATGCATGTGCATTGAAAACCAGACAGAGGATGTGGATCAGGTAGGATTGAAGCTGCCTGATCTGTGCCATGTTATCAAATGTCTAATGCTCTTCCTTCATTTGGCTTCATTGGAAAAAATAATGCATTTAATATAAGTCCGATCTAAAGAATCGCCTTTTTAGAGTTACACAACAATATCAACCTGCCACCACTTATCAAGTTTATAAATAATTGGATATGAGCATTCTTGTTATTTTAGCTGTCTAGAATCATATATTGGAGTTCAGATTAAATATGAGATCAAAGTGCAGAATTTCAGCTGTTATTATTTGACGGCATTTACATACAAAGGACGTGAACAGTGCATATTGGTAAATAAGTGCACTTTTTAGGTGTTATTTCCGGTCGCCCGATCAAAAAGACCAACCAGGAAACAGACATTTTCATGCCAAGGTCAATAATCAAGAAGGACAACTACTTCTTTTTTAATAAAAGCTCAAAAACAGGAATGGCAGGTCAGATTTGATCGATACCGACTAAAAGAAAAGAGCACGTATTTCTCAAAACATTCTCTGGATTGATGAAATGAGCAGCAACTTGTACTGGTATGACGGAAACAGAAAAGTATGTAGAAGGGAAGGAACTGCTTATGATCTGAAGCATAATACCTCATCTTCTGGCGTGGGAGTGGACGACTACAATGGAACTCGTTCCTGTGTATTTATTAATGATGAGATGAGATTGCTGACTAAAGCACAGCGAGATGAATTCTGATGAAATCTGCCAAATGTTTCATAACACAATGTGTAACGCTTCATTCTGTAATGAACGATGGCCCAAAGTAGAGATTAAAAGCTAAACAAGTACTGTACGCTAGTTGTTGGAATTCGGTGGTGGCTCAGGAGGTTGAGGATATGGGTTGCTGATCAGATGGTTGGGTGTTCGAGCCCAGTCACCATTGGATTGCCGCTGTTGGGCCCTTTAAACTTATGCCGGGGATCTTCAACTTCACTCCTGAAGGCCCAGTCTTCAAGACAGTTTAATGATTCTTCTGCTTAAAACACAGCTCTTAATAAAACAATGCAGAGCATCATCAGTGCCAGAACCAAGCCTGGAGAAATAGGTGAGTTGTGGCAGGAAAGGCATCTGGTATGAAATGGTCCCATGGTCCCATGAAAAAAAAGTACATCAGTTTCTGAAGCCAAAATTATTTATGTAACCACCTCAAGAACAGGTAGGAACTGAAGACACTGAAGTTACAGTGAAGATCTGGTGGAGCATCATAAGCTTTCAAACAGTCATTGCCTGCAAATAGTTGGAATACCCTTAACTTAAATAAAGGCGTGGTGTACAGGCATTACTGCTTTGGTCTTTTCATCTTTTCTACTCTCTTCAGCCAATTCCCAAAACCGACCCCCAGGGATTGCAAGGAATCCCTAGAGCCAATCCCAAGGAGGAAATGCATCAAGAAAAGCAAACCTGTGCCAAAGCTGTAGCAACGCATCCACTGAACTATCTCTTGTTAATCCTTTGCGATGGTTGCCTGACAACCTGCATTCATTCCTTCCAAGACAGACATTTCCAACAAATTTAATTCTTGAGAGAACCATTTACTATATAAAACTTACTGTAAATAAACAGTGACTCTAAATCCTTCAAATCTATGCTTGAATGAATTGATGTTAAATAACTCAAACATGCCTCACCTTAATAAGTCATTTTCATGATGTAAAAAAAAAAAAAACCTGATTCTGTCACCCTTGTTCCAGACCAGATGGCTGCAAGAAACTTTGGCACCCTTCTTACACTGTAGCCTCTGAAACTAAGATGTTTGTCTTACATTTCTATTTCTTCATCCAAATAAACGAACAAGTTTTCTTTCAAATGCATGATTTCAAACGGAAATAAGAACTTGATGAAGAAAATTTGTCTTTATTCTGGATTGTACAGGAATGGATTTAAATAAGAATTCCAAATAAAGGCATTGTTGGCTCTCGCTTTTAAAAGGTCATTAATAAGGTCAACGTTCCTTTGGAATGGAACTCGGTAGAGGTGCTTCATGCCAACATAGCTGCTGGCAAGACTCACACTGTTAATAATACTGCTACACTAAATACAGTAGTTCCTGATCTGCGGTTATATTAAGATTGTTTTTTTATGCAGTTTAATGCAACTGTTTTCCATAACTATACATGCTACTGTTCAGCATTGAACACCTTCTCTCCATCACCAGAGGCAGACTGCGAGTTCTGAAAAGTCTGAACTTATTTAATGTCTTTGGTCTATTTCGGTCTCGCATTTTTGCATTTCTTTGTAATGGTCTAATAATTTCACTTTTATAACAAATGACATCTAATGACCATGATTCTTTATAAGATCTGTGTTAATGCTCTTTCTCTCACACACACTAAAAGTGAACGCAAAAAAAAAAAAAATAAGATGACTCATCCTGAGGTTTATAGAATTACGTATAAATGTATTAAATTACGTATAAAAAAAAAAAACTCATCCGTTGCTCATTAACGGAAGTGAAAATTCACCTCTTTCGCGTCGGCCTTACCCGTATGAAGTACTGCAGTCTCTTGTCTCTAGCCAGCAGCTCTTTATACAGTTTTACAGCTTTCAAGTGACTGCTGCAGAATTCAGCATAGGTCTTCCTCATCTCATCAGCACACTGACCTGAAAACTGAAACCCACATTGAAGGACACAAAGGAGTTGAGAATATTAGCATTGTTTTCTCTGGGAAATAAGAAGAAGAAGAAGAAAAAAAGGCATTCGATCCTCCCACGCAGAGCATTTGCACAGGGCATGTCAAGATGACTCTCGCTTAAAAGAACTAATTTCACATAACAGGATACGCAATTTGGTTTTGCTCAGCTAATGCTTTAACTCTTGAGCTGGTTAAAAAAAAATATGGAAAGAAATGAAATGGTACATGGTATTGCTTTTAGACCAGCATTGGACCATAATGATTTCCGTTACTAAATAATCCATACACATTATCCATAATTATCCATACACATTATTTGACACCAGTGACTTCCAAACTCATACTGTAAGTTACCAATGGCAAGGTGCAAGGTTTTCTAATACCTCAGGGTAAAAGCTAGCTCATGCCTCCTCTGAGACAAACTGCTGCTCAGGTTGCTACTCTCGAAGAAAAGTGCTATCTGCCCTCTTTTGCATACTTGAGCTCAGAGATTCCCACGGTTATCTAGCAATGCCGTCCCTTTTTCTCTTGGCTGTTGTATTGTCAAGATTTAAACGTTCAATGCAATACCACAAGACATTTTTAAGCTACGTATATTTTAACAGCTGCATTACCTGCTGCAGAAGGACGTCGCTGATGCGGCTGATGGTGAAGTTGTGTGTGCTATCGGGCTGCAGGCAGTGCTGCCGACGGTGCAGCAGCTGTGTCAGGAAGCGTGTATGTATCACGAGTAGTTTCTCCAGACATGGGAAGAGGGCGTGAACGATGCCCGGCTCCAGCTGCACCTCGTCCAGCATGCCTCGGCGGAAAACCCCGTCCATGATGCGCAGCGTGCGCACGTGATGCAGCTCTGTCTGGATCAGCTCTATATCAAGAAATAGAAAACTCCTCAATGTCAGATCCTGTGCTGTCCATGATAAAATACAACTGCGTTAATTAAATATGATTTACTGATAAACATTTCAGCAGAGGCGTAGAGCCTGATAAAATACAGTGAGCAAAGCTAGAAATTTGTGTGAGCACAAGCTACAGATGATAAAAGAACCCAGATCCACAGATCAACAACCTAGAGCCTTAGCTGCCTGAGCCACCACTCCCACATCTTATAGAGATCCAAACTTCCAACTAGCAGAACCTTTACTTTACATGCCATTATCACATTAAACGACAATTATGGAAAGCCATTGGCTGCGAACTTTGTCATATGATTAATTGGTGTTAAAAGTAAATAGTAAGGCGTTTAAAATTTACTATGCTATATTGCCATATCATGATATGCTATATTATCCAATTCTTAATTCATAGGGTTTAATATGATGTTGGTAGCAGCTATAACAACTTCAACTCTTCTGGAAAGGCTTTCCACAAGGTTTAGGAGTGATGGCAAGCCAGTCAAGTTCTTGCCTTGGTGACGTCCATGTCTTTATGGACCTTGCTCTTTGTGGACTGGTGGAACAGGAAGGGGCCATCCCTAAACTGTTCCCACAAAGTTTGGAGCGTGAAATTGTCCAAAATGTCTTGGTATGCTGAAGCATTAAGAGTTCCTTTCACTGGAAGTAAGGGGCCGAGTCCAACCGATGAAAAACAAGCCCACATCATGAATCATGTTCCCCCTCTACCAAACTTACTCGGACAAGGACTGCTCTCCTGCCAACCGCCAAACCCAGACTCCACCGGATTTCCAGACAAAAAAGTGTGATACGTCATTCCAGACAACAGGTCTCCACTGCTCTAGTGTCCAGTGGCGGCGTGCTTTACATCACTGCATCCTATGCTTTGCATTGCACTTGGTGATGTAAGGCTTGAATTCGGCCATGGAACCCAGTTCCATGAAGCTCTCTACGCACTGTTCTTGAGCTAATCGGCTACCTCTATGAGTCTCAGCATCTGCTGACCCCGCTTTGTGATTGTACATGACCGCTTCAGTTGCTGTCGTTTCCGGTCACTTCCACTTTGTTATAATACCACTAACAGTTGACTGTGGACCATTTAGTAGCAAGGAAATTTCACGACTGGGCCATGGAAGTGATTGAAACACCTGAATTCAATTATTTAGATGGGTGAGTGAACACTTTTGGCAATAACAGTATTGCAAATAAACTGTAAAATATTAATCATCTCTTTCTTTTTTCTCTCTCTCTCACCGTAGATGACATCCTGCCTCTTGATGATATCTTTGCGGTGAGTCTGCAGGTAGGTGGAGTCGACCACCATGCTCCAAGAGTCCGCCTCAAAGTCTCGCCCCTCGATCTCTAACTCCTCCAGCACTGAAGCATAATAAACCTCTCCTACAGAAAGAGAGATAAATGGGAATCAAGTCTGACCCGATCGAATAAATGGGGAATGAGCAATGGCGGCCGGTTTTAGGCTAGGTCTAACAATGCGCGTGTGTGTGTGTGTATACCTTCATCGTTGAGCGATTCCATAGACATGGTTCTGCTCCTGAAGTTTAGTGAGTCTGTGGACTGAGACAAGATCCTGCGCAGCCCCAAGGGAGAGTCATCACTCAGTGTCCTACACACGGCGAGTGCATGCACACAGGCACAGTTGCACGCAGACACACATGCGCCCCGCATAGGCATGACCAAGCAACCGACGACAAAAAAATAAAAAATAAAATGAGTTGCAGGCACAAAGGAACCAATGCTAGAAATAATAATAATAATAATAATAATAATAATAATAATAATAATAATAATGAAATATAAAGCCACTGTAAAAAAAAATAGGAAAGCATACAACAATATAAAAGTTTAAAAATGTGACACACACACAATAACTTTATAATATTCTTAATAGATTAAGAATATGACTGGAACTGGAACTTGCAGTTGGGACACATGTTGCATTCAAAAATAAAAGGGCAAAAAGTGACGCAACCATGTAGGTTTAATATTAAACAACACACAAAATACATAAATGAATATTACGAAATTTACAGTATGGCACAATGACCTCATCGAGAATAGGGATGGGTGGATTGACTCACCCTGCGATGTTATTAGTGGATACGCTTTTGGAGAGCAGCAGGGAAGAGCGTCCACGCCGAGAACCAAGCAGTGACTGCCGCAGACTGTCGGATGGATAGATGGCTGAGCTTGGGCGCTCCTTCAAATGTGCTAATAAGGGGATAAGAACAAATCAATCAGTCAACGCGCTACAGGACCCCGTTATGTTACAGACATGACAAATCAACACAGTTCCCAAAACCAGCACCACAGCAGACCTTCACTTATCGCCTAAACAGTAGTATGTCCTCAGGGGTAATGCTACTTTACTGCTATGGAACACATTTTACTGCTGATCCTGTTTCTCCTTCCTGTGGTTTACTTCTAATCCCAATAGGAAAGTATTCACCTTCCCAGAGAACAACCATCTTGTAGCATCATACTCAAAAAGATTTGAGACTGTAATTGGTGCCAGAGGTCAAACAACAAAATGTTTGTTTATCATAGCATCAGAGTCGTTCGAATGCCTTTTGGCAAACTCCAGATGGAGTGGCTTCCATCTGGCCACTCTACCATATAGGCCTAACTGGTGGAGTGCTGCAGAGATGGTCATTCTTCTGGAAGGTTCTGCTCTCCCCACAGAGAAACACTGGAGCTCTTTCAAAATGACCATTGGGTTCTTAATCAACTCCCTGATTAAGGTCTTTTGCCTCGATCGCTCATTTTGGCCTCTAGGAAGAGTACTGGTGGTTTCTTCCAGTTACAGATGATGGAGGCCACTGTGCTCATCAAGATCATCAATGCTGCAGAAATGTTTATGTACCCTTCTCAGATCTGTGCCTCGATACAATCCTGTCTCGGAGGTCTAGAGACAATTCCTTGGACTTGGTTTGTCCTCAGACTTGCACTGTTAACCGTGAGACTTTGTATAGACAGGGGTGTGTCTTTCCAAATCACGTCTAATCAACTGAATGTACAGTACCAGAGGTGGACTACAATTAAGTAGTAGAAGCATCTCAAGAATAAACAGTGGACACAGGATGCATCTGAGCTCAAGAGTGTCATGGCAAAGGCTATGAATTCTTACGTACATGAGATTTAAAATTTTTTAATTTGTAATAATTTGTGAAGATTCCAAACTTCTGTCATGTTGTCATAATGGGGAATTGTTTGTAGAATTTTGAGGAAAATAACAAATGTAATCCATTTTGGAATAAGGCTGTAACATAAATGTGGAAAAAGTGAAGCGTTGTGAATACTTTCTGGATGCACTGTATGCTGAGGTGAGTATGCATGCTATGTTCAACTCCTTTTGTTCTGTCCACCTGTGCAGTTAGCAATGCAATATCTTTTGTATTTATTGTCCTGGGTAATTATTGTACTCATCTCACGCTCATGTCATATACACTGCAAGGCCATATACAGTATATATATATATAAAATCAGCTAATATTTTAACGGTCTACAGGTTTGATTACGGTGCACAATGTGATGCCATGTGATACATGATGGGTGCATTGCATTTTTTTCTGGAATTGAAGTCCAATATTTTTGCTCCTTAGCAAACTGAAGCTGTTTAGTCCTAATCCTACAGTAAGTATGGAAATGCTCTTACTTTCACTATTACAGTATTTTCACATGGCTGTCATTTCCACTGTCATTTTTTAAAATAATACCTCTTTACCAGTCGTTTAAGTCATTATTCAATATTTAGTTGAGGTTTTTAATAATGTATTGGAGGGTGGCTTAACCCAATTCCAGATATTTTATATCTCTTTAGGTCAACCATTTTTACCCAGATAGTGTATTTGCACTTTATGTAGTCCTCTGTATGGTGCTATTTTATTGTACCATCCTGAAAAAAACACCATTCTGCACAAGTTTTATAGTAGAACGACAATTAAATCCAGACAATGCAGGAAAATGATTGACAGCAGTAAAAAATAAGGGAGTAAAAACAGCAGGAAATTGTATCTAATACTGTTAACAGACTGACGCAGACGTACAAGAGCAGCTCGCCAAATGTCTCGGAAGCACTTGGACCAGGAAACGACAGAAGGTACAGTATAAACAAATGTTGAAGAATTATCAAATTATCAGGGTTCCTATCAAAAAGTATTTATGTTATTACTCTTTGCAGGTCTGATTTTTTATTTATTTTCTCAGGATTTTGATATTCTGTTTAATCTAGCAGACTGAAGAAGGGGGAAACCACAAACTTTCTGGATCATGGTCGTGACACTGAAGTATTTCAGCAGATCAAAATTAAAATGACTATAGCAGAGTGCTGAGTGTGTTAAAAAAAAAAAAAAAAAAAAAAAAAACTGTCTGTAGTTCTGTGCATGGCCCGGAGCAGCGCCTCGAACAGATGAGCTGTTGTGATTTACCCAGTCGTTTTGTAATGTAAATTATTTAGCTGAGGAAAGCGACTCGTAGCTAGAGAACTTCACTGGAGTTTCATAGATTTTTTAAAAAGGTGTGCCAAAAGGATAATGTTTTAGCACAAGGCATCAAATGTTGAATCTGGAAATGACACATGAGGTGGAATTTCCGTTAGGGTAAAAAACAAAACAAAAACCCTGTGCGAGAGTCTACATCTACACGTGTGTGCTACAAACAGCATTAGAGCACCATTACTTTACATAAAAAAACACAAACATGAATCCGATCTGTTTATGCCGAGATGTTTGCACTCACTCTTATTCCGCAGCGTCACCGTTCCGCTGTAGGACGAGCTGTTCCTCATCAGCGCCAGCTTCTGCTGCTGCACAAACACGACACATACGTTACTATTATAACAGCCGACTAGAAAACTGAAAAAAAAAAAGTTTTTTTATCAATATTTAAGAGTATAAAAAAATAATAAACTCAACATAAATCTGTGCTGTTACAATATAAATGTTCAAAAGTAAAAGAAATGATGCTGGGGGGTAATCGTACTAATATTCAGAATTTTACTTGACAGAATTCTGACGACTTTATTTAGCATTCAAGGTATATAATTTGAGGTGAGATAATTCTTCAGACACTAACTTGCAGCAATCGGCCGAAATTTATGATTCATTCACACATACATAATACCGCCAGGGACACCACCTTCATGCGACCGTGTGAGACGGCTTCTACTCTTACCCGCTGTTTCATCTTGACACAGTTGGGCAGGGAGTCTCTGCAGCGGTTGTGGATGGTGACATTGCAGGCTAGAAAACAGACAGGAAGCATTACTTCATTTGTTAGCCCTTTCCCACTGTCTCAACGCACAGAAACTGCTTCTTCAGCATCCGTACACGTCTGTGGAACATTGTCTGTTTCCTTCTCATTGAGCCGACAAGCTACAGTTCACAAAGAAAAAACAAACCCTCTGAAAGAATAACATTGAACCATTAGATAAGATAAACTGTGGACATACATACGGTACCCATCTTATGCCTCTCCCTGTCTTTCTCTTGGCCAGTACCCATTGGGTGTGCTGAAACCTGGGATTCAGTTCTGCTTTTCTGGAGCTTTCTCTCGTAATTGCTTCTCCAGTGTGCTGTGTTTGCACGGCCTATTGTTTCAGAGCAGTTCTACTTCCTGTTTTGAGGCTGTCTGGGAAGTAATGAGTCTCAGGCTTTCCCCAACACCCCCTTCAAACAAAGTTTTTTTTTTCCCCACTATTTGTGCGTAACCTGATATGTACTCCATGAGAATGAATTACAAACCTCCTTGATGCTGTCTACTGCTTTGTTTTCTTCATATTAATGGCCTTAATGTATATAATTAATATGTTTTGAACTGGCCAGAAGTTTAGCCATCAATCTTCTCTCTTTATAGAACTTCTGTTAAAACATCGGCCAGGGTCATTTTTTTTTCTTATCTCTGATAGTTAAACATATTAACTATCAATAATCAATAATCAACTGATTATTAGTAATTAGTGACCATAAACATCTGTCCTCATTCCAAAAAAAAAAAAGGCAGCTAAAAATACAGCATTGCATTCTGCTCACTGCCTGAACTGCAAGTGCGCCGTACAAGTCTTTAAAGGTTTGAGCTACGGAGAAATATCATGCAAAACATACTCAGTTAATATCTTTTAACTGACGATGTTTTGCGTCATATTTCTCTGTAGCTCCTCTCTATAATTGCTTTGACCGATTAACAATTAATCGCTGACATCCACAGTCTGTATGTTTGTTTTTTTTCTCCGCACCATTCGTTCTGTGTTCCCAGGAGATTAGCAGTTTCTGAAATATTCTTATCTGGTACGAATAACAACCACGCCTTAGGAATCGTCCATGAGAGCATACAGTATTTCCCCTTTCCGATGTCCGATGTGAGTGAAATATAAGTGTGGATTTATTGCCGCATGTCAGATTGTGTATCATTAGGTGTAAAGTTGTTTTTATTAATGGTGACAATACGTGTATTTTTGAGTCATCGCACAAGTTTTATAGATTATTTTTATCGAGAATCTTGTTAATCTTACCAAAAACAAAAAGCTTTACTCGTGCACTGTCGATCGATTATGGCTGACTGGCGTTTCTCCCCATACAGTACAAATACCAGTCATCTGTAAATGTTCAAGGGCGTTCTGGGCACAGCTGATTTTGCAGTTAAAGCCACAGAGCTGAAAATTACGTAATAGTGATAGTCTCAAAAGGTATTATTATATAATAATCCTAAGGACAAAATTAAGCAAACCTTAACCTTTACTTCCTGTTCATTTATAGCCTACTTTATTATGTTTGTTTACAATGTCTCCCAGACTTTACAGTTTTTCACAGTGTCTCTTCTGAGTGATGGCTGTGATGATGTAGTGTGAAGCCTTATTAATGTTAAACGTTTTTAGGTTTTGGGAAAAGTGTAAAAAGCAGTCATGGGACGAAGAAGTTGGTGAAGAACCATAACAAAATAAAGAACAGGGGTGAACTGAGTGACACCAAAACAGGAAGGGTGTGTGTGCAAATTCAACTGAAGTTGAGAGAAGCTTGGGGGTTTTTTGTTGCACTGTTGTCTTATTTTCAGTAAATGGTTTAAAATGGCTCCTGCCATGTGAATATGAATGTGTGTGTGTTTGTGTTTTTTGCTGTATGGTGATGTCGATTAGGGTTTAATTTTTACGGAATGTGTGGTGTGTGTGTGTGTGTGTGTGTGTGTGTGTGTGTGTGTGTGTGTGTGTATACATGCATTTATGGTCATGTGATAACCATATACACAAGTATATCCCACTTTTTCAGCACAGTGTGTGTGTATGTGTGTGTTCATATATATATATATATATATATGGATGTGTGTGGGAGTACTGGGCACATTATCTCTGGTATCTCTCTCTGCCAGATAAACCTGCTCCATGACTCTAGATAGCGGAGAAATGTGAAAAGTGTGTGTTAGTCTTCAAATCCTGGCATCGTGCACGCCTACATGATTCAAGCAGTGCTCCCGGAGTAGGTGATCGTCATGAGATATATTTTCCATCATATTCAGGAATGTGTGAAATACTCAAATAAAAAGTCCTCAGAATTCTGGTCCTCATAAAGCTGTGTTTCCATGGCGGACTCGATAACACCAACCATGTCCTAAATACTGTATATACAGTACAATTTGCCTGAGCCTGTTTCTACTGTGGTTTCAGATTCCTGTTCTTGACTGGCGGAAGTGCGACCTGATGAGGTCGTCTGCTGTTTTAGCCCGTCCACTTTAGCGGTTAGCATCTTGTGCGATGTGTTCTTGCTTTTCTGCTTAGCATGACTCTCTATTACATGTCATGTCTCAACTACCAGCTTTCTCTTCACAGCCCGTCAAGTTCCACGTAAATGTGTGTGTGTTTGTGAGACTCACTGGGGCAGCTGAGGGCCTCCTTGGCTGTGATGCTCTTGTTGCAGGCGGAGCACAGCGTGGTTCCGCTCACGGTGAGTGAGGTGAAAAGGTGGCCGTTCGTGTAGCGCGCCTCCCTCTCACGCGCCTCTCTTTCTCTCTCCCGCATCCGCTCCTTCTCCTTATTCTGAAGAAGAAGAAGAAGAAGAAGAAGAAAAATAATTAGAATTACTAAAGAAGAATTAGCTACTAAATCAGTGGCTCTATGTGCAGTGGAAGCGCAGAGGGTTGAGGTACTGATCGAAAAGGTCAGCGGTACAAGCATAAGATCCACCTCATTGCCGTTATTGCACCTTGATATGTGAAGCAAGAATTTCACTCTGCGGTAACGTATATGCGACAAGCAGATTTTGTTCTGGGACTGTTTGTCTTTTTATTCAAGGTTGCACAAAATACATACTCTATATAAAACTAAACATTTAATTTGGTAAGTAGCTATGTGTAATTAAACGTGCTTCACAGAGATGTAACTGAAATTATAGGGCTGCTTGTTTCACACTCAAGCTGCCTGTCGCACTACACACATCGGCTCAGGTGCTATCTACTGTAGTTCACCAGGTGATGACACACAAGCGTTACATGCAGATATATGGAAACCCAGACAAAACCAGGCAAAATGAAATCTGTAGATACAAACATATATAGGCAAAAATGTGCCAATCACACCTTACGTCCAGTCACAAAAGTGAGTAATTTTTGCAAACTAGAATTTAGTAATACAATATCTTCTCAAAGATAAGGACGATATATAGAAATGAAACTCAGATAGTCAGTGCGCAGCTTGTATAATAGTATAGATTTATTGTCCTCTGAGAATAACTCTACATACAGCTAATATTGTCAAAATAGCTGGCAACAAAAGTAAGTACACCCTCACCCAAAGTGATAACAGCTGTACATCTTTAACCATGCAATGTCCTATTCCTATACATCATGTTCATGTATTTATCAATGGGTGAGCATGTCTCCAGACCTGAGCACCTGTGGAGTGTCCTCAAGTGTAAGTTGGCGAAGCGCCGTGTGTCTAACATGTGTCCGGCAGCTCTGTTGTAGCGTGATATCGTCATGGAGGAGTGGAAGAGAATCCCAGCAACAACATGTGCAGCTCTGGTGAATTCCGTGTCCAGGAGGATTACGAATGCAAAATATTGACACTTTGGACACAGTTCACATAGGATGTACTCATTTTCGCTGCCAATTACTTAGACAATAAAGTCTGCATGTTGAGTTGTCATTAAAGGACAGTAAATCTGTACTGTTGTACAGTACAAGCTGCACAGTGACTACTCTGAAGTATATCCAAATTCCCTTGTTGAAAGCACATACACAGTTGTCCGTCTATCTGGTTGCATTACAGGTTAATTTAACTGGAACTGAGGGGCACAAACCTGTTCCAGTAAGACCCTGTTCCAGTGCGCAAAGTAAACTACAGTATGTGAGTGGAACCACGTATGCACCCCAGACCTGCCTTTGACGCTGAAGCTTATTATAGTGTAAGACCAAATGGGGGATGGTGTGGTGGCCAGGCGTCCACAAACTTTTGGCCATATGTTTGACCATAAATGGTGATCTTTATCAATGCACTGAACTGTCTGTGCATTACTACACTAATCTGAATCATTTTACAAGTTACTAACAACAGAACACACCCTCCTTTTGAACGTACTGCCAGATATTTGTACTTGATACCACACACACCCTGCTCCCCCCACCCACACACACACACACACACACACACACACACACATATAATTTCACGCAGATAGTGAAGATATCCCTGAGTTCACTGCTTATTGTGTAAGTGCTCTGAATCAGCTCTCTTGCTCAATAAAGTATACAGTACAACCACAGCTTATGAATAAGAGGCCTTTTTTTCAGGAAGTAACTCGAGCCCATACTTTAAAAAGAATTTCTACAATACTTCAAGAAGAAAAGAAAAATCTTAATAGAGCTGTGTGTTGTGGATGTTCAGACTGTAACCTGTATTGAATTATATACTGAAATGGCTTCTAGTTTTATTATATCTAATAAACTATTCATAAAGGCTATGTTTTGCTTTGGGCAAAGAAGCTGACAAAATGTTTCCTGTTTCCTTTTACCTAACTGAAATACACTTGTGGTCTCTGAGATTACAAAAAAAATCTACATTATTTAAAAAGACATGCGTGTACAATAAGGCTCAAAAGTTTGGGATCACTTTCTAACTCCATGGTCGTACCTGATATTTATTTATTTCTACATTGCAATACTGAAGGCGTCTAAAACATGCGATAATCTCCTCTGAACAGTTGATATTGAGATGTATCTGCTACATAAAGTATGCTCTGTAAAGTCTTCATTACGCCTCTAATCCGAGGTGCTGTTTGTTATTTGGTCAATTCTGAGGTAACCGGTGACTCTAAATGAACTTCTCCTCTGCAGCAAAGGTAAGTTTTGCTCTTGCGTCCATGAGAGCCAGTTTCATCATGGTGTTTGATGGGTTTGGAAATTATTATATACTTCCTAATATACTTTCTAATACTGTTCTTGCAAGAACTGTTCCAGAACAGCTGACCTCCATGTCTTAAAATAACAACTGACTTGTTGTTGTTGTTGTTGTTGTTGTTGTTACATAATTACCTAATTCCATGTTTTCTTTCATAGTTTTGAAATCCTGAGTATTGCCATCTAGGAACTTCTGTAGTTCAACTAGGGACCATGGAGGCCAATGGTGATTATTATTATATTTATTCCCATTTTTTTCCGGTCAACATTTGAACGCTCTTTCACACACTATGGGCAATTTGAGAGCGCCAATTAGCCAAATTTGCATGTCTTTGGACTGGGGGAGGAAGCCAGAGTACCTGGAGGAAACCCACCAAGCACGGGGAACATGCACATAAAGTCTAAGGCCGAGAATCGAACCCGGAGGCTTGAGGCGGAAGGAGACAGTGCTAACCACTAAGCAAGTATGCCGACAACATCCTGTTTACTTGATTTACAAAACACAATCTTGGTATCTCCAAGATCAGGAGAATTCCATAAATTTTGTAGCCCAACCCATGAAGACACAGGTGTCACAAACCCTTTAAATGGTCTGAAAATGGTCTGATTCAGCTTCATACTTGACTTTGTAGGACTCATGAGGTCTCTACAGTATGTGACATCTAATCTAAGTGACATCCTGGTTGTCATGTGACGATGTGTGAATTTATGTACCCATGACATCATTTCCAAAATGGTGGTGTGTCTGGATAGCACATGTGACAGAACTAGATCATTTTAAAATGCTTTTTAAACAATTCGAATGATTTAATGACACTTAATATTTTATATTCAACCTGCTCTACTTGACTTTAGAGCATATAAAATATTGTGTCACATCTGGCTTTTAACCCTAAAACTGTCAGGGGAAATGCTATGTGATGTCCTTCAAAATATGTTCCATGTGGTGTATTTGATCTGCCCATAATTATAATTTCCCATAAAATCTCTTGAGGGGAAAATGGGTCTGGGCTCTTATGGGGTTTAAGTTACATAAAAAATCCACATAAGCTCCTAAAATGACTTGATGCCAACAGAAAATACAATAAATATGTGAAAGTTTGTGGACCCCTTACACCCATCCACCGCAAACATCCCACTCCAGATGTAGTGAGGTCAGGTTCTGATTTTGGAGGAGTGAGGAGGTCCAGGGCGCAAACATTTTCAGCAGGGATGAGATCAAGGCTCTCTATGTCTTCATAGATCTCACTTTGGTTCACTTTCTTTTGGGTGGTCTATATAATTACTGTATATGCTTCCGTGTTTGTGGCAACAGTTTGGAGGACGCTAACATACGGGTGTGACTGTCAAGTGTTCACACTCATTTGGCCACATAGTCTACCTTCTAATGTTGAAACTTTAGTGATTGGTCCATGGCTAAAAACACTCATGAATTGTAACTTTTTGCCTAGCAGTGGCCCTTGATGAATAGAACACTTGTTTTGACCTGTTTTGAGCTTCTCTGTTGAATGACCTTTCAATACTGCATTTTTTCCGCTGTCTTCGGCTAAATAATTCACCTAAATGCGCATGATTGGCCCCAAAAAACTGCAACAGAGATCCTTCTACAAAAGCTGTAGTGGTTAATGTTTACAAAGCTGAAATATAATGCTAGAATACTTGTTGAGTACTTAGTTAATTCAACCTAAATACAATGCTGTGTTTTCGTCCAGTCCATTATATAGTAATTCAGGTAATGAACTGGTATCAAACATGGTTCGATATTAATGATAAATGAGCTAGTTACAGCACTACGTTCTGATGTGTTCATGATGCCATCATCTTCTCCATTTTCGTATATTTGATTCAGTGTAGGTTTTTTACCGGACTGGCTTCCTGACCAGGAATTGAACCCGGGTTACAATGGCGAAAATGTCAATGTCAAACGCTAGCCACAAGTCTAGGCTGAACTGTCTGCCTGTAGCAGCGGTAATGTGTCAAATAAAGAACTACCTTATGGTTTATAGGGTGGTGACTAAGGAAATGAAAATCTGTGACCCGCCATGTCACGTCAGGTATTAAGTCGCACAGGTTAGGATTGCGCTATCGCCAGTAAAGTGAAGTAGGTAAAAGCAAATCAAATCTTCAATTTTGGAAAAAATCTGGTTAATACCTTACCTTCCTGTTCTTTCAGAAAAATAAGAAAGTTTTATCCCAAAACATTGCTTCACTACTATATAAACTAGTCAAGCTATAGTCGTGGTTAACTTTCTTTTAGGGATGACAGGAAACTAGGGAAGATCAAAATGGGGCTTTCATTTAAAAAATCCAACAACAAAAAAAAAAACCGATTTTGATTTGAGTTTTTTCATAAACAAAATCACACTGGCAACATCTGAGCAACCATACATGATATAGTAATACACTGAGCTAATTGAGCCTGGAATATGAAGACATGCATAACACAAATCACCCAAGATGTGACTTAATAAATTATTTGATGTGACTGGTCACATTTGTTTGCTCGTAACTTTTAGAAAGAAAAACTCAACTGATAGCACCATCAGGCAGAGCCATTGTCTAAAAGTCTAAAATCTTCCAGTCAGAAATGTTTTAATCTCCTTGAAGCAACCATACCAACAGGATTCTTTTAAAGAGTAAAGTCATAAACGTCCTTTTAAGAAAGAGAAACAATGTCCGGTGCAATAGAAAGCATTTGACATCGCTAATCATCTTGCTCTCAGAACATCGGGTGTTTTCAAGACAGAATTTTTTTTTTATTTTTTTTTTTTATAATGACCACTTCCTTCTTCTACTTTCTACTTAACGCAACAAAAAACAACCAGTGTTGTAGAAAATGGTGAAATGTTGTCTTGTAAGTAGTAATAGTTTAGCTTTCAGAAAAAAGGTAAGCAGTGTACATGAAAGATTCAACAGAAAGAGAACATTTCTTTAAATGAATTTCTTGATCACAGACACTTGTTACATTGGACAAGTACTCTCTATCTTAACTCTCTATCTCTGTTACTTAACAATACTCTCTATCGCCACCCTGGAAATTTATATTTTTTTGATCATACCTTTTTTCTGAAACGTAGCATTTCACATTTCTCTAGAAATCCAATTATATTCCAATCACTTCCTGGTGTCTTCATCTTTAAACATTTTACGTCGACATAAATATCGACTTCATCTCTGCTTTAAAGCGATACTATTTTTCATTCTTTTAAAACATTCAATTCTGTTTGTACCTTTTAATCATTTTAATCTAATGATAAAATGTCTATGTTGCACGCCAACGCTACTTTGGACGCACTGCAATAAGAAACTGACTTCACACTCAAGCCACAGTGTATTACTTCACTCCTCATGTCAGTACTCGTAAGTTTCGTAGAAATGAATGGGTGTGCATAGCATCTAAAGCCTATAAAATCGTCACTTCCCCTAGATTTGAACACTAAATTTTCTCTTTCTAAATTTTCAAACACCTGGCCTTCCTTCGGTATCATGTTTCATTTTTGTGTTAAGCGCTCTGTTAATGTCTTGATTGAAAAATATAAAAATCGTGAATGCCCTAAAGTTTGATACACTTCAACAGAGTGAATACACATTAAAATGTGTAAAAAGCATGACCTTCACTTTTCTGCTCAATTCAGTGACTTTCTTCAATTCTGCATTCAGGGCTGATGCTGCGAAATGCTTCAAGATGCTGGTATGCACGCTATTACAAATACAAGACAAGACAAGTGATGTGTCTAACAATCCTGACAAATATATACATTTTCTTTGGCCTGTCGGGGAAACCAAAGTACCCCAGAGAGAACATGCAAACTTGACAGACACAGACCAGAGGCGAGATTTAAACCCCCAATACGTCTGTTTGAGATACAACTTTTAGAAGACGGCTGTTAAGTGTTATGCTGAAGTTTGGTTCCATGCTCCATGTCCAAAGTAGGTCCACATGCCATATATCAATGTCTTCGATGTATCCATTGCTTCAGTGTCAGTTTCTCATAGGCTCAGGTTACCAGCTTGACGTCCGAGTGTATCCGAGCATTTGATTGTTGCTTGTGAAGTAGAAGCTTGGTGGCACTTGGGCTCAAAACAGAGATCTTCTGATCAGCAGTCCAACACCTTAACCACAGAGTGACTGCCGCCCTCTTCACCAAAGTCACATGATTTAAATAGAATTCACCTTGTTTAGTTGGATAAGTTTATCTATTTAAGGCTATGTTTGGGTTGTCTTCACTGTTGGCTCTCTGTTCTGGTTTAGCATTAGCCTACAGGTTTCTAGCCCAGCCATAGTTTTCAGATTGCTGTTTGAATTTATTGTTTTATGTTCAAACTCCACTTTATTACAGAAAATAGCTTTCTATGTGACAATTAAGTTTGTCTAACTGTTAAAATAGGTGGAGTTCCTGACTAAGTTCTAGTCTGACTTTTCATGCCTTATGGCAAGTTATCAGAGCTGGAGCTGATCTATGCATTTAATTATTTTCTTTGGAAAAAAATATGATTTGTGTCACATTAAGGCAGAAAATTCAAACAGTGACATTTCAATCAGATAATGTAACCGCAGTGAGAGTTGTATTGTTAAGCCCTGACTTATTTGTACCAGCATTAAGATATGTCTTAAAAGATAATACACCTGTATTCAAACGGAATATAAGGATTGACTATTATAAATAAAACAGTTTACTTGCTCATACACTCATTTTCTATACCGCTTTATCTAGTACTAGGTCACGGGAGGCCTAGAGCCTATACCAGGGTACTCAGGGCAGTAGGCGGGGTACACCCTGGATGGGGTACCAATCCACTACAGGGCACACACACACACACACACACACACACACACACACACACACACACACACACACACACACTCTCTCTCTCTCTCTCTCAGACACAATGGGGAATTTGGGAATGCCAATTCTAAACCATCCTAAAGTATTTTTTTTAACAACATCACCCCTTTTGCTCTTCTATTGCCCCTACCTAACAACCCTATCATTTTCCTTAAATAATAACAGACCTTGGCCCAAGGCTGCATATTATACTCTACATACTGCACTGCAATTTTCTGTTAATTGTGCATAATGTATATTTTGAAGTGTTTTGTATATGATACTCTAATGTATAGTACGTTCCAGCCCTTTAAGCCCACTAGCTTCAGTTGAAAAAAAAAAATAAATATATATATAACATATTTACGACATTTTCCATGGATCAACGTTATAACCACCGTGTTTGTCAAAATCTTACTTCCTGAAAGAAGCAGTTAAAAATAAATCAGAACCCACAAAAAAACGCAATTGTACTAATTTAGTCATTTAAGATTTGACAAAAATGATGTGTCACAAGAATTCCTCAAACTATAAAAAAACATATTTATCTCAGTTTGAAATTATCCATCCTTAAAAATCAGTACTAACCATACTGATTAGGAAACTTCTCCACTGTATTGTATGTAATCAGTCACTGTAATGTACTCATGTGCTGTAGTTAAATACAAAGCAATTTCACATTACACTGTAAGTGCTGTTCAGGAAATTGGTAGCTTTTCCTTGTGTACATCAAAGAAAAAGTGTACCAATCTCCACTGTGATTGCAATACCACTCTATTTCTGGGGCTGCGCCACACTTTGGACATGCTGCACAGGAAACAGAGAGCGAGAGCTTCCTCTTTCGCATCTGCATTGCTTATCGTTAAGTGGTTGCCATGGGAACGTAGGTGAAAAAAAAAAAAAGCTGCACGGAATAAAACCAAGGTGTTCGGGTTGATTCGTATCCTTTGTGCGCTTGCAAACTGAAACTCAACTCCAAGTCATGTGATTCGTAGTGAGGTGGGCTGTTTTAACAAACACACACACACACTCTCTCTGATGAGAAAATGTCTTTATCCTGACTGCTCCAGTGTACATCTGCATACATCCTGTGTAGTATAAAGGCACACATCCTCTGTTTTTCTTAAAGCATGCTACATAAAAGTCAATGTACAGCTAATAAAATGTTACTAAATATTATGATGAATTTCTGTTGTGATCGTTAGGAGCCTAAAAAAGGTTATCTTGCACGTAAATCTGGGAGTTCACCAATATATATACACAGATCAGCCATAAAATTATGATTACCTGCTAGATATTGAGTAGGTCACCCCTTTTGTTCTATCACAACCAGCATTAACCATTTTATCAATTTGATCTACACTAGAGCTTTTATTGGATCGCACTACACGGGCCAGCTTTCAATCAGTGGGCCTCTTTCCCACCCATGACCCACTGTGTGTGGTAGAAATGACAATAAAAGCCTGACTGATACAACTTTTGGTACGTCCTGACCACTGCATCCTGGGAACATCCCACAAGAGATCCAATTTTGGAGCTGCTCTGACCCAGTCCTCTTGCCATCACAAGTTGTCCCTTGTTAAAGTCAATCAGATCCTTACATGTGCCCATTTTTTCTGCTTCCAAGACATCTGCCCTACTTCCAGCCGTCATTGTCACGAGATATTGAACAGCTATTGTAAGAAGGGCTAAATTGTAATGGCTAGACAACTGTGTCAAAACAACTCCTAAACTGCTGCCTACAGTGATCCGAGGAAGGAAAAACAGTGAATTTGCGACAGGGTCATGGGAGACCAAGACTCATGGATGCACATGGGGCGCTAGTGTAGATCAAATTGAGAAAAAGGTTCTTTCTGATTGTGACAGAAAGGTGTCCGAACCCCCAGTGCGTCATTGTTTTGGTGGCTACTCAATATTAGGCGGGTGGTCATAAGGTTGTGGTTAATCTGTGTGTATATATAATTTTGTATTTATTAACTTACAAATTTACATGTCTTACATTTAGCTTAAATGCTAGACATTAAAGGGTGCGCCTAGATGTTCAGGGATTTTGAGACATTTTTATTATTTAATAACAATAATAAGGAAAAACTGGGGTGGCTGAGCTGAACAGTAGGGTGGCACAGGCCACCCCTTAGTTTAAACAGTTTAAAACTAAAACAGCTGTGTTGGACATAAATGTGTGTGTTTGTGTGTGTGTGTGTGTGTGTGTGGGGTGAGAGAGAGAGAGAGAGAGAAATTGTGATTATTTAGGTGCGAATGCTAAAACAGTAGCCTAAGATTTCTATGGCAACCGGTCTGCCTACCATCCTGCGCTCGTACGCACCTACAGTACAGTACATTCCCACTCACTAACACCTACACTTGCTGTTTTAAATTAATATCCACGTCAAACAAACAAACAAACAAACAAACCTAAATATTTCCCCATATCGAACATTCTCTCCATATATAATAACATGTTTAAACCAATATATTTGATTAAATTCCTGTCAGTTTCTTCATGCACGCGGATTTTTAATACTGTGAATGCGTGCGTGCATGCGCGCGCTCGCTCGCTCTTACCCGGAGCGTGATCTCCCTCATCCTCTCCTGGCGAACTTTCGACACATCCGCAACTCGAGACATGGTGCAGGCTGAGAGGGGGGAAAAAGTCTCACACCGAGCTCAAATCCTTAGAAAATGTCCCAGAGCAAAGTGAAGCGTGTGTGTATGTGTGTGTGTGATCGCCTAAGCGTGTAAAGTCATAGCGCAGGGAAGAGTGCAGCGTGTAGCGGTGTTACTTCATGCTGAAGCGCTGCTCTTCTGGCTCAAACTGATTTAGTACAGGAAGAGAGCGAACAGCGCTCCACGAAGACCAAACCGCGCCCACACACACACACACTGAGATTAAAGAGCGACACCACTGGGTTTGAGCAAAAGTGGAACAAAAAACAGTCACATCCTCTTCTTTTTCTTTCTTTAGTGCATTATCACACCTGGACTTCTGCTGCGGTCATCAGAAACATGATGAGACTGACACAGAGCATCTTTTCATCACACACACACAGTTTTAGGATGAAATGCATGCACTAAAGTTGCTTACATTACACTAGCATAAGGGAAAAGAGTTTGTAGAAAGATTTGAAAGCTAAAAATTAACTGATCAGCTTTAATATAATCTGTGATATTATTATTATTATTATTATTATTATTATTATTATTATTATTATTTCAGGTTGAAGCCCACAACAAAGATGAACCCCTTCGTTATTTTTTAAAATTGTAATTTCACAAAATTTTGTTTGGTGTGGATTGGTGACTAAACATTAGGACCTAGTTCACGGCAAGATTTAGATTCTACTCTTATTTCATCTTATTACAATCAATGAGAAGATGGAGGATAGACAAAAGTTCATGTTTACGCCTTGTTTACCAGAAGTTGTACTTCTTTTGTCAGTGGCCAAATTCACTCCCTGTTCGGTAAACGGAAGTGAATCACAGCTCAAAAATCCAAAAAGGAGATCAGATAAAGATCAGATTTTGTCTTAAAACAACTCCAGCGCTTTAAAATTCACTTGTACAACCTCAGCACTGTTATATCAGCTGTGAAAAAATTAACTAATCCCAGTAAAAAATATTTAGTTTAGCTTTTCTAAGTAATATCTACTGGTGCAGGTGTTTGTTTACTATGAGCAAGTAGCTTATTAGTATCTTATTTTAAAGTAGATTATTAAATCCAGGGCAGCACGGTGGCTTAGTGGTTAGCACTGACGCCTTGCACCTACAGGGTCCAGGTTCGATTCCTGCCTCTGTGTGCATGGAGCTTGCATGTTCTCCCTGTACTTGGGGGGTTTCCTCCGGGTACTCTGGTTTCCTTCCGCAGGCCAAAGACATGCCTGTAGTGTGTGATTGAGCATGTGAGTGTGTGTATGTGTATGCCCCGCAATGGATTCTCACTCTATCCAGGGTACCTTAAGTATCCTGTGATAGGCTTCAGCCCCCTCTCGACCCTGTAAACAGGATTACGCAGTATAGATGACAAATGAGTTTAAAATCCGGCACACAACTGTTCATAACATCGCTTTTTTTTCACTTCTAGTGCAGGTTAAACTTCAGGCAGTGTCTAAGTGCTGTACATTTATTTATTTATTTACTTATTTTTTGCTTGATGCTTTAACAAAATCTAGCTCGACACACATACAGACAGACTGGCTTTAGTCCTCCAAGGTCTGAAAAGATATAAATGAAAGAGTTCTGACCAATGTACAGACAAAACTTTTCTTTTCTTTATAGATATGTATGCACCAAAATTGTTTACATTGCATTGGTGCATGACAGTGGTTAGCACTATTGCGTTGCACCTCCAGGATCAATGTTCGATTCCCAGCTTGCGATCTGTGTGCATGGAGCCTCGATAAAAACTGTTTGGAATTTTCACTTCTAGGCATGTTTAACCAGGAATATATTACAATCCAATACTTGTCATTATAACGGCAACCCATTTTGGTGCATACATTTTATCACAAGACTTTCTCTTACAGTGTCTGCTGCTTGGCTTCATAGTCCCATTTGGCCCGGCTGTGGGCATCTTCTGTTGGAGAGGTCCATTGCTTGCACGTTTTCTGCAACACTGTCCATACACCATTTCTTAGGTCTTCCCCGACCTCATTGGAAACTTAGAGTGATTTTTGCCAAGGAGTCCTCACTGTGCCTGACCTGATGTCCGTGCCATCGTAGACTGGCTTCCCTCATTATCTTTGGGATCAGGGTGACCCCAAGTCGCTGTTAGATATCCTGGTTTATTTTGTGGTCAAAGTGGGTCAGGTCCATCAGATGTACTTTATCTTTATCTCCATGAAGGACTTGTTCGTGTTTTCTCATCATTGGCCAGCATTCTACTACTTGCAGACTTTTGACCTGAGGTGTTTTATCATAAAACTACGTCTGTCTATTAACGTTTTGCTTGGTTGTGTAATACTGTTCAACGTTGTACTGTATGTGGGTTCTGATTTCAACCATGCACTGTTCACTGTATTCCCTCATGTCTTGCTTATGTCCTCTCAGGTTGTTTTTTCTTGCCACTCTGGTGACTAACTTGAGCCAACCTGTGTCCTTGAATGTGTGAGCTCATATTAGCTTTGAGCCATGTGTTGTCATACCATCAATTTGAATGATCGCCTGTGTTCTACCCGCTGTCAGTTTAATTTTTCGCAGTATGTGCAAATAAAAATTAAGGTAAGGAAAAATAAAGCTTAGATCCTAGATTCTAAGTAGAGCACCAGCCTACAAGGAGTTCATTTAGAAATCAAAAGAATGGTGTTAGTACGGCTCAAAGAAGCGCTTGAGATTGTGTGGACGTCAAATCCCGAGCAACCCAGGAGCAAAACCAGTCAAGGCATGACATGCATTCTTTGCTAATCAGAGTGACACAAGTCCATCATGGGTATCTATGAGCTCATGAATGTGGAAGAAGAAGGATACAGTTTTTTTCTGTGACCGAATTTTTCTGTGTAAATAGTTGTAAGAATTCATCAAATTATGGGACAAAAAGACAGACAGGATATTACTTTATCTGTTGGATATTCTGACTAGCTAGTTAAGTTAGACAGACTCTGCCAATGGCTACCCTGAACAATATAAAGTTATTAATTCCCAAAGCTCTTAAGAAATGTTAAAAATGTTTTGACACAGTAGCAAACTCCAGCACGTTTTTAAACAATATGAGGCACTATCGTATTCCTTATGATGCTAAACGTGTAGGGAAGCACTGCGAAAAATATCACTGAACCTGGATAATTATTTCAAAAATAAAAAGGTGAAGAATGAAGTATGTTATATTTTCATAGCAAATCCATATATAAAAATTTTATGAGTTATTTATTGTTTGAGATTAAAAATTTGGCACGGCCAACAAAGCATCACATAATGTTTCAACGCAAAAACATACGACAACAAATAAATACGATGCAGTTAGTATAACAACATAAAATACCTCTGAAAAAAAGAAAATGCATCTGATAATTTGCATTTTATTTTCTGAGGCTGCAGTTTTGTCAGCGTAGTCTTTGATCTTTGATTGGCATGACTTCCTGGACCATATTTTGTTCCTAAACATTCACTTCTTTTTTGAGAGTCCTTTGGAATCTCCCACACTTTGCCTGCCTTCCTGATCACATTGAAGCAGCTCAGAGGAGAAAAGTATTATGTGCAATTTGCAAATTGAGAGCAGCATGTAGGCGTCCAGCAACCTTAAGTGAACTTTGTTTAAACCAACCAAAATTAAATGCACCATGTATAGGGTGGGAGGATAAAGCAGTATAGTGTTTATGGGTAAAAATCTGTTTAACTCTGTTTAGAGCATTTAACTCTAGAAAAATGGCTGATTTGAAGTTGCAGCTAATGGAAATATGAACTTATCATCGCAGCTAGTAGTGACATGACCGAGAGAAGACCCTGCTGCAGAATTATAATTTAATTAATATATCAATTTATTCTAATTTCAATTTTATCATTTATTTATTATCTGCAAGTTTAGTGCTTCCTATGTTACTCAGTGCTTATCCTTAATTCAAACAGTCTGTAGGAAACAGTATTACAGAGTTTGTCCTGCTGTTTGAACAGCTTGAGTGCATTAGTCAGGAGTTCATTATATATTTGTAACATTACACACTCTACACACACAGGCACACACACTTATCTAAAATGGAATCATATAAACCTAACCTATAACTTATAACCAACCATCCTCCCTCATGGATATTTAAGTGGAGGGGTGGCCTCTGCCATCCTAGTGTGCCTCATGGCCACCCCAGTAAGGCACCCTATATTATTATATTTCAGTCAGCCATAACATCAACACCACTGAGTGAGCAACATCGGTCACCAACTATATAGCTGTAAACTGGTGGCACAGGGGACAAATGGACAACAGGGGACAAAGGCAGACCCGTCCGGTCCAATCCCACAGAAAAGCCAATGCAGCACAAATTGCTGAAATGAGACACCCAGTGCACCACAGCCTGTCACGCAGACCCAACCACCAGATTTCCCCAGATCCCAATCTGATCGAGCACCCAGAGGATGTGCCGTTCAATCGAGTCTGATCCAACAGGACCCCACCCTGCCACCCACAGCACCCAAAGAATCCATTGACAACACCTTGGTGGTAAAAACCAGAGCAGCGCCCCTGTGGAGCCACACTCTGAGATGCCAGAGCCACCCCAGAGGCACAAGGGGAATCCAAAGACTAAGTGGTTTTAACTTTACTTGATTAAATATTATGGGTGATTGGTCTAAAAAGCTAGGGGCCACTGAGAGTACCAATGTTAACAAAAGCGCTATACAAATAAAATTGAATTGAATTGAAAAATGCTGCTTCACAGAACAGTGTAGTGCCAAGTGCTATCTATCTTCTTTCACTTACCAAAGCTTAAAGATGCCCAAAGTAAGCTAGTGCCACTGTTATTAACAGGAGAGAAAGTACAGCATGAAAAGTTCAGGGTGTTTCTATTGTGATATCTTGAGAAGCATGAGTGTTCACTCAACAAGGACTGCAGCACTTTCCTGACTAAAAGCAAAGTCTTACAGAAGACCTCTAAAGATAAAATCACTTAGACTCAGAATGGATAGCATGGCCGAATTAAGGGAATCACACTGCCATGACGTCTTTCACCTGAGTTGAACTCCCCTAATATAAACAAATGATATCCTACCTCAGGCTTTAGATCTGGGAACATAACTATTGCTGCACTTCATCACGGTGGTTGGGAACGGAAAACATTAACCAGAATGATGTACTTGTTGTACAGTGTTGAGAAAAAGGGAGAAGTGGAGAGGACAAATGGAAAAAAAGTTTATTTTTGGAGGGTCGGCTGCTTTTTTTCCTGCCTTGACCACATCTGTCGCCATGCCAACAGTGAGCTCAGACCTTGGGTTTATTGGGAGAGTCTAAGAACTTTGAAGTGGGTGGATGGTTCTGGATTTAGTATGGCACACATGAATGCAAAAGGCCTACCAAATAGAGGAAATACAAAGGATGTTTTCAGCTCACTGGTGTCAACATATAATATCAATAATATATTTTTAGTAAAACTGTTCAAATTTGTCCAAACTATACTTACTTCATCACAGAAGTAAAAATAATGTATTGGCTTAAAGGAATACAACAAAAACTTGGTACAGTTGGAGTGTACGAGTTTCCAGGTTTCCACTAATACTCAGTGTAAGAAAAGTCCGAACAGCACTGAAAGTAATAGCTATATGTTCTGCTATGCGTCAGCATTAACCATCTTACAGATGCTGACTGTAAAGTGATGCCGATGCTGACACAGCAACCTGGCTGGCAATGTCAAATCCAAACCTGACCACAGCTTGCTGAAGCCTGAAAGACATGGTGAAAATGCAATTCAACTGATTCACGTTTAAGGTCTACGTTTAAGACATGGAAGCAAACAGTGCTGGGATGAGCAGGCCCATGTCCTTCAACGAAGATCTCCTTAAAACCCATCTTCCCACTTGTTCCATGATTCAGGAGCAATGAGTATGCTATGTTTACAACTGTGTCTGGGAGATTTTTCAGCTCATAATAAGTGGCAGTCAGCTTCAAGATGGAGACAGCTCCAGTGTTGAGTGATGTACACCTGACACCACCAAGTGTGCTCTATTCCACTGTGCCAGTCATGAAGATATTCACAGCCATGATGTACTACTTTATTTAAAAGAAGAGTTAACAACACCCAGGCTTCATGGTATGCACTTCAGCTAGTATTTCAATCATGGGTCAATCTGGCACACAAGCAGTTTGCTGATACCAGGTTCTAAGTCTGTATTCAAGACCACCCACATAATGACTTGGTGTCTGGGACAGTGATGAGACCAGCCTAAAGAGATGAAGACCAAGTCAAGCTCAAAAGTCAAGCCTAAAACCAAAAGCAAATTACAATTAACTGTCCAGTCCATGTCAATCCAGAAAACTTCTTAAGACCAGACATGAGGCTTAACCATAGTGATAGTCTCCATCTAATGAGGCAGAACATCTCATAATCATCTCATAATCATCTCCTCATAATACTTGGGACTTCTCATAGCTAAACTGGAACTTCAATTCCACCTCAGGCAGGCCTCCTCTTGGAGAATGAACCCAGATTCCCACAGTCATGCTCCAAGACCTAATGGAAAGCCTTCATATCTAATTATAACAGCAAAGGGTAATTAATCTGGAATGGGATGTTCAACATCTGTGGATGGGTGTCCACACACATTTGGCCAAAATGCTTCACCACCAATCAGCCATAACAATACAATCCCCTTTTGTGTCAAAAAAAATAAAAATAAAATAATGATTAAGGCATGGACTCCACTAGACCTCTAAAGGTGTTCTGTGGTACTGTATCTGGCACTGAGTTGTTAGCAGCAGATCCTTTAAGTCCTGTAAGCTGCAAAGTGGGGTATTCATGGATCAGACTTGCAAGTCCAGCACATCCCTCACACGCTCAATCCCACGATCTGG